>JAKUBZ010000046.1:0-63025 GCA_030567055.1 Petasospora taoyuanica
GCAGGCCCCCCGGCCCCCCTCGAAAGTCGGCGCGATAACGATAAGAAACGCGTGCGTGGGGCTGCGCGGAGCCGGGGCCATATATTTATATAAAATTGGCAACTTTGCCACTTTGTTTATCCAAGACATGTGAAATGAGAAAGATCAATTAAAGAAAAGAAAATAGAGACATAGAAACAGAAAGAGAGAAGGAGAAATGGCACCACTGATCGACTCGGGCGGGGAGCTCTCCCATGTATTCCACAACCTAATGGGCTCTCTATTTGGCCTGGTTAACCAGCCAATCACGGCGCTTGAAGAGCCAGTGTTTTCCACAGACTATGGTGTTTCTCCACGCCAGCAGTGTTCTTTCGAGCTTCCGTACTCATGCACCAACTCGTCCGACATGGACTTGGACCTGTGCTGTTTCGAGTACCCTGGCGGTGTTGTTCTATTGACGCAGTTCTGGGACTACAACCCAGCCACAGGGCCCAATGATTCCTTTACGCTCCATGGCCTATGGCCCGATAACTGCGATGGAACATTCGAACAGTTCTGTGATGATAAGATGGAGATCTCGGATCCTGCAGCTATCCTGAGGGCGCACGATGAAGAGTTGCTCGGATACATGGAGACGTATTGGAAGGATAACCATGGGAGGGACGAATACCTCTGGAAACATGAGTTCAACAAGCATGGCACTTGCTACTCGACGCTCAAGCCCGAGTGTTATGGCCAGGGGATGTCTGTGGACCAGAACGTGGTGGACTTCTTCAACCAGAGTGTGTCGATGTTCAAAGAACTGCCGACCTACGAGTGGTTGGTGGCCGCGGGCATCACACCTTCCGAAACAGAGACTTATTCTAGAGATGAGATTCTCAAAGTACTCAGGGACAACTATGGTGCAGAGCCATACATCCACTGTGATACTCAGAACGCCCTGTTGGAGGTGTGGTACTTCCACCATCTGCGTGGGCCTGTCGTTGGAGGTTCCTACTTACCAATCGACACCATGGCATCACACCGTTGCCCATCCCAGGGCATTAGATTCCCTCCAAAGGTGCCCCACCTAAAGCCCACATACACTCTCCCACCACCGGGCCCGAGACCAACCGATCATCCAGCAACCAGGGGATACATCAAGCTGAGCCACCAAGACGGTTGTCTGATTAGAAACGGACACTGGTACACTTCTGGTGCGTGTGCCGGATACTCTTTGGAAAAACTCGACACCGGCTCAGTGCATCTAAAGTCTTCAGGAGGATACTGCACGATCCATGATGGCGGATTCACATGTGGACCTAACGTGTCACCGTTCGAATTTGAGTTGGATATCTCTACAAGGATGCTATCAGCCAACGGACAGACGACTTTCTCCGCAGACGCAGTGCCACACGGCAGAGTTCAGCAGAAAGTCCACTTGGGCAAGGGGAACGTCGATTTCAACTTGCTATTTGTGCCAATGTACCAGTAAAATCGCACCATACTATCATATGACGTCATTTCATATATATACTACTCATATACTATCAAAAGTCCAGCCTGAGAAGTTGCTCTGTAGTCTCCTCCTTCTTCTCCTCGGGCCTCAACTTCAAAGACCTTGTGGGACTCAGAGACGCCCGACTCAAACCATCCACCACAGCTTGCAACCGCTCTTTCTCCAGTCTGGTCTCCCTCCACTTCCCATACATCTCGCTGAAGTTCAAGTCCATGAACTTGATGAACTGGTTCAGCTTCTTGATCTCCGACGTGAGCTCCAAGTTCTTCATATAGAGCTCTTCTTTGGGTTGTTTCGTCTGGTACTTCTCAAGCTTTGTCTCCATCTCCCTGACTTGGACCTTGAGCTTCTTCAGCTCCTTGGACGAGGTAAAGTCTGCTTTTGCAACGGCACTCAGGTCACTTCTCAACCCGTACTTCTTCACAAGCCTTTCAAAGTCGTCCTCTGGGGCATTCATAGGTTCCACAGACTTGTAATCCGTAGGCCTCAAGTCAGGAATATCCCTCGGTCTAAAGCCATGCTTCCGAGGACTCTTCTTGGCACTTCGAGGGTCAGGTGACATTACACTGCGTAGGAAACGGTCTCGTTTCTCCTCGTTCTCCAACGAGCTCCGCCTAAACGTGTCATCGTCCAAGTACCGCAGGTTGTCCAACTCCAACAAACTCGTGTCCAACTCCTGCCTCTGCCTCTCTCCCTGGCCATGCAACACACCGTTCGAAGCATAACGAGGTTGTATGGCACCCACCAGCCTGCGCTGCTGCTGCTGCTGCTGCTGCTGTCTTTCCAGAGACTTCAATGGTGATGCTCTCCTGGACTTCATAGGCGATATCTGATGCGTGCTTTCGTCTCTAAGATCCTTGCGTATCCGGCCCAAGAAGACATCTGTAGTGTTCTCATCGTCAGTGCCAAGGACCTCCTGGACAAACCGCTGCTTCGCTCTGCGGTTATTGAGCCTTATGTTCGTTAGAGTTGACAAATCGGCGTCGTCGTAGCCCATCTTTGGCGTTGTTGTTAAATCCTCAAAAGCTCGAGGTTGAGCCTCGAAGAGATTCAGTGTGTTTATGTTAGATCTTCGGAGCACAAAGATTCGCTTCACAACACTTCACAGTTTGCTCAATACACACACACACACTCAAACAATCTTAATGTCCTGGGTTTGTTTACAAAACAGTGGAGATGGGAAAATTCGCGACTTTGTGGACTAAGGCTAAAAAGCAAAAAAGAGAATCTGTTGTCATGGCAACGACAAATTCAAAGCGGTAGGAACATTGCTTTCATTCAAGACCTGGTCTTGGAGATATCTGGGACTGATGAAAAGAGATACACACACAACTACAACAAGCACAAACTCAATAGAGAAGTACCTTATATTTTACTTTTATATACCAAACCAAACCATAATAATAGTGTACAAGAAAAAAAAGCACTCAAAGCCATAGAGAGTGCCGTATGCAGGAAGCGTCCAAGGAAGTCATTAAAAGAAAAGATCGTGAGAAGAGGTTAAAGTTGAGACTTTCTTTTAACACGAGATCAAGTCCACGACCTGCAAGTAGATTTCGGTACACTGGGCACCGATGGACTCGTCGTACAAGTTGTAGAAAGTACCGGACAAACACTGGTAGAAGACATCGTTGTCACCAATGGCCAAGTAACCATCAGTGGTGATAGACCAACCAGCAGCATAGATGGCACCAGCCTGTGGTGGTGGACCATCAAACTGGAACTGTCTGTTAGCCACGATGGAACCAATTCTGCCAGCAGAGTCTGTAAGAATACCATCCTCCAACATCATAGTCAAAGAACCGTCATTCTTACAAGCGACAGCATAGGTGTTGTCCGATGCAGTGGACGATGGCAAAATGGTAGAAGATGTTAATGAAGAAGTGGCCAGTGTGGTGTTTGTTGTAGACGTAGCCTGAATCTGACCGTCGGTGATCTGAGAGACGGCATCAGCAGTAGTAGAGGTGGTGGCCTGGATTTGACCATCGCCAATTTGGGAAATGGCCTGGGCAGTAGAGGTTGTGGCCTGGATCTGACCGTCCCCGATCTGCGAAATAGCCTGAGCAGTGCTCTTGGCTGGGGCAGCGGTGGAAGTAGTGGCCTGGATTTGACCGTCACCAATCTGGGAGATGGCTTGAGCAGTGGTCTTAGCTGGAGCCTCAGTCGAGGTGGTGGCTTGGATTTGACCGTCACCAATCTGAGAAATAGCCTGAACGGTAGAAGTTGGGGTAGCTGTCGAAGCCTGGATTTGACCATCACCGATCTGCGAGACGGCATCTCTCTTGATCATCTTCTTACCGGCAATAGGCAAAACCGCGATACCGAAGGCGGCGGTGTGGTCCTTAATGGCGCCCGTTGGAGCAGGGCTCGATGGTGTCAAAGTAGACCAAGGCTCAGATGGGATGTATGCGGCCATGGAGGTGGCGACGAAAGCGGCGGAAAAGAATGTGGACTTGGTGAACATTTTGTTTGTTTGTCTGTCTGTATGGATAGAGATAGGTAAGAAAATAGACAGACATAACAATTCAAAAGGACCTATCCCCCACTTTTTATACACAAACGTGCCAGATCAGATCAAATGGATCAGATCAGAATTTTGACCAAAAGAGGGCTGGCTTATGCACACTTATGCATGCGGAGCTCGGTAGGGACCCCGGGCGGGCAAGCGCGAGTCCCATATTAACTATGGGGGTGTCCGGGTGTGTTACTATCTTTAGAAACCATCTCGGGGGTAGTTCATGCGTGTTATTAGACTTCCCGATGCGGTAATCGGGATGATTGCCCGTGGCGGGTTGATCAATTTCAATTGAAATGCTGGACAAGATTAGTAAACTGACACATAAAACGGGGCTGGTTTGTGGGAAAGAAAAAAAAACACTTGGCTGCGTGGCATACTTATTACTGGATCAAGGGATCTGTTGCATTGTGTGTCATGTCACGTCACACTTATACTATAGTAGGATTACCCCTTGGGGGACCATGCAGCGGGGATCGAGATCTATAGCAGCCTCCAGATTGGTTTAATATTCTCTGTGTTTTGACGCTCCAGCCCCGCATTGACACTTGAATAGCCCAGTCGCAGGGGTATTCTTTGTCTTGTTGTAAGCTATATGGCTGGGCGGGTGAGCCAGGGACCCATTACGTCTATAATTTATATATATATAACATGCAAGAGCTGAGACAGAGATCTTCAGCGGAGGAGTCAGGAATTGGACCCTTTGGGCCTTTATCAAGCCAAGAGGATTGCATTAATTTGCCAGCTGGTATCACGTGGGATGTATATAAGCTCCACTAGGTATGTTCTCGATATAAAGCATTAAATGCGAAGCCAAAGAATATAATGCATCTAAATAGAGCACTATATAGTATGACGTGTGCCAAAAAATGCAGACAAGAGTCGATATACGCCAAATGTTTTTCCCATACACCCTAATGGCTCGATATCTTTCCTATTTCCCCTTTCTGGTAATACAGATTCCCCTATTTAGCCTTTCAATCTTTGCAATTTTCAGTTTCATCCACGAGATAAATTAAACGCGCCGCCGACGCGACGCGTCGCGTCTTTACGTATCCGTGTACGTGTACGTGTACAAGTATGGAAAAATTGTCTGAGCCCATGGCCTAAATTTCGCGCGCATGTTTAAGCGGATACCTTTCGAAATTGGATTTAGTACTTGCTGCTCAACTAACGCGTTATATATGTACGCCTGCTGTTGGATTGGCAGTCAATTGATTGTTTTGTATGTCGGGTGTTATGTATATGACCGGGCAGAGAAGCTGGAGAAAACAAACTTCCAACCCCTCTTCCTCCGGGCCCCATGACCAAATTCAACCATTAGCTGATAAATTAATAGAACATAATAATGCCTCTCCCATAAGCATTGCAGTACCACTCCGAGTCCGAGCTTCAGACTGGTAGTGTCCGTATCGCGACCCCCAAGCCTTGTCTCAAGCCTTGCCTTGCCCATATAGTTGAAACTTGAAAGTCGTGAGCTGCCGCGGGAGGGCTATTCTTAGCCACAGTGACCACAGTGTTCGGCACCCCTTTGCCGATTTCGTGGGCCAAATGCTAACACGAACTCAAAGGCTCATCTGCTGCACTTCATTTATCGGTGGCTGATCGGTCGTTTCTTCTGGAAAGGAAAACCGTTGGACAAATTGAGATAATATACCGATTGAGTCCTAAGAACAAAGTCCACACTCCACACAATGAACGTTAAACTCTCAACCCACGAAGCGTGGACAGACACAAGAAACCAGTCTTCGAGTCTCCCCTTTCTAAATGCGCCCGAAATTCCACGCTCAGACAACTCCCAGGCGGCTTTGTTGCCCCCGCGCGAGATAGACGCGTCACGGTGCGCCTGACGACATGGGAGACATTAAAAGCCTTTCAAACTAAATTGGGACATCCCGGTGGTATATATAAATCCTGCCGTGTCCGCTCTTCTTGTCTGTTATTCCTCCCACTCTTAAGAAGAAATACAGAAGAGCATACACAAAAAAAACCCCTTTCAAAAAGAAAAGATGCAGTACGCCCTTGTCTCGCTCGTCTCCTTGCTCGGTGTTGCCGCCGCAGCTGATTCCTCGTCCACATGGACTACTTTGACCCCAAGTGCCTCACCACTATCCGGCGCCGTCACAGACTACGCCTCTACTTTCGGTATCGCCGTTATTCCACAGACCACCGCCTCTTCTGGGTCCTCCTCTTCTACCACTACGCTCTCTCCATCCTCGAGTGCGAAGGCCAAGAGAGACGTTATCTCCCAGATCAGCGACGGGCAGATCCAGGCCACAACCTCGACTGCTTCTTCCGCCTCCACAAAGGCCAAGTCCACTGCCGAGGCCGTGTCGCAGATTGGCGACGGTCAGATCCAGGCTACCACCTCGACTGCTACTACAAAGAAGGTCACTTCCACCGCCGAGGCTGTCTCTCAGATCGCTGACGGTCAGATCCAGGCTACAACTTCCACAGCCACAACGAAGAAGACAACTTCTACTGCCGAGGCTGTTTCCCAGATTGGTGACGGCCAGATCCAGGCTACCACCTCTACTTCTACCAAGAAGTCCTCCACTGCTGCCGCAGTGTCGCAGATCACAGACGGCCAGGTTCAGGCCTCCACATCGACTTCCACCGGTAAGAAGACTTCTACCACCACCACCTCTGGTGCTTCGCAGATCTCTGACGGCCAGGTCCAGGCCTCGACTAGTGCTTCTTCTTCTTCTACTTCTACTTCTACCTCCACATCCTCCTCTTCTGAGTCCACCTCTACTGAGTCTTCCTCTGTGGAGATCGACGTTGTCTCCTGTAAGACATCTTCTTCCCTCGCCATGACTTTGGAGGGCTCCATCTTGAAGGACTCTGCAGGTAGAATTGGTTCCATCGTGGCCAACAGACAGTTCCAGTTTGATGGTCCACCACCACAGGCTGGTGCCATCTACGCTGCTGGCTGGTCTATCACTGCCGATGGCTACTTGGCCATTGGTGATGACGACATCTTCTACCAGTGCTTGTCCGGTACTTTCTACAACTTGTACGACGAGTCCATTGGTGGACAGTGTACCGAGATCAAACTCCAGGTTGTGGACCTCGTGGACTGTTAATTAAAAAAAAAACTACTATTATTTTGCTTGGGTTATAAAGGTTATGTGATATATTCTGCACTCTTTGAGTGAAATTTGTAGGCCAATGGTAAACAAGCAATTGCAGTTAAACAATTGTGTGTGATGTGATATATATATAGGTTTCACTCAGGTACGCTGACGCACTCTGTCGCATTCTGACGCACGGGGAGGCATTGAGTTTTTTTTTTTTTGTTTTGTTTTGTTTTTGTTTGTCTTTTCTGTCCACTCCTGGATCTGAAACTCTAATTGGTCGTTTAGTAGTGCGGACTTTGGAATTTGATATATTGTGTGATATATGATATATATAATCTGTATAGTAGAGACACATTTTCTGATTTCTGTATTGAAATATTTGTATCGCATTATGCTTAAACGGTTGTATGATGTCACGCTGCACAAATGCGTCAATTGTCCCCTTGCTTTGTACCGTTTGTTCGTCCATATATCATCGTATCATAAGGTATGCAAAAGCTATGGATCGCAACAAAATGCTAGCCAGATGTTTATTGAACAAGCACAGCTTGTGTATATTACCTGAGTTAGAGCTTGGGAACCTCACAGGCCGGAGCTCAGAGCAGCTCTAGATAAACTGCACAGTCTGCAATTTAATAGCATGACAGTGCACACCCAACGACTGATCATACAAGTTGTAGAAAGTGCCCGACAAGCACTGAAAGAAGATATCGTCATCTCCAATGGCCAAGGTACCGTTTGGAGTAATTGACCAACCAGCAGCGTAGATGGCACCAGCCTGTGGTGGTGGACCGTCAAACTGGAATTGTCTGTTAGCCACAATAGACCCAATTCTGCCGGCAGAGTCGATCAAGATACCGTCGGACAAGGTCATAGAAAGAGCAGAGTCGGACTTTGGAGAGACTAAGGTCAAGTACTGGGACAAATCGAGGGACTCAGTGGACTGCGCAACGTCGGAAGAAGACGAGGCCGAGACCAAGTCTGAGGACTCCTCAGAGGAAGAAGAAGAAGAGAGAGTGGTGGTGGTGATGGAGGCAGACTCGGTCAGCGCAGACTCATAGGAAGAGATGGAGGCCAACTCAGCAGCGTCGGTGATCTTACTGACGGCGATACCGAACGAGGAGGTCAGTTCAGTGAGCGCACCAGAAGGAGCCGCAGCGCTTGGGGTCAAAGTGGACCAAACGGAGTTGATGTTTGGGTTGTATTCGTCACCATAGACAACGGCAAATAGAGCAAATGGCAGTGTGACAGTGGAGAACTTCATAGTTTGGTTATATACTTGTATCAAGCTATAGGAGTTGGGAAAAGAGAGGTGAAACTGGCCACTGCTCGGGGAATTTTATACCCGTTGCTAAGTATAGCTCAAGGCATGCACACTCTGCACAGTACTGTGGTTGGGCCCGCACCCCGCAAAAGAAAAGGGCACATATATGTAATGTAATAGGGGAGCAATAATTGTAGGTGCCCAGGTGGCTCAAAAATTTGTGGGTAATGAGTGAATGGGCGATGGACATGAGGGAAGAAAAATATTTGGACATTGCACGGATTGTGTTTATGTTCACTGCCATTTTGGACGTTTAACATTCATTCGATGGTACAGTCAGTATAACAAAGAAAACTGGACCGGATCTAGAGACCCCCCTTGAGATGTCCGGGTGTGTGTTGTGTGCGGTGTGATCGCCGTGTTGAGGGTTTGCTCAGATAGAGTTTTATGTTATGTACGTATACGTTGCCATGCTTACAAAAAAATTTATAGGATTAATATCATACACTGCTGTCCAGTGTGATTTTAGTTATTCAGCTGCATGAGTGCCAATCGCCTTCTTCGATCCAGGTCTCCTTCTTCTTTCTTATGGAAAACTCCCATTGCCCTTTCCCCAAGCATATGCAAGAGACTATCCTTGGGCAGAGATAATGGCGATATAACACCGCCACTTACCCCAGCTAGAGAAGACGAGGTGAATATCCGGGATTGTGTCATTGTCGAGACGATATCGCTCTGTGCCTGGTCCGTCTCATCATCTGTGTCGTCTGTGAACGTATGACCGTCTATTAATCGCATGGAACATGCCCTATCAAAGACCCATTTGGACATCACCTCCACAAGCAGTGATAACGGCGTGGGGAAGAAAGTCGAGAGGGCAAATTGCGATGTTCTGTCACCTCTAACGCCAAGCTGGGAGGAGGAGGAGGAAGAGGAGGAGCCACTACTGCTCTGCGGCCTGGAGATTGGTAGGAGCGTCAGTTGGCGCCCGGAGCCACCGTCTTTGAGGAACCTTAGTAGCACCCAACTGGTGATGAAGCCCGTCCAGCTGAGCGTGCGAGTGATCTTGTACACAGGTGACACCAAAGACATCATCGTCGTGGTGAACAGCACCATGAACGGCACGAAGGATACGGGCAGCCGTACGAATCCATTGAGGAACAGCAGGTAGTGGTTAGGGATCCTCTGCTTGATAGCCACCAACAATGCAATGACAATGGCAGCTGTGCCGGTGATCTGTACGGTCTCCTTGTCTGATGCGAGTGTCTTGAAGCCGTAGAAGGTGTACGCCACCGTGTTGCTCGCTAGGACGTTCGCAGTCAGGTAGTAGAAGAACTCCCGGGACCCCCACAGCACTTCGATGTATCGCCCAATGTAGAGGATTAGGCAGAAGGCTATGGCAAATGACACGAGCCCATCCTCGATGAACGCCGACGTCAAAAGCGTCCACGGCTTCAGCAGCAGCGATGTGTGGCCGGGCACCAGGGCGATCAGCGGGACGTAGATGTCGCTCGGGTGCGGGACCTCTTGGCTCTCCGACTCGATGAGGTGCTCGTGGTCCGCGTCGCGTTCCTGCGCGGAGACGAGGTGGAGGTACGCCGAGTAGCGCAGTATGAAAGTAAGCACTGAGCAGACGGTGAGGAGCACCAGGTAGAGCCGTGTGGCCGGCGGGACGGAGGAACGCGCCATTAAGCCTTCTTCCTCTTCCTTTTCTTCTTCTGTGTGTGTGTGTTTTGTGGCTAGCAAAGTAGGGAAGTGCTTGTTTGTTGTGTCTTTGGTAGGCTTTCGCGAAGTGGTGATGGAAGCATTCGGTACTTAAGAAGGTACTTAGAAGGTACTTTACGAACTACCAGAACTTTGATCTCCACAGCAGCAGAAAATAGCACTTCAAATGTACAGACGGTTCTACTCCACGGCACAGCGTGTGCAGCGCCCGCAGCGCTCGTTCGACCGTACGATGTTCTACCCTGCCTTTCTGCTGGTTCTGCTCGGGTCACAGGTCATCAACGTGATGAACGCACAGCGCAGAGTGGAGGATTTGGAGAGACGATACACGTTAAAGATGACCAAGATGGACGAACTGATAGAGAAGGTGCGCTCGGGCGTTCAAGTGGATGTGCGGGGGGAAATGGAGCTTGTGAACAAACTATTCGAGAGGAGCAGTGGGAAGTACACTGTGATGGGCAAGAGTTCCGTCTTGAGTAAAGCAAAAGAAGAGGAACTGGTGATTAACGAGGATACCGAGGAGTTCACCGCAGAGAAGCTGGCTTCTCTATTAGGACTCGATGACGTCCAGACAACGAACAAACCCTTGAAGCAAGACAACAAAACACCAGGAGCCATCATGGTTAACAGATCACAGATCGACGAGCAGATGAAGAGGGAAAAGGAACTGCTGAGTTACAAGCTAGAGCCAGAGGCACATCTCATAGTGGAGAAGCCCGGGGATTACGTCGATGCTGCTAAAGATACAGAAGTGAAGAAGTTCCTATAAATCTGCACATATCATTAATTATTACATATACCCAATGCATATATATATATATATATCACATCACACAATTAAATAGATTGATCACTTGGGCGTAGCAACGCGTCTGTCGACAGGACTGTTCCGGGCCGAAGCACCAGCAGACTGCGTTCTATCCAGTCTTGGACTCTTAGTGACACTCTCCGGCGTGTTATGGGCACTCGTCGTCGTCACAGGTAATCCACTCTGCGAACGAATAGTCTGTGGTTTGGGTTGGTTATTAGGCATAGACTGCGATGTCGGAATGTTCAGGTTCATCTGTTGGCTCAAGTAAGGCGACATCATGTGCACGGACTGCGGGGAACCCTGAGAAAACGGTGTCTCTCCATTGGTTCCCTTTATGGTGGGTTTAACACCCGAATTACCCCCAGTGGAACTCACACTGGCGTTCTTAACATGCTGTGAGTTATTAATCGTATTGGCACTCGGCATGAAGTCACGGATCAACCCAGGGACTTGTAATAACAACATGTCAATCCGTACCGAAGCTTGACGTGCCGGTGTAAACATTCGCCCCAGTTGTTGTAAAATAGAACGATAGTTGTTAACCAGTTCTTTATACATACTGGCTTCTTCCAAACTTTGGGCAGTCACGAACAATATAGCAGCGAATGTTCCAACAATAGAGAAATTGCTTGACGATGAAGAATGCCAAAAGGCATTAATCTGTTCCCTCTTCAAGTTCTTTACAAACTCCAAAACAGCAGTGAGTCTCGTCGTAGCAGCAGCTCTGCATACTTTGATCAACTCTGGTGGCACATCATTTGTCAAGTTGAGGATAATACGACGATGCAGCGTGATCTCTGCAGAGAAGTAGGCCAAATGTAAGCATCCAATCGGTGTGGCTTTATCAGATGCCACAGAAGCCATCTGTAAGTTCTGTGGTAAGGAATGATACCATTGTCTCAGTTTCAATTGTAAAGGTTTTGCCAATTTCAACACCTGATCAATCCGTGTAACTGCCTTTTGTGCAGCATACGTGTAAAATGTATCCATAATCTCACTGACGATCAAACTCAAATGGATCTGTTCTTGGAAAAGGTTTCTTGCCACTTCGAATTCATTGAGCATTCTCTTATACTCCTCCTCGGGCATGTTAGGCCTGCGAACTGGTACCTCGGGGAAATCCTCATTAGAGATGTTTCTCACAAGCCAATTTCTTCCTAAAGTCAAGTGTGATACTCTGCTTTCAGTCAGCGCTGTCCATTTCTCCTGAATCCATACGGCCCATGCCAAACGACGACGAAGGCCTCTTTCCCATTTGGGTAGTCTCCAATCATGACAATCAAGCCCTAATCCGAGCTCTTCGGCCAATGAGACAACCTGTTGGCACAAGATCCAATTGTTTGGGTTTTCTGAGCGTACTTGTAATAGAAGCAGACCAGCTTGTACAGCACTCAATCTTGGCCTCTCTGTGACTTCAAAGAATGTCTTTAGTCCAATATCATTCAATGCATCAACGTCAGGTCTTGGATGTGGTGCCAAATTCGGGTCTTCATCCCACCATTTTGATGCTAGCGAATAGACAGCAGCCAATAGAGGGGCAGAGAACTCACGGTACGATCTGGTATACTTCTCCAAAAAAACCTTCTTGTGCAAAATAGGAAACGACGGGTGAATGACCCTGAAATAGATCTGTACCAATGCTGGACCATGTGGTGATACCAATGCTTCAACATCATCCACTGTCTTCTCAGCTTTGAGAGCGAGCTCATCAGTGAAATCATCACGTAGTATAAACTGAACATCCGGAGAGACTTTACGCAAGGATAACGATCTGTTGAGCTGTACTTGATCAATCTTGTCGAGTCTGATACGATCAAGCAGCGCGTTATCAAACATGGAACTGGAACCAACGAAGAAGGAGGAGCGTGGGTATTGTAATGCCGGTGCTGCTCTTCTGAACTGTCCCTGCTGCTGTTGTTGTTGTTGCTGCTGCTGTTGTACTTGCTGCACCTGCTGTTGCTGGTTCCACTGCGGAGAATCACCAACTCTCTGTCTCTTAATGGGCTCATCGCTGATCACACCCATGTTTCTCTTCAGCTTCGGGTTATAAATCGAGTCAGAGAACGTGCACTTCAGCCCCTTTGACTCACACTGAATGCATTGTCCCAGGTTCGGCACCATCACACACTTGATCTGTCTTCTGCGGCAGTGGTCACAACCGGTGTTACTGCTCTGTCGCGTCACGTCTTGTGACTGTTGCTGTTGCTGCTGTTGTTGTTTTTGTTGTTGTTGTTGTTGTTGCTGCTGCTGCTGCTGTTGGAGCTTTCTCGAGCGCTGCTGCTGCGCCTGCTGTGCTGTCCGTGACTGCTGCGACTGCTGGAGCTGCTGCTGTCCCGTCATTGACACTGGAGGAGACACCACTGTTCCCCCGGGGGATATGTAGTTCTGCGAGCTGGGCGAGATGGCCTCTTTCATCGACACTCTATTCTGCTTGAGCAGACTTTCGTAGTGGTTGACCATGAAGTCCTGCTGCGGCTTCAAGTCGTCCTTCTTGTCTGGAGCATTGAGAGCACTCGTGCTGGGCGGCGTTGGCGCAAACAGTGATCCCGTGTTTCCTGGCGTGTTGATCGTCATGGGCGGGTAGAGCCCAAACCCGTGCGACTCATCAGGCATGTTGAGGAAGTCAAAGTCGCTGCCCATGTCGCCGATGCCCCATAGGTCCATGTTCTTGAGCCCATGCTCGGCCTTGAGCCCGTCGTTGGAGTTGCCGCTATTGTCGTTGGATGCCATCGAGGATGTGTTTAATGCGTGTGAGTGAGACTCCGTGGTAAAGAATGTGACGATACAGCGGGCGGCTAGCGGTGATTGTACTCTTGTTGGATTCTCCAAGCTCAGATGAATATGTAAGCGGCAGTAAAGAAATGGAGCACCCTGGATCTTTAGCTCAAAAAGCGGTTCTTCCTAAATCTCTCCAAAGATAAAGAAACCGGCGGAAATCTGCAATAGTCTCTCCAACGGGCGGGTCTGCTTGAGAGGCTTCACGTGCACTGAGTTAAAAGTGGAGACGCTCGAAACGATGCACCTGCTTGTATCCACCACCGGTGTTTTGGCTCTATTGCTTTTTCTGAAAGCCTTGAAGAGCCGTATATCTCTCTCTTCTTTTTGACCTCCCTCCCCCCCCCTCGATATATATGTTTGTTTTTCCTTCAGTTTGGGGGGGCTGAAAATTCTGGGCTTGGCCCCAAAGCGCGCCGGTTCGAACCACACCTCCTCCCTTAGCCTTAATTTTATGGCACTATTATATATATATGGAATAGGACGTGAAATACAGTACAAAAGTGTGTTTATTTGAGAAATTTTAGTGGGGGGATTGGATCAGTCGAATGGCGTGAGATAAGCCTCAGCAACAAATCTGGCACGCGCGTTGAGGAACAGCTTCATCTCACTGATCTCCTTGTCCACGTCCTCCATGAATTCGATAATGAAGTCCACCAACTTGTGCTTGAGCATCTTCTCTGTGTGGAAGTTGGTGATCAAAAACGAGATGTCGTAGCCTGGGATTGGGTTTCTTCTGAGGATGAAGAAGTGCTCTGCTCTACCCGTCAAGAATCTCGTAAACTTATGCACCAAGATCTCCTCAATGTCATCAGCTTGCTTGATCTTAATGGAGACTCTCACGGAGTTTATCGACGGCTCAATCAGGATCTGTTCGCTCTCGTTTCTTGCAATGACCATTGGGTTTAATAGAACCTCGGCACTCTTTGAAGCTTCAATCTCCGGTCTGTTGTGTCTTTCCACCACTTGCGAGGCAAAGTCCTCGAGACATAGCGCAGCCGTGAGCGACGTTCTCACAGCAAAGAGATATGGACGCAGGGATTGAGACTGGTTGGGTGTGCTGTGTCTTTGTGTCTTTGTTCCTTCCCCCTTTCCCTCTTATTGTAAAGGGGCAGTGGCAGCTTTTATGCCCTGGGAAGATCTGGCAACAAGACACAAAAAAGAAAAGCACACACACATTGTTAGTAATATGTGCCATTATAGAGATGGATGAATCATATTCCACGTACCATTTTTGTGATTGAGCTCTCAGATAACACCAAACTATTGCGCTGTATGAGAAAGGAGTACACCGCCATTTCGGGCCGAATATACGTTGTCCTGGGTGAGCATTTCGCGAACTCTTGGGAATCGAATGGTGTTTGGATGTAGAAATGTTTACCTTTTCATTAACTCTTGAATGGAGGCCAATTAGGAGGCTAAGAGGGCGATTAAAAGAAGGGCTGAGATGGCGTGGAAAGAACACAAGGCCTCAGATGGTAGCGTGTATTACCATAACGCGGAGACAAAGCAGTCGGTGAGAGAAAAACCCGAGGAGTTGTACACGGAGCTGGACCACTTCTTGATGAGGACCAATTGGCGTCAACACACTGCTGAGAGCGGGAAGAGCTATTACTACAATGTGAAGACGAATGAGAGCGTGTGGGAGTTGCCAGAGGATGTGAAGGTGCTGATGGAACCGAGTGTGGAAGAAGAAAAAACAGATGAGAAAGTGGAAGAGAAGGAAACACAGACCTACCACACCGAGTTTCCAGCAAGGAAACCAGTATCTTCCAAAGAGGCAGAGCAGCTGTTCATTGAGATGTTAAGAGAGGAGAAAGTCGACTCAACATGGTCCTTCAGCCGTATCATTGATTTCTTCATCAGAGACCCGCGGTATTGGGCAGTCGGGGACTCTCTGGAGAAGAAGCAGATCTTTGAGTCGTATTTGAACAACAGAACGAAGGAGGAGCTTATGAAAGAGAGCACCTCCGTGGAGAAGTTTAAAGAGGCCTTTACTGAACTACTGAAGAGCCGTGCTGATATCAAGTACTTCACACGTTGGAAGACCGCCAAGTCACTAATCCAGGACGAACCCATCTATGCACATTCTGTTATTGGTGAGAAAGTGAAGAGACAGACGTTCCAGGAGTATATTGATACTCTGAGAAGGACAAAAGAAGAGAGCGAGGGTATGCTAAGGGATCAAGCGCTTGGGGAACTCAGAGAATACTTTAGAACGATGCATTTGAAGTTGGAATCAACATGGGACAGTACTATTCAGTCTATCAAAGAGGACCACAGATTTGAGCAGAATAAGCACTTTGAAGTGTTGACACAGTTGGATTTGCTCACTCTGTACCAAGAGACACTGATGGAACTGCAAAAGCAGCAGAAATTGCGTATTCAAGAACAAGCACGGTTGAACTTCAGAATGGATAGACGTGCGCGTGATGGGTTCAAAGAGCTGCTGAAAGAGTTGAAGGATGGTGCACTATTGGCTGCTGATACGAAATGGAGTGATATCTACGAGTGTATCCAAGAGGATGACAGATTTGTGGAGTTATTGGGCCGCAATGGGTCTACACCTTTAGAGTTGTTCCAGGACGCTGTGGACGAAGAAGAGCTGCTCATTAGGGCCAAGAAGGCTATTGCGGAGCAGGTTCTGGTGCATAACAACTTCTTCCTCAAAGATGATGCTAACATTGCAGAGCAAAAAGTACAGATTAGGGAGATTTTAAAGAAAGATGAGCAAACGAAAGAGTATGACGATGAGACGTTGGACTTGATCTATGATAAGCTTTTGAAAGACGTCAAGGAGCAGAGGGAAAGGGACAAGTTTATGAAAGAGCGAAAGATGAGGAGACTTCAGGAAGAGTTTAAGTCCATGTTGCGGTCTTTCAACGTCACTGAACATACGAAATACGTGGATATCATACCAAAGATTTCTTCTACACCAGAGTTCAAGGCATTGGAAGAAGACGAGACAAGACAGGCAACGTACCAGAAGTACATTGACAGACTCGCTGAAAAGAAGAAAGAAGAGGAGTTGAAGAAAGAGGAAGAGGTCAAAAGGATCATTGCCAGTGCTACAAATGCTCGCAGGGAACTCAACGAGAAGAAAAGGCCATTGCCCGTGGAGACCGGAGAAGAGCTGGACTACTGATATATATATATATATATATATTGATCTTTTTATTTCATTCTTCATCATCCCCCATCAACGCCGAAAGCGCCAACAACCCCAATAGACCGTACTTAAAGTATTCATTCTCGGATATCAGAATCGTCACATACCCGAGCAGCGGGAAGTATCCCTTCACTGTGCCGATGATGTCCTTCTGCCTGTTGAGATAGTTCTGTCCATAGGCATACAACCCAAGATCATCCACTGGATTGTTATCACCCTTGGACAGCAGTAGTTGTTTGTTGTCGTTATGGTGTTCTCTCAGCACTCTGTGCACAATTGGGATCGGCTTCTTGTCGATCTCATACACGACGATATCTCCGACTTGTATCTGCTCCTGTCTGTTCCACAGGAAGAGAACATCACCTCTTTGGAACGCAGGTTCCATCGATCCTGACAACACCACGACGATGGGTGATGACGCGTTGGTAACGAGGCCGAGGGCCTTCCAGAACATGTACGACGACGTCATGACGAACGCCATCGAGAGCACACTCGTCAGCTGTTTTCTGAGGTGCATTTTTTTTTCTTTTGGAGAGTGGGAGAGCTTCTATATTAGTGTGGTATGTAAATTTATCACTACCTTTAATAACGACGTGGGTGCTGCTGTTCTTAGGGGGGGAGCTTTTAACACAGGAGAACTGAGGTTCGCGCTGCGGCCCCTACCACACGCGAAGACGTTTGTTCTGACACCCCACTATTTCGGCTATTCTATTCTATTTCCCCATGGATTTCTGGCTGGTACATAATAAATACTCACCAGTTGGAGGAATACAAGGAGGGTCAAGAGCAGAAGGATAGAGAGGGGTAAGAAGATACAGAAGACAGAAGACAGAAGACAAAGAATATGTCGATCCTCACAGACCTCCCCACGGAGCTGCAGTACCAAATTGTGGAGTTTTTAGAGCAGCAGGACGTCTTATCCATTGGCCTGGTTTCTCACAGATTTCACAAGATAGCGGTGAGTGTATTGTACCGGAAGATCTATTTGAACGACTCTCCGGTTGTGCTGAGTGGTGTTTACCCGCTGGCGCCCACCTGGACGTGCTTCAGGCTTCCAGAGCTTGAGAACCTTAGTGACCGAAGGGTATCACCGAATGTGAAGCTATCTAAGCTAGTGCGGTCTCTCAGGGATAACACCGGTCTTTGCGATAACGTAATTGAAGTCAGGCTCAATTGGGACCTCGATATCGATTTGCAGACAGAGCTTGTTGAGCTGTTGACCGAACATTCGACGAGTCTCCGAATGGTGGACAACGTCACGAGTCCTGTGATTATGCGTGCGATTGAAGGCTCAAAGAACGAGGACAACTTGATGTCATTGGACATACCGCCGCCGATGCCACTGCCCACGCTGGAGATCCCCAAAGACTACATCCCTGGTGTGAAGAGGTTCTTGGAGAAGCGACTCAAACAGGGATTCGTCAAATCTCTAACGCTATTCATCGACCCGCTTCTACTGTTCAATGCAGTGGTGAAGCTCCCACAAAGGCTTCAAGTCGAGTCATTAAAGTTCCACTGCCGGTCCGATCAGTACCCTCCGGCACTCTACAACAGAGCGCATTGGACTATGGAACAGCTTACCGATGTGTTTGACCCGCAGTGCTTGAAGACACTTACCATAATCTCATGGGATGACCATGTCTACCCGGACAGAGTGTACAAGTTTGGCCAGTGGGCGCAGTTTGAGTGCTTGGAGGACATCACGCTGATTGCAGTGAGCTACCACGATAAGAAGATTGCGCAGATGATCTCAAGTTGTAAGAAGCTGAGGAGACTTAAGCTGGATTTCACAACCTCTCTCAGATGGATGCCCGTGGATGGTGAGGTCTATAAGGCTATCTTCCAGCACACGGATCACATGGAGTTCCTGGACATCAAAGTGGAGCAGCGGCACAAGTTCATGAACGTCGATATCAGAGACTTCACGCTGGATATCAGAACACCATGTATCTGTGAGCTGTGCCAGAAGGAAGTTCTTCAGGGCATCTTTAAGCAAAAGATCCTTCCTAATGCCTCGGATTTTCAGCTGCAGGACGGCTTTGAACTTTATGAGAGAGCCAACTTCTACGAATGGATGCAGAAATCCAACATCTTCCCATATTCCAAGGCAGTGGACCACTACCCTTCCGTCAAGACGGGCCCGGAGCACCCAGAGTCTCTACTGGACAGATTCAACGAGATCAACGAGGGAAGAGAGGGCTATGTGGCCCTGGAGATGTCCGATTTCTACAAGCTGCATCACTGCCTCGTGCACATGCTGCGTGATGATATGGAGCCCTTCATGAGATCCTTCACAAGACTCAAGTTCCTCGTGTTCAATGAGATCTCCTTTGTGATGAAGGGCACACAGAGACGCTCCGCATGGCCACTGTTCTATTCCGAGGGATTTGTGCCGAACTTCTCAGTCAAGGTGGGAGCGGCGGAGCAGGAGGCATCGAGACACTACGACAGGGCTCTGTATCTGAACTAAATGGCGGCGTAATGATGATGATTTATGATTCATGGCTGGTACTTCTCCCGTAGCTTGCCAAAGAACTTGTCGAGGGGTTCATTGGGCTTCTTTTTGGGCTTCCACTCCAGATCCACAAACTCAATGGACTTGTAGTGCGAGTCGTACATCTTATCGCTCGTCACCAGCGCGTTATCCAACTCGCTCAGCATCTCCAGCTTCAGTATCATCCTGTTCTGCTGCCACTCGAGCCAAGACACAGCATGCAACAGAGAGTCCACCAGGTCATCCAGCTTCTTATTGACCTTGCTTCCTTCTGCCTCTGCCTGTGCCTGTGCCCGTAGGGCATACTCACTGGGCAGATCGTGCACCTGCTGGATCCACTTGTGCCTTCCTTTGTACTGTGCTGCCAAATCCTTGGACAGCCTGAACCTTTGACTATCCAACTGCACCATCTGACGTATCCCTGGCTTCTGGTAAACGCTGTCATTCAACCATTTCTCCACAATCTCCGTGCGTATCGACTTCGGGTCCTTGTTCTTTACCCTTTCGTCCTGTGGTTTCCAATAATATCCCATTCGCATCGGGTTAGTAGACACAATATCGACTCTACTCTTGGACTCCTTCACCCTTGCATAGATCAGCGCGTGTAGCATCGACTCCAGCATGTTCACTTTGAAGACCCATTCTTGGATAGCACTCGAACCTTGCGTTCTGGCTCTCTGTCTTTCTATTAGAATAGCATCCGGTAGTGGTTGTCCCAAGGGCAGTAATACGTCATCCACAAGCTTCATACACACATGTGCGTACTCAGTAGGTTCGAATGAGCTCTGGGAATGTTTACCGGCCCATTCGTTGATATCAAATTTGGTCCATTCTTTAATAGTTGGCGGTGTATTGAATGGTAATCTCTTGTGTAGTTCCAACTTTGTAAATGCAAAATTTCGGATTCCCATATCTATTGATAACACTTGGAAATTCGTCCCATCATTAGGTATGCTGTATTCCAGGACTGAGCGTTCCATGAATTTGTGTCGTATGCTATCTATCAGCGCAGGCTTGGATCCAGATGATGCTTTTTTTAAGACCGTTAGTACCTTCATAAGAAGAACAAAGAAAACACGTACCAATGCCCGTATTGAAGCACAACTTGCGCAGCTGTGCGACTTTTGCGCTGTCCAGGTATTCTAGCGCTTTCATAGCCATATTGATAGGCCAATTGGCTGAATATAATTGCAAACGAGTAATAAATGGAGCCAAAAAAAAAATTCAATGTTGATGAACCAAACAGCGTCAAAAGCAAAAGGTTCACAAAATATTACATAAGCGTGCATATGAGGTGGTACGCACACTCCCGTTTGACACAAAGAGAAGATTTCCAATAGACATTTGATGATCTTGAATAAGTGAGAAAGAGAGAGAGAGAGTAATAATTTAGTTTCTTTTCCTCTGTCATTTTCATTATGGGATTCTTTACCTACAGCCATAATCTCTTCCAACTACCCCGAAAACAAATATAGCTCTGTACTGACACGCTGCTTCGCTATACCACACTCTAAGCACTGCGCTATCCACAATATCTATTTGGAAGCAGAATATTTTATACTACACACTACTGCGAAGCTATAGGATTACTCGATGGGGTTTGTGAGAGATAGCTTGAGAAAAGACGTGAGAGTGGCTAGTGGAACAGATGGGGTACTCGGGGATGACTTGGTAGGAAAGCTCACCAGAGTACCAACACTGGGTGCACTGAACTATCAGAATGTGCTGTTTGTGGAGCACTTTAACGGTGATAGAGTTCTCACGGTGAGAAAGAGACGCAGGGATTTCTTTAAGATTTGGTTTCACAGGAAGAAAGAGGGGATAGAAAGACCGGTGACTTCCGAACAGAGCGAGCAGAGCGAGCAGAGGGAGCTTGTGGAGAAGCACAAGACCATTGAACCCACAGAACCCAATGACGAAGACGAGCTCATCACACACAGCACCAGCCATCTACAGAGGTGCGCAAGCTCATTTCAAGACCTGTTCAAGCGCACACATAGCTATGTGAGTGAGTTTGAGACCTTGAAGAATCCCGTGAAGAAGCGATCCATCAGAAGCAGACTCTTCACGATCAGAAAGAAGAGAGTGGACGACAACAATGAGACGATCACCAGCGTTTGCCAAGTATCGGAGACGTTGACTCAGAGATATATGAGCAGTAACTATGAGAAGTTGGTGGAGGACATGGACAAAATCCCATTTGATTTGACAGTGGAGGAGCCCTGTTCTATGAGATACAAGATGTCCAAGCTGATTCAGCAGTGGAGTCCTAAGAAGTCATCAGCCAGGGATTTGTTTAGCGAGATTGACTGGAACAACACCACAAGTGATACAAGCGAAGAAGAAGAAGCAGAAGAAGAAGATTGGAATCCATACACTGTGGCCAAGCGCAGTGTCACTACTACGCCCTCTGGTGCTCTGATAAATTTGAAGTCATTTGCAGACTATAACCAGGACTGTTTCGAAACGGAGACGTTGGGAAGACTTGGAACATTGAAGAGGATGTTTACGAGCGTTTTCGGGAGAGGGACAGTGAAAGAGACCGAGGAGGGATTCAATCCTTTTATCACATCCAACGATTCTATGCAGGACTCTTCACATTTGTTGCAGTTGTTCCGGTCCTCGAGCCACAGGGCAGAATTATCGCCCCAGTGTTCCTCTAATATGGACACAGTGAGAATCAATGATGTTTCACAAGATGCAGAGACTGGTAAGGTTGATTATATAACGGAGCTCGACGATCTGCTGGGGTGCTATGAGGAAGAAGAAACAGTGGTTGATAGTATCAAGAGTCTGAAGAGTGTCCGCAGCTGCGAGAAGCACCGGCACGTGACTGAAACTGTCTCAGACGTACAGCAACAAAAAAAACAACAACATACACCTTTGTTCTCTCCACAGCCTTTAAGAGTCAGTGGATTGGCTTCCTTGGATTTCCACTCCCCGCTAGATGACGACATGAAAGAGGTGGTGGAGCTCATAAGGGCCACAAAGCAGCGCCAGAGACGGGAGCTTCGGGAGTCCGCATGGGTTCTCTGAGAGTTGGATTCATATCTACTCATTATATTTCGCTTTTTTTCTTTGGTTTAAATTGTAGTAGTCAGACTCTCTTTTGTATCTCTGTATATAGAGTCAGTCTATTATAGGAGTGCCCTTACCATTATGAGATCCGACCGCCATTGGACCATCGTTCTCCCCAAAAGCCCATACAAAAATCTCAATTTTCGACTACGGATCGAAATTTTTATAATGTCCAAAAAATTCCACCACCACAGATCGAGACGGTGGGGAGGGGGCGGCGGCGGCAGTTTGGCCAGCGAGAAACCAAAACAAGAAAAAAAAAAAGTTACATTCGATCAACAAGGAATTTGAATGGAATCTTCAAATACACAGGGGGAAAAAAGCAGAGCATCCGCCACACTGAAACCCAGAAATAGGATTCTTTGACCAAGGGAGAGCATACCGCTGTTTGTGTTTTTTTTTAATTCTTTCTTTCGAATTTTCTTTCTACCACATCTCTTTGCATCACATCACATCACATCATAGTCCTTACAGACGCCACACTCATCTCCATCCCACCCACCCACCGTACAAAGGCAGATGGAGCAGCAGATCAAGCAGGCGGTGGAGATTGCCATCAACGGCACAGGCGACGCTGCGTTGCGACAACAGGCGATTGATTTTTTGAACAACCTCAAGAGCTCTGCCGATGGCTGGCAGGCGTTCTCGCTATTGTTGAAGGACATCACCACGGCGGATCAGACAAGATTCATTGCCCTCCAGGCGCTCTGCGATGCAATCCCCGCTCTGGGACAGGAGTCGAGCGGATACATAAGGACCACGCTGCTGCAGCACTTGCAGGAGATCATTGCCGCCAACAAGTACGAGCAGGGGTACTTCAAGAACAAGTTGGCAGAGGCGTTTGCCTCTTTGTTCTGTGCCTCTTACTTGTCCAACTGGCAGAGCTTCTTCCAGGACTTCCAGAGCCTCATGAAGGATGAGAACGAGATCGCAGTCGACATGTTCCTCAGAGTGTTGTTGGCGATTCACTCGGAGATTGGCGACCAGCTGATCATCAGAGAGAGACCGCTAGTGGAGAGAAACAATAACTTGAAAGACGGCATCAGAGTCGCCGACATGACCACGTTGACGCTCATGTGGAAGCAGATCTTGAAGGATTTCAAGGACAAGTCGTCGCCGTTGACACAGGAGATCTTGAAGGAGTGCTTACAGGTGATTGGCTCCTGGGTGTCGTGGATCGAGATCTCGTTGATTGTGCCATCGGACTACATCAACTTGATTCTTCAGTTCTTGACGAGACCGGACCAGCGCGTCGTATGCTGCGACACATTGACAGAGATTATCAGTAAGAAGATGAAGCCAGAAAACAAGCTCGAGTTACTTTCGCTGTTGAACTTGACCACTGTGGTTAGTTCGATGGGCATTGACGACGCAGATTTGGTGTTTGTGGAGCACATTGCCAAGTTGTACAACGCCATTGCATTGGAACTCACCTATATCTTAGACTCGAATGAGTCTTCTACAGCAACAAAGTCCACTGCCAATATCCAAATCATTGCTGTGTTCCCTTACGTTCTCAATTTTTTGTCGCATGAATATGACGATGTGTCTGTCCAGGTGTTCACATTCCTCTCTTCGTTCTTAGCAGCATTGAAGAAGATCATCAAGCAAAACAACGGACAGATAAATGCTACGCACTTGGAACTCTTGAACACATTACTTCAGAAGATCATCTTGAAGATGAAATATGACGATTCTGATGATGGTGACGACGAAGACTCCATCACAGAGTTTAACGAATACAGAGCAAGACTCAAGATTTTCCAGGATACCATTGCGGCTATCAATCCAGATATCTACGTCCAGCAGGTGTTTGCAGTGATCAACCAGTCTATCTTTGAGAGTCAAGGTGACGATTGGAGACAGATCGAATTGGGCTTGTTTGAGCTATCTAACTTCTCTGACAGTTTGAGACAGAACACATTGAACATCCCAAAGAATCAGTTGCTGGAATCCAAACCATATATGATGTTCCAGGAGATGCTAATTAAGACCATCAATTCCAATGTCGTGCAGATCAACCACCCATTAATTCAATTGCTCTTGTTTGAACTGATTCTGCGTCACTCCGCATTGGTTAACAACAGTGCCAACAAGAACGATCTGACTAATCACATCCTCGGCCTTTTCACCTCTATGGGCCTCGGTAACTCTAATGAGAAAGTGCAGATGAGATGTTGGTACTTGTTCTTCAGATTCTGCAAATTGACCAAACCACAATTGGATGACTCATTCATTGAGAGTTTGTTAACAAATATGGCACAGAACTTACTCGTAATTGAGGCGGAATTACCACAAAAGGATGAAGATTCAGAACTGGTTGAGGCCTCATCAAGATTCGATAACCAATTGTATTTGTTTGAAACTGTGGGTTTACTCATTGCACTCGTTGATGGTTCCAAGACTCAATTGAAGCTAAAGTTGATGGATATCCTATTCAACCCAATCTTTGGTAACCTGCAGAGAATCATCTCATCTGCTAATCGAGATCCAAAGACCTTGTTAGAGGCCCACCACTTGTTGATGGCCATTGGTACCATCGCCCGTGGATTTGAGTATGATACCACTCCTAACAGGAAGTATGCACCAGAGATAATTGAGAGGTTCCATAACACCGCTGAAGTGGTCTTGGTAACGTTGGAGAACTTAAACTCTAACGAGAACATCAGGGATGCTGCCAGATTTTCATTTGCTAGATTTATTCCAATTTTGAAGAATGCCATCAGTTCACATTTGTCCCGTTTGATTTCCATTATTTTGGCATCCCAAAGTTTAAGATTCAGTGAGATGACTGATTTCTTGGGATTCATCGGTCAGATTGTTCACAACTTTAACAAAGATGACTTGGTGTATCAATTACTCAATGATTTGTTCACCGTGTTGACCACTAAAGTGTACCAAATGTTGGACGACAAAGGTGAGAATAATGTGTATGAGTTGATGCCAGATATCATGAGGGAGAAGTGTGCATTGAAGAAGGCATATATCACACTATTGGTGAGCTTGACCACCAATCATGTCACAAGTTTGCTAATTACGGAGACTAACAAGGGTAACTTACCTACTATTCTTCAAAGCTTGTTTGCCAATGCCAGTGGATTGGAAGATGTGCAATTGGCTAGGCTATCCTTGAGTACATTGAGTACTCTTACCACTGTGTTTGGCAACGATAGAGTGAACGATTCTAATGACAAATATGCTACTGGGCTGTCTATTGAAGGTATTTCTACTTTCCTTATGGAAAACTTGGTTCGTCTCAGTTTTGAGATCCCATTCCAGAACGAAAAGTTTGATATTAAGGACGCTCAGTATAGATTCATCGCAGATGAATTGGCCAATGTCTTGAAAGTGTTGTTTACCGTCAAGGGTGAATCTCTTGTTGTTTATTTGAGAGACCAATACTTCCCACGTATTCAACTGTCAGCCAACGTCGGATCGCAATTGATCCAAAACTTGGTTGGTATGGACGTGAAGGAGTTCAAAAAGTACTTTGTGTTGTTCGTCACTGAGATGAAGGGATGATGAACTCCACTAGGTTTGCATATATATCTATGTATATGTATATATATATATATATATACATAAAAAGCACATTATAATGATATTGGAACTATTACGTACGTACCGGTATATACCCAATTAGGTAGTTCCCAACCCGGAACTCGTTCCCCAATTGCGATGTCCGGTGGGTGGGTGTGGTGTACGCCAACGAGAAAAAAATTGAACTGATTCGGCAGGAGGCAACGTTGTCCCATGTAGATAGATAATCAGGAATATATCGGCGATTGGAGCGTTCTCAGTGATAAGATAAGACCTGATTTGGGATTATTAGAGCGTGTCTGACATAGGTTACAAACTTGCCGCCCGTTGATTGGTTGAGAATAATTGGGAGAGGCTCAGCGTTGCTCTCCGAAACAGAGATTATACACAAGACAAAGATGGCCAATTTCGAAGACCCTTCGATGGGGTCCACCGAGGGACAGCAACCCAAGTTCTTTTCCTCTGAGGGTGAAGACAATGCCATCATGCGGTTCCTAAAAGAAGGAGAGAAGAAGAAGGAAGCGGAGGAGAAGCAACAACAAGACAACAACAACAACAACAACAACAACAACATTACCAGTACGCTATCACAAGCGGAGACTAAGAGAGACATTGAGGAGGACGAGGACGAGGAGGGCAGCGGGAAGTACCAGCAGCCGGCACATCTAAAGAAGCGCGTGATTGCGATTGAAGACTGGAACTTTGTATTCCGCAATTCCAATGTGAAGAGATATTTGCCCTCGGAGCTGATAGAGGTGAGAGACAGCGGTGATATTCCATCTTCAGACTTCTTTGACTTGCCGCGTAAGGACTACTACCGCCTGAAGAGCAAGCCGCCGCAGACGAAGCGTGAGTGGAGCAGCCAGGGGAACTACAAGAACAATCACCATAGCAGCTATGACAACACGGGCTCGATGGGGAACTTCAACCTGGGTAAGAGCAGCAGCAGCAGCAACAGCAGCCGTGGATTCAACGAGAGACACCGTGGCGGTGGGCGCAGACACAACGGGAACGGGAGAAGAAAACAGCACGAAGACTTGGAGTGGCTGTCGCAGTTTGAGTCCGATGCTCCCGTGGGCAGCGCTGACGATTTTGAGAAGTACAAAGCCCGTGTGATGATGGAGGAGAAGCGCAAGAGAGGCGAGCAGCCTGTGGAGGAGAGTGTTCCACAGAGCAAGTCCAACATTGACAGTTTCTTTGGCATGGCTGCGCAGAACCACAGCCCTAGCCAGAGCTCGCTATCGCAGCAGTCATCTGTCGGCGTGGACAGTAAGAACTCAAGATTCTTTTCGATGTTTAAGGAGGAGGAGGCACCAACAAGTGTTAGTGCTGCTGCTTCACAGGTGTCACCTGCTAACGCACCAGACGAGGGCGTCTCCAAGATTATGTCCTTCCTCGGGGGCGAACGCTCTGCCTCTTCTAACGGGCAATCGCAAAGATCGCAGTTCTTTGGTCAACAGCAACAGCAACAACAACAGCAACAACAGCAACAGCAGAGCCAACAGGGTTCCCCAGCAGTTTCTCAGGCCTCGCAGTTCCCTCCTGGCTTGGAGCCAGGCCGCCAGCATGGCTCGCAGGACTCT
Organism: Petasospora taoyuanica; assembly: GCA_030567055.1. NCBI lineage: Eukaryota > Fungi > Ascomycota > Saccharomycetes > Phaffomycetales > Wickerhamomycetaceae > Petasospora > Petasospora taoyuanica. The sequence continues at coordinate 27,512 of JAKUBZ010000046.1, forward strand.
TTCTTCATGTCGCTGATGCAGAAGAAGCCAGAGGAATCGCCACAGGAGCAGGCAAAGAGCAGACCTACACAGAACCCACGAGCACCATCCCAGGCGGAGCTGCGACAACTACAACACGACGATGGGCCGGGAGAGAAGAAACCTCAGCCACAGTTCCCACCGGGGATGCAACCTAACCAGTACCGAATGATGCCACCGCCGTTGAACCAGGAGATGCCACCGTGGATGCATGCGCAGATGATGAGGGGCGTTCCTCCGGGTGCTGTTCCACCACCAGGCGGCCCAGGGCCCAATGGGCAGTTCCCACCGGGGTTCATACCCCCTGGGTTCCCACAGGGCCCTCCTGGGTTCATGCGTGGGATGCCACCGCAGATGATGATGCCTCCTGGTCCTCCGCGAGGCCAAGGGCAAGGTCAAGGTCAAGGTCAAGGTCAAGGTCAAGGTCAAGGTCAAGGACCAGTCCAAGTCCCAGGCCAGGCCCCAATGTATGAGCAGCGTCCGCCACCAGGCTTTTTTTCTGGACCGCCACCGGGCTTCATGCCACAGAAGTGAGCCATCTACAATGATGCAATGTGTTTTTGTGTTTATTCAAAAGACCTGGGAGATTCTGGTGAGCATGTTGAGCAACTGCACGTGCTCGTCGGTACCGTTGGTCAACTTGGCGTCAGTTTCGAATAAGATTTGGGAGAATTGGGACTTTTGCGTAGATGTGTACAAATCATTAAGAACCAACTCGTCATGGAGCTGATTGACGACCTCGATGGCACTCCAACCTTCGGACACTGCGTTATCGACCGCTTGGAAGACTTTTTGGAACTGCTTGGATTCTGCAGTCTCGAGTAGAGACTTTAGGACTTGTTGTGGGACTGAGCCTGCAATTTCCCTTATGGACCCCACAGTTATGACGTCTGTAGTCTTTGTGATTTCCAAGTCTCCATCATCATCGGGGATATTGAGTGTCGCATGGAGCTTTGCAGCGGATTGTAAATACGTGATGGCCTTACGTAGGTCTCCATTGGCAATTAAAAGAGTTTCCTCCAGAACACCCTTGTCTAGTTGAACATTTTCCTCTTTGGTAATATATTCCAATCTTGCCAATGCATCTGCATTATCCAGAGGACGGAACCTGAATTTGGAACAACGTGAGGCCAACGGATCAATGATACGAGTTATGTAATTGCAAATGAGACAGAATCTTGTAACTCCAGAGTAAGTCTCCATAGTTCTTCTTAATGCTGACTGAGCATCAGCAGTCATCGAATCTGCTTCGTCCAAGATGATGATTTTGTACGGTGGGCAGGGATACTTTTCGAGATCTTCTTTAGAAGCATTGGACACTGTCAAACGAGCAAAATTCTTTACTTTTTCACGTACAATTGAAATTCCTCTTTCGTCTGATGCATTAAGTTCCAATACACGACTCTTGCACAGCTGTGGACCATACAACTCCTTAGTCAGGGCAAGAACGGTCGAAGTCTTACCAGTGCCCGGGGGACCATAGAACAACATATGCGGAAGATTGGCCGATTCCATCGTCTTCTTTAGCACTTTGATAGCGTGATCCTGTGCACTCACTTCGTCGAGATTCTTCGGTCTGTACTTCTCGACCCATGGGAGCTGCCTCTCCCCAACCTCGGTAGTGACAGCTGGTTTGTCTCTTTTGAAGAAGCTGGCCATTGTGGACGGTGTTGCGTGATATCCAGAGGCTCAGATATGCGGTTGTAATATAACTCCAACAAGTGTCATATATATATGGCAGCGCTTTTTGTAAGACGCGTAAAAACACACACACACGCGCGTCTGTATCCATGGAGATGTCCGGGTGTAGAGGATGGAATATTCCGACCGACAGGCGTTGGCCGGAAATCGTCTACACCTTCCTCACTACTGCGTCCCCCACATTCAGGAACCAGGGGGGGGGGGTTGTTCCAGACGCCAGACGCCAGACGCCGAATGCATGGACTGGGACTAGAAATTGATTTTTGACTCCACACCGCCAAGGACTTAATATAGCTTGGCTTGGTATATTTTCACATTTCAAGGCTAGTGGGCTCGTCAGTAACATCACGTTGATATATTACAAAACATCCCATTGATACATCAAACAAACAGTTAGTTTCCCCGTTAAACGGATCGCCTATCGTAGATCCTAACAATGTTAGTCCCACACCTTTCAGTCCCTCCCTCCCTCCCTTCCCGAGACTGGAAATTCAGATAACATCGCACGCACTGCCTTATCGGGTAATTCCTCCGCTATCAATGAGATCACCGTTCTTCCACTTCTCAAAGGATATAAGCCTGAGAATCACCCCATTATATGATCCCTTGTGTATGTGGACCTGATAAGACCCCACAAGACCATAGAACCACAAAATGTCAGACTCCAAAGACAACGTTGTGGTGTCTGTGTCCAATTCAGACTCGCAGGAGAACACTGAGATCCTCGAGACAGTGATCTCGCTCAACGGCCATGAGTTCAAGCTCAACTCTCAGAATGTCGACGAGGCGATGAACCTTGCGATGGAGTCCAAGGACATCCAACTGACGGCAGAGCAGGACCGCAAGCTCAGATGGAAGATCGACTGCTACTTGATCCCGTTCTTCACCTTGATGTACGCCATCCAGTACATGGATAAGATTACCAACTCGTTCGCTTCGGTGATGGGCTTGAAGGACGATCTCCACATGTCAGGATACCAGTACTCCTGGCTCGGCTCGGCCTTCTACTTGGGCTACCTCTTCTTCGAACTGCCAGCCTCCTACATCCTTCAAAAGTTCCCTGTTGCTAAGGCAACATCATGCTTTATCTTCCTCTGGGGTGTTGTCGTATGTCTGATGCCTGCTTGTAATCTGGGTGGGTTTATGTTTCTAAGAGTCATCCTCGGAATGTTGGAGTCCTCGATCACTCCAACGATGGTTATTTTAACTACTCAGTGGTACAAGAAAGAGGAGCACTTCCTAAGAACTGCCATTTGGCTCGGCGCATGTAATGTCGGTGGTATCATTGGCTATGCGTTTGCCTATGGCTTGTACATCCATGGCGAAGGCTGGTCGCTTGCCTCGTGGAAAGTGGTGTACATTGTCATTGGGCTCATTAACATCCTATTGGCCATCTGCTTCTACCTGCATGTCCCTGATACTCCATCTGGTGCGTGGTTCCTTACTGCGGAGGAGAAGCTCATGGCAGTGGAGAGAATCAGGGCAAACAACCAAGGATACGGTAACAAGGTGTTCAAGAAGGACCAGCTGATTGAGTGCCTGACTGACTGGAAGATCTGGCTCATGGTTGTGTTTGGTGTGATTGACGAGGTCCCCAACGGAGGCATCACCAACTTTGTGTCGATCTTGCTGAACACGGACTTTGAGTTCTCCACCAAGACCTCACTGGTGCTCAACATCCCACTGTGTGTCGTTGGGTTCATCACCACAGTGCTTGTCGGGTGTATGTACTCCTTTGGGCTCGTCAAGTCGAGAATCTTCTGCTCAATCTTTGCCCTTTCCGTTGCTCTCACCGGTTCTTCAATGCTGGCATTTGGATCCAAGCGTGTCTCCTTAGCAGGGCTATTCATCATGCAGGTTTCCGACATCGGATTCATCTGTATTCTTTCGATCTTCCAATCAAATGTCGCTGGACATACAAAGAAGATGGTGGGGAATGCACTGTTCTTGATTGCGTACTGTACTGGTAATGTGATTGGTCCACAGACTTTTAAGTCTTCCGAGGCACCAACTTACCCAACTGCAAAGGGTACCATTGTTGGGTGCTATGCCTGTACGATTGTGATCCTATTAGTGTTATTTACCGGGTATTCCTTGGAGAATAAGAAGAGAGATAAGCAGAGAGAGGAATTGGGAGAGAAGTATGTGAAAGTGGAGAATATCGAGTTTGCAGATTTGACTGATAAGCAGAACCCGGAGTTTAGATATTCTATATAAATTGCAGCAGGTATGTGTATGCCTGTTCTATATATATATTCGTTTTGACTGCTGTAGATATACAGATCGCTTGTATCTGATATATCAAAACTTTATCGCATATATAATGTTCATGTACAGCAATATACAACAGAACTGTATATTATATATGCAAGGTAGAGATACGCAATATAAAGTTTAGCGCATATATATATATATATATATATATATATATAGATCTGTAGACATATGCATGGCAGCAATTCTTATAATTTGGACAATTTCGGATTCTCCTTCGCATACTTCCACAACTCCTCTCTATACCCATTCTTCTTCTCAACCCTCTCTTTGGAGACGAAATACCCTCTTGGACAAGTGTAATCCACATCCCGAATTCCCCTTCCTTCAGCAATACACTTTGCCACAGCCTTACCACTCAACCAAACCCTCGGCATACCATGTCCATGGAACCCAGCACAGATAAATGCATTGCGCTTCCCCAGGCAGTCCATCTCACCGACATAAGGCAAGTAATCATTGGTGAACCCGAGAATCCCACTCCAATGATGAGATACATCCACGGGGGTGTTCTTCCAAGTGGTGAATCTTTCCTTCATATAGTCCTCGTTGAATGCACTCAAGGCGTTCTCATTAACAAAGGTGTCGTCGGTGTTGTCAAACAGATCCTTGATGGCGGCATCACCGGTCTTGGTGAAGTCAAACATCGACCAGTCTTGTCCACCAACAACCACAGACCCGTCAGGTCTGTTGATGAGATAGTCCGAGACTTTCATTGATGTGAAAAGCCCATATGTATTGGTCAAATGTGGCACGTTGGTCTTGTCCCTTGGTACAATACGACAGATGTTACCCTTCTGTGGCACAATGACGTCTGAGAATTCATTTAGCAGAGCCTTGGTGTACCCATTCGTACAATACACTACACGCTTGCACACAGTAACACCACGATCGGTCTTCACTGCCCAATGGCCCTGAGGTGTCTGGGTGACCTCTGTGACACACGTGTTGGCCTGCAAGTTCAACCCTTGGGCTACACACTTCTTGAGCAGAGCCATCATGAGCTTCCACGGCCAGCACTGCGCGGCTGGATACGTGAATGCAATCTCTGTGGTATCGTTCTTAGAGATCATGCGTGCACTGTCGCCGTACAGCACCTGGACTTGTCTCTTGAGGTCCTCGGAGACGTATGGGTTCTTCATGAACATGTCATAGCACTTGAGGTCTCTCACCAAGCGTGGGTCCTTCTTGTACGGGTAGACATCACAGGCCCTGGTCAGGAAGAAGTCACAGTCAATTGCATTGTCATCGATGAGCTTCTTGAGCGTCCACAGGTGCTCAAACTCGGAGTTGGCGATCTCAGCGGCACCCTTTTCACCCAACATTTCGGTGTAGTAGTCGAAATAACGGTGGATGTATGGCTTTATGTGGCCTCCATTGCGCCCAGTTGCACCAGAGCACAGGTTTCTAGCCTCGTAAAGAGCGACGTTGGCTTGTGGGTCCTGTTCCAGCAGATGGTACGCGACAGATGTGCCCGCATACCCAGAGCCAATGATCAGAGTGTCCACCTGCGTAGGCAGCTCTTTTGAAGATCTGTAGCGAGAGAACTCCGTCTGCTCACTCAGCCAAAACGACGTGGTGTAGTGGTCCTTAGGGAAGTAATTCTTGGCCATTCTTTTAGTGCTTGCCTATAGAGTGCTTGGCTCTTGGCTGTGTCAGGGGGGAAGACATAAGTTATTATGGCTTATCGCACCCTTATATTCTCTTATTCTCTTTTCAGGGGTCGCCCGGGGTTGCCCGATTAGGAGACTTCCCCGGATCAAGGTCTGAGACTGAAGAGATTAAATCGATCACTATTGTGATGGACAGTGGGACTAGGAATTCCGGAAAATAGAGGGACTTATCCGAGGGACTAGCTATATAGATTAGATTAGATTGCAAGGCGCGGGGGATGCGGCGTGTGGATAGGCACCTATACTACTACATGCAATCCACAAGTGTATAACATATATATATATATTTATAGCTTTACAAAGCAATAGTCACATAGGGAACCTCAACGTCTTCACCCTCCTTGTCATCAGTACATATCTCCAAAATCAACGTCTTGATATGACCAGCGAGTTCTTTCTTCGTCACAGTCTTGATCAACTCTGTAATCTTCATAGCCTCTCTTTCTCTAGCCTTCTTTGGCGGGAAGAACGAAGCATACAACAACGACACATCATACGACAGCATGGTGATCTCCAACCCTTCCTTCTCTTGGAAATGGTCAATCAAATCTTTCAACACAATGTCACCCTTGATGTCAAATCTATCCCAGATCTTATCAAACTCCGTGTCATTGTATTTACCCTTTGGTGAGGCAATAGGTTCAGAGAACCCAAAGAAAGGCAAGGCCAAGTTGATAAACCCATTCTTGTACATCTCAACGTCATGCTTCTTATCAACAACCTTGTACAACTCCAATTGGACCAAACCAGTGACCAAAGCAGTCGTGGTGGCAATAGCTGGAATGATTCTACCAGCAATGAACTTGGTCTTTTGACGATCAGCAACCTCAATCTGATAGTTCAAAGCACGAGCATTAGAAGCAGCAGTGATGAATTCAATATGATGATTAGTGTCATCATCCTTCTCAAACTCCACTGGTGCGAGTCTATAACCCGCCAATGCCGAAGGCTGTGGCAATGACGATGCCAATTCACCCAATTCATCACTCTCCAGCTTCTGCTGAGCATTTGGATCTGGCTCATCATCATTAGCCTGGATCTTCACGTCCGAGCGTGGAGAGAATGGTTCAATGACAACAGAGGACAAAACCTTTGAATAGTAAGACTTATTAGCATCACCTTGGTCTCCTTTCAAACCATAGTTAAAGGCTCTCAAGTTGGCACCACCAACAACGAAATGGAAGTGCTCTGGGTTGTCAATGTCAAAGACCAATGGCTTTGGAGCACGCTTGGCACCGGACCAGAATGGAGCACCCGTTGAAGTCTTAGCATCAGCAGGGAAGTTGTACAACAACTGCTTGATGTCATGGTTGAACTTCTTCTCAAACTCGAGTCTGGCCCATTTGATACAGTCTTCGAACGAGTAAGGTCTGTTGTTCAACGATTCAGAGATGGATTGTAAAATGGTCTTCACATCGCCACTTTGCTTAAGCGTAGCCTCGATAAAGTTTGGCTGAGACAAGTACAAGTTCACATTCTCTGCAGCATCGGTGAAATAACCTTGGAACAAACTTTTGGCCCATGCGATTGTGTGATCAATCTTGTTAGGGAAGGAGCGCAAAGTACACAGAGGAATGGATTTCTCTGGTGGATCCTGAGAAGAAGAGTACGACTCCGTCAATCTAGGAATAACAACCTGTGTGTTACCCTTTGTACCCAACGTACCGGACTCAAGCAATGCCTTCTTGAAGAACACACAGCGACGGTCGACATAAGTACGAGCATCAACATTGTCCAATGCATTGGTGACGAAATCCAACTCTTCCCAGAAGTCGTTGTTGTAAATGTCCTCAGTCTCGGTACCGACTTTATCATTCTTAGCGTCGATATGACCCTGGAGATCCGGGTTGATAGCAACCACGGCTGCTGCAGCAACTTCGGATTTGCCCTTGCCAACGTCCTTAGGTCTAAACAAGAACTGTCTGTTCAAATTGGACTTCTCAATGGTGTCGTTATCAGTGACGATAATCTTACCTTGCGGTCCGGAACCGAGACCCATCAATGCCCAGTTCTTCAACATCTCACAACCAATTGCACCGGAGCCGACGAGGAATGTCTTGGAGTTGGCAATGGCCTGTTGGAAGTCCAGACCAAATACTGCGATCTGAGCGTCATAACGTGAGTTGATTGGCTTTGTGTTCTCTGCGGTTCTCTCGTATGACTCTGGTAGGGACTCGAGGGAGTCAAAGTACATAAACTGCTTGATTGGAACGAACTTACCCGAGCACGCCTTCAACACTTCTTGAGCCACCAACCCACCGAGGACAGCGGTCATTGCTGGGAGATCACCACTGGACTGGTATGCCAACTCTGTGAGCAACTTCTTGTCAAGCTCACCTTCGAACTTGGTCTGTTCAGCAAGATTTTGCGCCAAGTGTAAGAACTGTGCAAGGTCTTCGGAATGGAATGGTCTTGGTAGATGACCTGTCTGTTCTTTGAACTGGTGTAACACCTGGAAGCCCAAGTGCAACTGTGGAGGACGGTCAAACTTTGCAAAGTCCGAGAAGAAGAACTCTGGCTGCTGGAGCTGCTGTGCGAGCGGTTCATAGGAGACCTTGGTTGGCACCTTGACTTGAGTGTAGATGCCGCCCTTGTTGTAGGTACCATACTTGGACACATCACCAATCTTGAAGGCAAATGGGCCCAACACTTCCACTTTGAAGATCTGCTCGTCGTTCACGTCAAGACCATCGACTTCGGTGAACTTGACGTAATCACCGTCTTGGAGCCCATGACGTGAGTCGTCAAGTACAGAGACGGTACCGTCAACCTCAATATCAGAGACAATCCCAGAAACTGGCTCTTCACCTGTCGAATCGATAATGGTGAAATCGACACCAAAGTCCACAAACACAGACCCAAACAAGCCTCTGGCATCTGCAGCAATGAACTTGATGTTGTTTGCATGTGCAAAGTTGTTGATCTTGACCTGCTGCTCCAAGGCAAGCTCCGTTGCGACAATGACCTGGAACTTACTCAACGTCTCCTCAGAGAGCTCCTCAACGACTGAAATTGGCACGTAGGAGTTCAATTCTGCCAATCTTGGCGCTGACGCACTTGCTCGTGGCTGTCCAATGTCCTGCTCGGTCAAGAAGAACTGTGTGGACAAGTCTCTGAGCTCCACTGGCTCGGGGTCATAAAGGGAGAGCGACTTGACACCGGCGAGCGCCACGTTCTTGGCAATTTCAATGCCGAGGCCCTTCAAACCAATCACAAGCACGTTGGAGCTTTGCATCTTGAGCATTGCCTCCTTTCCAAGCACGTAGAGCTGGCGGGAGTACAACGACTCGTCAATCTCCTGTGCTGCCGGCGCCGGTGACGGCGACGGGGTGTCGATTTGCATCTTGTCAGACATCTTTTCACGCGATCTACTCAGGGCGGTTGATTCCTTGTGGAGAGATGTGGAATGAGCTCGGATTTCACCTCTTGTGTAGAAGGTGTGATGTGCTGCTTCTCTATTGTTCGATTAGTAAAAGTGGAGAGAGGGTCTGTACTTTTGGTGGTGGCAATTTGTGGTTAGGGAGGGTTTCGCGAATTTGAGGGGGGGAGACTGCTTAGGTAATCACTAGGCTTTTTTTGTTTATATATAGCTTTAGAAGGGAGATGGACTTGAGGGATTAATCTATATAGAAGTTGGAATCGGATATTTTCCTTTTGCTAGATATGGTGCTATACAACAAGGCCGAGCTATGGGGTGGCGCCATAACCACTGAAATCCCCAGGGGACTGGTGGACGCCTCACAACTCAGACAAGTGCCCGATACTCAAGAGGTTTTTTTGGTGGAGGATGAAAACACCAGTGATCGTACAAAGATGCACAAGGACGACACGCTGATCTTTGATCTGCTGGAGAGAGTTGAGAAGGAGGATATGGAGGCCATCAAAGAGCACTTTGAGGACATTGCACGTTTGAACGATGATACAGACCAGTGGACATTGGTGTCTACCAAAGAAGTAATGAATTCAATAGATTGCAGCAAGTCATATGTTTCCATCGGCATTGAACCTGCAAGGAAATGGGGTCGTCATGATGAATCCAAAGGTAAGTCATACGAACCAACACTTGTTGTCGTATTAGCAGTGGTGAGACTTGCAAAAGTAGATACCGATCTACTGGTTACTTATAACGTCCCATTGCATACATCAGAGGAAGTTGGCTCTTTGGGGGATTTTATCAAGGATACCAAAGACAATGGGGAAGCTGGGCAAAGAGTCCGCCTTGCAATACAAGTGCTGATAGAAATCATAGCAAAGATGAAAGTGGAGAATTGGGGGTTGTTTGGTTAATAATCCTTGTGTATGTGTATGTATATCTCAGTGTGTCCCCTACCATTACATAATCTTTACTACGTTTGTTACGTAATCGAAAGGTCTCAAGGCCCCAGGCCCTCACAGGTCTAGGCGTACCAGTGAGCTCGGAAAATCTCCCACCACCAAAAAAAAAAAAAAATGCCAACTGATAAACACACTATTGTTTACGTTGTGGATTCGTACTGTGACAGAGAAAGTTTCTAGCGGTGGTCTCTCAGCGAGTGATTTTTGAGCTCTGCGCCCTGACTTCGCCACATTCATTCCCAACAAGCGCATACTTCTCCTCTCACGTCCTCTTTCTTCTTACACATACACAGGACACGTATACACGTGTACTCAGACTTGATCCTGTCAAAAAAAAACAAAAAACCCACAAAAGACCCCTCCACCACCACTACCAAAAGACACCCAGAACACAACAATGGCCAGAGGCAACGGACTCAAGCGAGTGATTGTCATTGCGGCGTCGATATTTGCACTGCTGCTGGTGCTTTACCGTCTGTCGCCCAACAAGGCCCCAGACCTCCAAGAGGTGATGAGACAGATCCCAAATGAGAACCTATTGAACATGAATCCAAAGAAGGATGACGAGATTGCGGACAAGTTGGAGTCGATTGCAGAGAGGTTGCTGAAGCAGCAGGACGAGCGCATTGCACAGCTGGAGGAGGATAGAAAGTTGCTGGAGAAGAAGATCCACGAGCTACGTCGTCCACCGAGTGACTCAACACTTCGAGAGAAGTTGGCCTTTTTATTCCCCTATGATCAGAGCAAGAAGTTCCCAGCGTACATCTGGCAGAGTTGGAAGTATGGACTCAATGATGAGCGGTTTGGTGAAAAGTTCAAAGAGGGAGAAACCCAATGGGCATTAAAGAACCCAGGATTTGTACATGAGTTGTTCAATGATGACACTTCTCATGCTATTGTCCACTACCTTTACATGTCGATCCCAGAGGTTGTTGAGGCGTATGAATCTCTTCCATCCATTATTTTGAAGATGGACTTCTTTAGGTATTTGATTCTGTTGGCGCGTGGTGGTGTTTATTCCGACGTTGACACATTGCCTTTACAATCAGTGCCGAATTGGATCCCAGAGAACGTATCTCCCGGCGAGATTGGAATGCTTATCGGAATCGAGTCTGACCCGGATAATGCCGACTGGCGTAAGACTTATGCGAGAAGACTACAGTTCTGCCAATGGACGATCCAGGCCAAACCGGGCCATCCTATTCTACGTGAAGTTGTGGCTAAGATCACCGAGGCCACACTGAACAAGAAGAAATCTGGCGAGTTGCAGATCAAGAACAACCTGGACATCTTGGAATGGACCGGTGCAGGGATCTGGACTGATGTGGTGTTCACGTATTTCAACGACTACGTGCAGAGTGGCATCTATTCCAAGATCACATGGAAGGACTTTACAAGATTGGAGGTGCCTAAGTTGATGAGTGATATCTTGGTGTTGCCCATCACAAGTTTCTCCCCTGGAATTGGAACGATGGGTGCCAAGGATGAAGATCATCCATTGGCATATGTCAAGCATTACTTTGAGAATATTTGGAAGAAGAATTAGATAACTCTGCGAAGCACTATTACACCTCATTTTTTTTTGTATATACTCACTATCTATTAGCTAGGCTAGACTTTCAGAAGATTGCAGACAACACAGTTCTAACCACTCGTTAGGATACTCCCACTGCCTATACACCTCGGGAAGAATGTTGAACTGCATTAGTAACCCGGCTTCCATATGCCATCCAATATGACAATGGAATGGCCATACACCCGGATTATCAGCAACAAATCTCACGAGTGCCCATTTATACCCAGGGACCATTATTGTATCTCTCTTTATAAAAGCGGAGCCATTTGATGATTCGTACAAAGGGTCAATGTACTGCTCGTAATACTCATGGTGGAAGTTCCCCGAACCCGTCATCATCACCCAGAACTTATGACCATGAAGATGGAATGGATGCGACCCATCATCCAGATTGTTGATGATGACATCGATAACTGCCCCTGATCTGTGCACTGAGACTAACAAGTTGTCCTCATAGGGCACTTCGGCCTGGATCATCTGTTGACTCTCTGGTAAGCTCGAGTTCTGTGAAAGATGATACAACGATGAAGATGCCAACCATGGCCTGTAAGAAGTCTGGTTGAACTGTCCACGGGATAGCTGATGCGCACCAATGTGGAACCAAGCGTCGAGTCTTAGAGTCTCATCGCACTCTTGAGGCGGTGGGTCTAAGAAAAGTGGTCTCAACAAGGACTCGTCCAGTTCTCGACAGAAAACGTCCCTCGTGTACTGATACTCTTCACTCACCGGGTCTAATGAGTTGGCATGAGACCCTTCAATCGAGTCCCACTCCGAGACATACAGCACAACGGCTCGGGCATCATATCGAAGCCAAGGATTCAAATGGTCAAAACAGTATTCGTTCAACTTTGCATGCATCCAAAACATTCTCTTGGGCGTGTCATAGACGTTTGTGTGTACAATGACGGAGTATCTCTGAGCACTGGCAATGTTAAGCACGTCGATCTCCAATTGCTGTACTGTGGTGCCGTCGACTTCCACCACTGTCAAGTTGTGGTTGTCGATGGTGAAATCCAGGTCTGCAAAGAATCCAACGTTGATGACCCTCAGTCTGTACTTCTTTCCAGGGTTTAATTTAAAGACATGTCTTAGGGATTCTTCAGGAATGAAAGTCGCATTGACATAATAGTCTTCGGCGGGCATTTCAAAGACATTAGCACCCTGGATCAATCCGTTGTCTGGAGTGGGCTCTGCATTCTCATTATTAGGAGCCAAGTATTCTTCCAAGTACGATTGACCCTTCATGTGGTAATGATCACCAACAAGCACACACATTTCTTCGTCATATGGTTCCAAATGCTCTCTTTCAGTCTTGGAATGAACAACCATGGGACCATACAGACCATCTACTGCCTGTGTTGAGTAGTGCGAATGGTACCAATATGTCCCCCATTGCGTCTGGTCAATGGTGAATTCCATGGTATATTCATGCCCTGAGGGGATCTCACATTGGTTGATGTATGTGGCACCATCATAATAGTTTTGGTTTGTAAAGAGAATCCCATGGAAATGTATAGAAGTGGGATCGGCACCGTTGTTCTTTATATGCAATCTGATAGTATCACCACTGTTGCATTGTACCAATGGTCCAGGGAACTGTCCGTTGATAACAGTCATTGGTCTTAGGACTCCATCCGGCGCAGCCATGATATCAGAAACTATCCAATGGTATTCTCTGACTTGTGGTGGTGCGTCATAGTCCCAGTGTGTGATAGCGTAATCATTATTCGTATCCAATCTCCATTCTGCTTGGGATTGTATCACCTTGTGGTAGGAAAATAGAGACGTTGGTGGGCCCGATGTGCTCTTGATGCCACGGAATATCACAAGAGAGAAGAAAGCCGTGGATATTAGTAGTAGGAGTGTCGTGTAACACCGTGTTTTGGTGTAGCCTTTGGATTTGGGAGATCCTTTGATAAGGCTTTCTTCGTCGTACATAGTAGAGCGAAGCCAGCGATCGAGCGAAGCGAGATGTATATGATCAATATGTGATATTGTAATATATATATATATATATATATATATCAATGTGTCAGGCTATATCCAACCAAAAGGGTATATAGGATGAAGAATAGAAATATTTATTTCATTGTGTGATCGACATGGCCCATAGATCATATGCACGACGTTGGCTTTTAGTATATATATAGCACGTGGGTGTATCTCCAGCGGAGAGCTCGGCCCTATGTTGTATATATGTGATATGCCATATGCAATATGTTGTAGGCCAATATGTCATATGGTCTCAGGTCCATAGCTGATATACAGTGATATATATATATATATATATTTCGGATATATCGATGTTGTATCTATAAAAGTTGATACTACAGCGATATGACCCCGCATCTTGGCAAGGGCCTACAAATCGGTACATACACATTGAGAATATAGAGCTGATATATATTGATTCAATTGCAAGCAATTGATCAGGCATTTGTTAATGAAAAAGGGGCAAATTGAATACCACAATTCTTTCTCATATCTCTATAGTTAAATACGTACTATGGATCGATATATTTTCTGATCTACAGTAAGTATACTCCTATATATGCAAAGCTATATATATGACATACACATACCGTATGATTGGCTGGATGCGCACGTGTGCACCGGAAATATCGTTACCGTATATAGCGGTACTACATACCACAGATGCCTACGAAATAGGAGTATATGTATAAACTAGTACTTTGGTTCTTTGTTGACCTGCGCACGTTGTAAACAACGTGGGCTTGGGATGTATCGCGATCTATATATCACATTTGTATCAATGCTTTATACTCGATATATATATATATATATATATATATCGATCTGAAACGACAACTATCGGTGATATATAACAATGGCACGCCAAGGACCGCCCATGGGCCTTGGCTCTTGGCCCTTCGCTTCCGAACCCGGGCTTAAGTTTGGCCGGCGGACTACAAAACAGCCGAAATGGAACTCCGAAAGATCAACACGTTGCATGCATGTCAGGCCCACGGGGCCTTGTCTAAGGGCCCAGAGGCCCATTCGCATAGCCTTATAAATACACAGCTCCCCACTGGCTCCACCATATAGCCCACAAAATTACCATATTAACTAACTAACCAACCAAAGATGCTCTTCAAGGCTTTGCTCCCACTGGCCGGCGTCTCCGTCGCCTCCGCTGCTACTGAGCGTCTGTTCTCCACCATCCAACCTTCGGATGCTGAGATCGCAGAGACAAGACTCACTGCAATCTCTGAGTCCCCAGTTTCCAATGTCGCCGGTGCAGCCTTCAACAGATTCGTCGTGATTTGGTTGGAGAATACCGACTTTGACAAGGCTGCCGAGTCTGATGGCTTGCACTGGCTGGCCCAGTACGGTATCACTTTGGACAACTACTGGGCAGTGACCCACCCATCGGAGCCAAACTACGCAGCTGCTGCCGGTGGAGACTACTTCGGTATGGGTGATGACAACTTCAACAGATTCCCACAGAACGTGTCTACCGTTGCAGATTTGTTGGACTATGGTGGCATCTCCTGGGGTGAGTACCAGGAGGATCTTCCATACGCCGGTTTCGAAGGCTTCCAGTACTTGAACCAGCAGAACGGTGCCAGCGACTACGTGAGAAAACACAACCCGCTTGTTCTCTACGATTCTGTTGCCGATGATGCTGACAAGGTGGCTCGCATTAAGAACATGACGGGCTTTTACGATGACCTGGAGAACGAGACTCTGCCACAGTGGATGTTCATCACCCCAAACATGACCAGTGATGGTCACGACACGACGGTCGATGTTGCTGCCACCTGGACGAGAGACTTCTTGGAGCCGCTGCTCTGCAACGAGTACTTCATGAAGGATACGCTGATCCTCGTCACTTTTGATGAGACCGAGACCTACACCATCAAGAACAAGGTCTTTGGCCTGCTGCTTGGTGGCGCCGTGCCTGAGGAGCTCTGGGGCACCGTGGACTCGACATTCTACCAGCACTACTCGGAGATCTCCACCGTTGAGGCCAACTGGGACTTGCCTCACTTGGGGCGTCACGACGTTGATGCCAACGTGTTCCAGATCGTTGCCGACAAGGCCGGTGTCACAAACATCGATGTTGACACCACCTACCGCGTTAACAACCACTCATACGTTGGCTGGATCACCGACAACACCCAGGACTTCCCAGCTCCGGACGTGAATGCTGTGAACATGAACGGTAAGCCAATCCTGGACTCCATCAAGTCTGTGTGGGAAGACGCTTACTCCTCCCAGCTGAGTGCCAGCTATTTTACAGCCACCACCACCACCTCGGTATGGAACGTCCCAGACGCCACTGTCAACACGGCGTTCCTGATCCAGACCCCATCGCCATTGAGCTGCCAGGTCTCCTCCTCTGCCTTCACCTCTGACGAGTCTTCGTCTACTGAGTCCTCGGAGTCTAGTGTCTCTGCCCAGCCGGAGTCCACTGAGTCTATTGAGTCCACCACCTCTTCTGAGCCAGCATCCGCCGAGTCTACTGAGTCTACTGAGTCCACTACCTCTTCCAAACCAGAGTCTGTTGAGTCCACCACCTCTGTGGTCTACTCCAACTCGACCACCGTTGTCACCATCACTTCTTGCTCTGACAACGCCTGCACCGAGGTCCCAGTTACCACCGGTGTCACTGTTGTTACCATCACCTCCGAGGGTGTTGTCACTGAGTACACCACCTACTGCCCTCTCTCTACTGAGACTACTGAGACCGGGTCTTCTGTTGAGACAGCTCTAGAGACAGACTCTTCTGTTCAAATTACCACACAGACAGACTCTTCTATTGAGACCACTGCAGAGACCGAGTCTTCTATTAAGACCATCGCAGAGACCGAGACTTCCGTTGGGACCACCGCAGAGACCGGGTCTTCTGCTGAGACTACCCCAGTGACTGAGACTTCTGTTGAGACCACCGCAGAGACTATCGCTCCAGTCTCTACTTCCGTCTCTAACACCACCTCCATTGTCATCTCGACTTTCGAGGACAAGGCCACGGGTTTGGCCGTTGGCACTACTGTCTTTGCTATTATTGCCCTTTTGGCTTTGTAAGCTGTTTCGGCTGTATAGACATATTAAAATATATCTACTAGACTATATATATATATATATATATGACTTGTAAATCAACACACTAAAGAGACAAGACTTGCTGTAGGAAGGTACTCTTGGAGACCTCCTCCTTGTGCTCCTCCATCAGCTCTTTCAACTTCTCGGTGGCCTCCTCACTGCTCACCTCGTCCAGATCAACGCTCTGTTTCCACTTCTTAAGAATACTCCTCAGCAGAGTAGTTCCATCAGCGACTTCCTCCATAGAGCATTTCACTCTCTTTGCACTCTCTTCATTGTCATCCAACTCCACAGCTTTGCGCTTGGCCATGGAGACAATCTTGTCCGGGAATCCAACGACTTCGGCGACATGTATACCAAAAGACTGATCAGACACACCAGGCTCGACTTTATATAATAGTGTAATGTCCTCGGACTTGTCCTCAACGTGTGCAACAACGTGCAGGTTCTTCACGGTAGGAATGGTCTCTGCCAGTTTGGTCAATTCATGGAAATGCGTAGCAAATAGAGTGAAACAATGCAGCGTGGAGGCAATGTGTTGTGCAATGGCCCATGCAAGGCCAAACCCGTCATACGTACTGGTCCCTCTCCCCAACTCATCAATGATAATCAAAGAATCGGACGATGCAGTCTTCAAGATAGAAGCAGTCTCCAGCATCTCCACCATAAATGTCGAGACACCTTTCAACTGGGAATCACCAGCACCAACACGCGCAAGAACAGCATCAAAGACACACAGCTCTGCCTCTGATGCTGGCACAAAGCACCCGATCTGCGCTAATAGTGCAATACATCCCAATTGGCGGATGAACGTAGACTTACCACCCATGTTCGGGCCAGTGATACACAAGAACTCACTCTCCGATTTGATTAAAGAGATATCGTTGGCAATAAAGGCCACACCGTCTTGAGCTTCAACACAAGGGTGACGAGCCTCCTTCAGTACAGTTTTCCCTTCAGAGCAGCCAATTGGATACATTGTAGGTCTCACATATGCAATAGGGGCATAGGCAGAGACATGTGCAAACGCCACAATGACGTCCAAGTGGTCTAATGTGAGCGACAACTTTAGAAGCACCGGGGTGTACGTTGCAGCGATGGAGACAATCTCACGGACGAGAGAAGACTGCTGACGAGAATACTTTTGTTGGATCTCCACCGATTCTTGAGATATCTCCCTCATTTGCTCCGTAGTGAAAAAGACACCTGCTTTGACTGTCTGGAGCTCAATGAACTGCTTCTTGCCTCTGATGGCGCGTTCTTCAGTACGAGTAAGACGCATACACCAGCCGTGGGTAGCATGAAGCTCTAACTTGAGCTTCTTCTCTGCATCCAACCTTAGAGAGTCAGCCACCTGGACATGGATGGCCCTGATCTCATCCTCAATCTCGTCCAGCCTGGTGCGATAGCTCTGCAGAACGTCATCGTAGTCAGGCTTGATGACAAATTCGTGACGGTCCAAGGCATCCAAGTCAACGGTAGTCTCCACGAGCTCCTCTAGCTTCGTGAGTGGGGCAAATGACTCTTTGATAGGCGAGGTCCATAGCGAGCTAAACAACAACATAGTCTCCTCCGAGCACTCCGCTTGTTTCTGCTCCAACAGCTCCACAATCTCTGGCACCTTGAGCAAGAACTGGTACACTCTGACAACATCCTCCAATGCGTGGCTCCCTGACTTTGTCAGCTTCTTGTTCAGCTTTCTAATGTCAGGCACAGAGGGGAGAAGATCTTGCTGCAAGGCAGATCTTAAGGCAGTGTCATCAAACATCACTTCAACCAGAGAGTGCCTACTCTGGATCTCCGCCAAGTCAACCAATGGCTGCTTGATCCACTGGTGTAGGAGTCTGACACCACCGGCGGTCTTACAATGATTCAAGAGACCGAAGATAGAAGTGTTCTTTGCGCCAGAGGCCGTCTGGCCCTGTGGGAACAGATTCAGCGCCTTGACTGCAGAGGAGTCCAACTTCATGAACTTACTCAAGGTGTGCTGCTTGAGTGAGAACGTGCCGAAATTGGCGTCATCCGTCAGCAGTCCCAGATAGGACAATGCAGCAGAGGCAGCACTGAGACCGGCCGTGGAAGTGGCGATGTCGCCCACGGATAAAGCCAATTCGTCGCCTAGAAGCCTCGTCATGTCCTGTTCAATGTCCTTGTTGTTAAAGTCAGACGATTTCAACTCAGTGACAACGGCACCACAACGGTCAATGACACCCAACAGCTTCGTGTAGTCCGAATCTTCAGAATGTTGTAACAGGACTTCTTTAGCGTCGATTTGGATCAACAAGGACTCGACATTGGAATACACCTCGTTATCAACAAACTCAGCAACGCAGATCTCTCTCGTGTTTGTGTCGATGAAGGAGAAGCCAACTGTTTTGCCCTCTGGCTTGTTGACAACCTTGAGCGCCACGACAACCAGGGCACCGGCATCCGCGCCTCCTTGGACGATATCCTCAACTTGTTCAACGTTTCCAGGGGAGGCAAACTTGCGTAGTTCCCATGTCTTGTCGTACACTTCCACTTTCATACCGCTGTCGAACAGGCACCTCGTAAGGAGCTGCGCGACCACCGAGGATGACATCGTAACGTATTCCACGCCCTGGCTCTGCTTCAGCACGCTCTGGGTCTTATAAACACTCTCAGCGACAAAGTGTGCATCTTCTCCCAACGCGGTGTAGTAGTCTCCCTTATCGACGATGCGGAGTAAATTCGCCGTACGTGCCGGGAGTTTCTGGAACTTCCTGTAAAAGGACCGCTCGTCTGAGAGGTCAGAGAACTTAAGCTCTGGACGGCTGCTCATCTTTGCCCCCTCTTTTTGTTTTTTGTTTTTGCAAGCTCTTCTGGAGTGTATATAAGCGGGAAGAGAGATTGACGCGTCTGTGTGTGTTTATACTTCTGACGCGTATTACTATTATCGCTGTTCGTTCGCGAATGGTGTTCGGATTAGGTAAGCGTTTACATAACATGATATATATATATATATATATATATATATATATATACATCGAGTACGAGTACTAATTGGCAGTATTAGTGCCTCGTTCTATCGAGTGCACCCACACTGTTCAGCACCATCTTCACCTCCACCGAGTTCTCCTTGAGATCGGTATCGCTCGCCAGCACCGTCTTTTGCAATGCCTCTTTGATTTGAGCCTTGTAGCTAACCAATGATTTGGCAACTGGTCCTCCTCTGTTCATGGTTTCTCTGAATTTCACTTCGAATCTCTTTGCAAACTCTCTCCAAAAGTGTCTTAGCAGAGAGTTGATCTCCAGTCTCTCCAAAACCTCGGAGAGTAGATTAGTATGGTGGATCAAAACCGATGACAGTTGTTCTGAGATGTATATCACAAACTGAGCCTTTAGCAATACATCTTGAAGAGTAGATTCAAAGTTGCGTGGTGATGTCAGTGTTTGGCCCAGTAGAGTGACACAGTATCCAACTGTGTTGTTAAGTAAAGTCTGAATGGCACTCGAGAGGGCAAATGGGCCCAGTGTATACAACGCCTGGGCTAACACTTTAAGATCCTTTGATTTATCCATACCCACAATTTCATTAGAAAGTAGCCTTTGAAGATGCTCAAGTCTCTGCGAAGCCACGGGTTCATAGTCTCTGATGATTTTCAAAGACTTTAGATTGGCATTATCATTAAGATGTGATTGTAATTGGCTGTGTACACCACATAATTTTAATAGTGTCTTTGGTGTTTTTAATGTGGATTCCACCGACTTCCCCTGGGTCTCTTCAATCTGAGTAATCAAATAGAAGAAATAAGTCACTGATCTCAGTAGATATGAAGTGGTATGGATTCTCTTTAATGCATCCTGAATCTTTAATGCCCTATTATATGGCTGTATTAAATCTTTGTCCAATCTGTGGTATGAAGAGTTGATATGATCCAATGGTTGTGCCAATTCTTTATAGAGGGATTTGGTCATCTGGAACTTATGCAGCTCCTGGATGAGTGAATCGTGGTTTTCAGAAGACACCTTATCTAACTGAAGATTGACATTATTAATATCAAACTTGACACGTTTTAAAGCTGTTGATACATCCAATTCTTTCACCGAAGGATTCGTCGCTACCAGTAGGTCATTGGCGAAGCTCTGAGCGTTGAAATCCGAGCTTAAGAGAGGAGCAAAGTCCTCAATGTCAATAGAGTTGGGCATTCTTTTGGTCCAATGGCTTTGGGAATTTAGGTAGACAAAAAGGAAAGTATGTATATATATATAATACTTGGATGAAGATATATAATACCGGTTGTGTTTCGCGAGTGGTTGTGAGCCCTGTGCTTTATACTGGAAGGTGTGCTAAATATAGTGTATTATCCTTCTTCTTTGTGTTTTTTTAAGCTGGTTTGTATGATACATATAGTGTATGTCAATCTATCACACTAATTTTGTACTAACAGTTTTTTATAGAGAAATGCACATCATTTATAGCAAAGATATCTCTCTGCTTATATATATATATATATATGTATCTTTTTCCCATGGGTTACCCGGTTATGATATCACGCACGCAGGCGCTAGAAGAGAAAGTAAAAAAAAAGAAAAGTGATAAGCTGTCTCCAGATGACCCTTGGACTGAAAAAGGGTGGGCTCTTTAATTGATTTATACTTATGTTTGTGTTCTTTTTCTTTTATTTATTATTATTGATTGCTTTAGATTCAGCTTATCAACCAATTCAGTACACATATCCATATATAATCCAATCCAAATTACATACTAAAAGCAAAACCCCATACTTAAATGATTCCACCAAAAAAACCACTAGATGATCAATTGATATTCCCCCCCCCGGCGGCGGCGGACGCGAAATCCGTTTATACGGAAAAATCGACCACGTCGGTCATATGGTTGGAATTTCGCGAACTCGCGAACTCGCGAACGGAGGGGGGGGGGGATTTGCATTTTTTCCCTCTCTTTGTGGTTGAGCAAACGGTTGTTGTTTTTACCACCACTCCAAAGGCGCCTCAGTAAAAAGCTTTGAAACAGCGGATTTCACACACAGCGGTTGGAACTCATTGTATTTGCAGTGTTCGATTAACCGCATTCCACACTTTGCCGCGCTGTTTGACGTTTATTTAGCGCAGTGTTTTTTTTCCTTCTCCCCCCTCCCTCCGTCCCCTGGCCACTTTCCCTTCCCTCTCTCTGTCCCCTTGGTTTGTGGTGTTTTGTTTTGGATTTTTCCCATCTTACAAGAGCAAACTGAGCATCGATTCGCTGAGCAAACATTCTCTATTGACTTCTTTCTCTCTCTCTTTTTTTTTCTTTTCCTCTGCGTGTGCCTCTTTGAGTTGCAGAGCTAAGAATTGATTGATTTCACATACACACACACACACACACACATACACATCCCTCTGAAGAATTTGCCACGTCGTCTTACAAGAATGTCCCAAATCAACGCCAACATGGATCTCAGAGTCGGCAGAAAATACCGCATTGGCCGCAAGATCGGCAGTGGGTCCTTTGGTGATATCTACCTGGGCACGAACATCATCTCGGGTGAGCTGGTGGCCATCAAGTTGGAGTCTGTAACGGCTCGCCACCCACAGTTGGAGTACGAGGCTCGTGTCTATAAGGCATTGAGTGGAGGCTTGGGTATTCCCTTTGTTAGATGGTACGGCCCTGAATGTGACTATAATGCCATGGTGATGGATCTCTTGGGCCCTTCCTTGGAGGATTTGTTCAACTATTGCGGGAGAAAGTTCAGTTACAAGACCGTTTTACAATTGGCTGATCAACTGTTGTGCCGTATTGAATTTGTGCATGCCCGTTGTTTTATTCACAGAGATATCAAGCCGGATAATTTCCTCATGGGAATCGGTAAGAGAGGATCGCAAGTGAATGTAATTGATTTCGGATTGGCCAAGAAGTACAGAGATCCAAGGTCTCATTTACACATTCCTTATAAGGAGAATAAGAACTTGACAGGTACTGCCAGATATGCCAGTATAAACACACATTTGGGTATTGAGCAGTCAAGAAGAGATGATTTGGAAAGTTTGGGATACGTGTTGATCTATTTCTGCAGAGGATCCTTACCATGGCAAGGATTGAAGGCCGCTACAAAGAGACAAAAGTATGACCGTATTATGGAGAAGAAGATGAGTACACCCTTGGAGATTTTGGGCAGAGGCTTGCCTATTGAGTTTGTGCACTACATCAACTATGTGAGATCTTTAAGATTCGAGGACAAGCCAGATTATACATATTTGAGAAGGTTGTTTAGAGATCTTTTTATCAGAGAACAGTACAAGTATGATTACATCTTTGACTGGTCGATTCAGAAGCAGCAGGAAATGCAACAGAAGCAGCAACAACAGCAACAGCAGCAGCAGCAACAGCAAGCTTTGGGCAATGGCGAAAAGGGCGAAGAGAGTGGTGACAAGAGTGGCCAACAACAGCAGCCACAACAACAACAACAACAACAACAACAACAACAACAACAACAACAATATATACATCCACCACCACAGCTTCAGCAGCCATTGGGTTATGGCCCTCCAGAGCACCAGCAGCAGTTCCAACAGCAACAGCACAAGCCGCCTTTGGCCCAGATGTTTTCCAATCCATCGTGCCAGCCCCCTAGCGCGCTCATGACCACAAATGGTGTTGATACGCTCCCGTTTGACCAAACTGGCGAAGGCTCATCCAAGCCAGTGAAGGCCTCGTTGAACAAGCGTATTGAGGGGTGGAATTCGGAGACTGTGGAGCCACCGGCTAGGGAGTTGTCTTCGTCATTGCAAGAGGGTGAGAACGTGTCCCGCGCGCCACAGGTGCGAATGGAGCCTCCGACGCCTAAGTGGCTGTGAAGTATAGTTGCAATACAAATGTTCTCTTTATAATAATAATAACGTGGAGCCGCGAATTTGGTGATAAAAATCGTGGGGCAAATCTGTATCAAAATTGTGAGTAATTTGTACTGGGGGGCTGGGAGAGGGGGTTGGAACTATGATTGGACGCGCAGTTAGGCGATTGGAGCAATTGAAGGGACATCTTTTGGGAAGCACTAGCAGCAAACAAAACATTACGATGATCAGTGCGGAGGAGAGTGTTTTCTTTGGCCAGGAGTGTGTGAACCGTGTGAGTTTTCTAAGGGACGATGCCGAGTTCATTGAGATGGCGGCGAAGCACCCAAGCACAAAGTTCATTGTGCTGAACAAAGGCGCAGTTTATGGTGTGGCGAAGGAGTGTAAAGTTACTTACTATGCGTACGAGCAGTTGAAGAGTTGCATTGATGAGTGGCTGCTGGGGAACAAGACCGGGGTCTCGGGAGATAAGACTAAGTGTACATTTTTGGGACTCGACGAGGCCGGTAAGGGACTAGAGTATAAGAAGTACGCTGGTGTGGCGTATTTCGGCGTAGAAGTCGGTGATCAGCCTGCTGTGGAAGCGCATTTGGAGTCCCTAGATGGAGATGTGGAACCTATGAGCGCTCGTGGTGTCATCTTCAAGATGAACAATTTTGATGCGTCGATGTACAGCCATGCAAAGATGTACTTGGACTGGATGACTCGATATCGGTTCTGTGCTGGGTGTGGCGGACATAATGTCATTGTCCACGCTGGTACAAAGCTACAATGTGCTTCTGATAAAGCTAATGGGTGTCCCGTGAAGAATGCTTCTGTTTCTAATGTGTCATTTCCAAGAACAGACTCAGTGGCCATCACTGCTGTTACCACCCGGACTTTTGATAAGATCCTACTAGCCCGTGGGAAGAGGTACCCTGGACCAATGTATAGTACTGTTGCTGGGTTCATGGAACCTTCTGAAACCGTGGAGTCTGCATCGTTGCGTGAAGTATGGGAAGAGACAGGTGTTAAGCCATACAAGTGCGAAATTATCAAGACTCAACCATGGCCATACCCTGCGAATATGATGATTGGTTGTGTGGCATTTGTGGAATGGAACGGTGTGAATGAGAAGATCGACTTAGGTCACGACCCAGAGTTGATGGATGCTAAATGGGTGGATACCGTGGAAGTTAAGCGTGTATTGAACGGTGGTGAAGCAGATTGGTTTATGCCAGGGGAGACTGCAATTGCAAATGTGTTGATTAGGCATGTGATTGAGGAGTATGACAAAGTCCATTGAACGCTTCATCAAAACGTGGAAGTTCTATATATATATATATAGAAACACTACAGTTTAGTCTCGGTCTAGGTCATGTATGTAGGCAAAAAAAAAAGGAGCCAGGCTTTTAGTCCTCTTGATTATACAAGAAGAATTGAATGAAGATGGCAAAGTCCAAGCCTAACGTTCCAATAGATCCTGCCAACCACGAGGATTGAACTGCCAAATACTTTGAATCCATTGAGATCACAAGGATTGAGATAACATATGTCATGTTACCCAAGCATGCACATAAAAAGAACAAGAAACTAATGCCTTCACATGATTTTCTTCTATAATTCAATAGAATCTGTGGTAAACGTGATCCGAGGTATAAGAATGCACTTATCCATCCAAAAAACTGTGCCAAAGAATCCCATTCGAGGTCCGGTGTTGAGTCCGGTGAGTCTGGAACGTATGTGATATACCACCCAGTGAGCCCCGATAGGATGACGAGGATGATCAGAGAGGACTCCCAAAGTGTTCTCTTATGTTTGTTCTCACCTTTATGTCTTTGGTGTTGATCTTCAAGGCCCGGGATAGCACCATATGAAACGCTATCTTCACCCAACACGTCATGTCTGATTTCATCAAATATGTTCTCTGATAGTGGATTAGCAGGTGACAAATGCACAGGATCCACTTGTGACCCATCACCATATAAGAAGATCTGTCCTAATAAAATCAAGTCGGCAATTGTATAGTACACTGCAAGTACGATCATTGTGGGTAGTACGTGTTGGAGCACTGCTCCGAGAACATTAAACACATCACCAGCAAGCCATAGCACCACGAATAGGAGAGACAGGCCCTCGGAACTCTTTCTAGCGTAGTTCTCATAGATTTGTGGCATGAACACAATGATCCAGAAAGAGATGGAGATGGATCTACAGATGGGATTAGTACTTCTGATGGAAAGGAGAGAGAAAGCAAAAAAAACAGAAGAAGAAGACTCACCCTGTGATACCCGAGATGGCACGGGAGTCCAGCACGACATGTCCGAAGTGCTGCATTACAGAAGACATCTTTATATAAATGATGCTGTGTATAGTAAAAGTAGAGCTATATTCTACTACTACTGCTGCTGCTGCTCTTTTTTTTCTTTCTTTCCAAGTCATCTCTCGGTGGAATTGTGCCACTCTGCCAAAAGCGGTGCCGCGATTCTGCGCAACTGCCTTTTTTACAGAAATTCTGTGCCACACTTATCGCGCCACCTACGCCTGATTTAAAAAGAAGAAAAGAAAAAAGAAAAAAAAAGCCCACATGTGGGGGATGGCGGATGGCGGATGAATGAGGCATATATAATATGTAATATTTGCATTCCCGAAATATATATATATATATATAAGTGAAAAAGCTACGAATCCGTGTTTTTTTTTATTAATTGTACAAAATTCTATGCAAAGTTGATCCCAAGAGATGACCGTAATGTTTCAACCACAAATTGCAGCACACAGAGGGTGAGTGAGGTCCTTTTCTTTTCTTTTCTTTTCTTTAACCCATAGAGAGAGCCGTGTTGAGTATAGAAGAAAGTACTAATGCAAAGCTATAAAAAGTTATAAGGCCAAGTATGCGGAAAACACATTAAGGGCATTTCAAGGAGCCGTCGATATTGGTGCTGATTGTATTGAGACGGATATTCAAACAAGTGGCGATGGTATACTGATGATTAACCATGACCCACATACGGGTAGAGTATACACGGAGAACGTTATGATTGCCGAGTCTACCGCAAAGGATTTGAAAGAACTCGTACACAGGCAAGACCATACGCAGCGGATGCTCACGTTAGAAGAGTTCCTTCATTGGTTTCATAAGAGCAGAACGCCACAGATGAAAGTAATGCTCGACATCAAGGCGAACAACGACGTCACTGTGCTGGTGAAGATTGTGCGTTGTCTTTTGAACGTTGATGATGACTTGGAGTACTGGAAGGATAAGGTGATCTTTGGGTTGTGGCAACTTAAGTTTTATCAGTTTGGAGTTGAAACGGGGATTTTGAAAGGGTTTGAGATCATCAACATTACCATTTCGCCCTCAATAGCACAGATGTTTCTGCAGTATAACAAGACGTTACCACAGGAGTACAAACTCAGAGCTGTGTCCTTGTTATTGCTGGCCACAATGGCACCGGAGTTCCCACAGATCCGCAAGGAGTTGATGGAGCCACAAAATGTCGAGTTGTATCTGTGGACACTCAATTCTCAGGCAGACTTTGACCGGGGATACCTGTTGAACTGCAAGAATTTCATCACAGACGATTTGGCAGGCGCAACTTTGGCTATCCGGGAGTATCAACGGGGAAGAATACCACAGTACGTTGCACCACCAAGTACTCTATCAGTTGAAGGAGCCAAACTTTCACTCAGGTTCAGAATGTTCCGGGTGTTTGAATGGGCAGTGCTTAGTGGGAACATCCGGTACAAGCCGATACAATTGGTGTTTATGACGCTGATGCGGTTCATTGCCAAGGGCCAGAAATAGTGCTATATATATATATATATATATATATATATATTATCTTCTACTTTCAGGTACAAGTAACAACCGTCTCTTTTTTTCTAGACCTTTTTAGTCTTCAATCACCATCTTCAACTTTCTCTCCAATACGCTCTGTACGCTTGCGTCATTTACAACCTCATCTCCCAGTCCCTCATCGGACTTGACGTAAATCTTGAACTGCTTGGATCCGCTATCACCATCATAGATACGCTTGGCCACTTTGGCCCTTAGTCCTTCCAATGAGGCATCTCTAGGCAGCAGTAGGGCAAAGATGTCATCTCTGTAAAAGAACTTCAGCTTCACTGATGGTGCCATGTGGTGTTGAAGCGTATTCACCGACTCCTCCTTCACAATCGTTGCGTCATGGTCTTCTTCATACGACGCAACAACCGCACGGTTGGGCTGTTGGATGAACTTCTGCTGTTGTTGCTGCTGTTGTTGCTGCTGCTGCTGCTGCTCTGTGCCAGGGTGGTCATGCATTATACGGTCCAGGTCGTTGTGCAGGGCAAATAACCTCTTGACGTAGTTGGAGTGGGCAATGTACACCGGCAGCTCAATGAGCTCTTTGACATAGTCATTGAGGTCAACTTGTCTCTTCTTGGTGATCTTGTCAGTGACATAAGTCAGAGGGCCAGGAATGAATGGAAGAATCCGCTTATGGCTTTGTGATGATGCCCGACCAGCTTCAGCAGGGAATAACTCCAAAAGACGGATCTGGAAGTCATAAAAGTCCTCATAATAACGACATAGTGAGCGTACTTCTCCATTGCTCAGCTCACATCTGATATGGAACCAATAACGACCGTTATCCACATGGAAAGAGTCCACTGTGGCCTCAAGCACATATGCGGATTGTTGATCAACTTCAACGTCATTCTCCAATGTAACTTGTGATGCAACACGCTGTGATGACCTGTGTAACGAATGTGAATGTGTACTCACTCTTGTTTGCAGTGCACTAATGTTCTCATCAACGTTCCCCAATGGGATGGAACTGGCTTTGTACTTGGCGTTTTTGTTCTTCCAGTCATCCACAGTGGGTAAATTGGCACCGTTGATATCATCAACAACATCATTCCCCGTGGACTGGCCAGAAACAATGTCAATCACAGACACGTACGAAACAGGCACCAAACCGGGTCCCCCAAGTCTGTCGATTGGCTTTGCAATAAACCATTCATAGTTGTGGTGGGCACACAGGATGATGTTTTCACCAGCATTCACATCCAGCTCATCGGATCTCTCGGCCTTGAACTCATAGAGTACAATCCCATATAGAGTGGAGGAGGCGGAAGAGCCCTTAGAAGAAGACACAGAGGTGGGCACCGAGCCCGTCGAAAGCTTCTTCGAAGCAAACGATGTCGTTCTCTGCGGTGGTGGAGAGGAAGAAGAGTACGCATTCACAGGCCTGGTCTTACCAAACACCTCAAAGTATGGAACTGGTACCATCCCTCTAATGTTTCTTCTCGGGTCGCACGCCTCATACCACTCCGGGTCATCCTCGTTACCTATCACATGGAAGAAGTCGCCTTTGGAAAACTCCAACTCACCGGGGCCTTGAGGCTTGTAATCAAACAGTGCCTTAATGACCTTCTTTGGAGATTGTAGTAGATTACCTTGGAATGGGATGTCATGCACAGATGAAACCGATGGCATGCGCTCCGTAATGGGAGACGATATCGAAGAGTGAGCGGACTTCTTGTCCCTCAGTGACTTTCTGAGTCCCTTTGGAAAAGTGTGTGTTAGAGGAATGTATGTTTGAAGGGGGAAAATGTCACCAAGAGTATATACGTACTTTGATCATCCTTATATATATATATATATATATATTGATGTCTGCAGCGCACAGTAGGGGGAGAGGAGAAGAAATGGAAATTCAAGGGGTGTTCACCAATAACAACACTCAAACAATTTCAATACAACAATCGCCAAATATCACTTCTTTTAATACCCTTAATTTTTGTTAAATATACTCTCAATAATCCCCCTGCGTTTAGAACAATCTTCTCTCTGCGCGCGTTTCAGGAATTTCAGCTCCCCCTCAATTTCGAGGGGCGTGCCGGGGCGTACGCTGGTTGCAAAGTGTAGCGTACATATGGGTATGGAGAGTTGGAGGGGAGGCCCGCACAATGAGGGCATATATATATATAACCTATATACGATAATACGATATTCCTACTCTAAATCACTGCTTCATGCTCTTGACAAGATGCACCAGCTGCTGGTAGTCCTGCCAGACACCGTCGAGCTGTTCCACAGTTAGTTCTCTGAACTGTTTGCCTTCGAACCTGTCCAAATCAACAGGACAGCTGATGGTCTGAGGCACTTTTAATGGTGTAGTACTTCTCCATTTCATCACGTTAGAGATCCCTCTTAGTGGGTTGATCTCAGTGGAGGTGTCCACCCCGAATTTGAAGATGCTTTTCAGTCCAGAGTCCAACGTTTGTCCCAATGATCTGAGACCCTCGGGCGTCATTGGAATGGTTCCCTGGATTCCAGAATCGTCAACAATGGATAAGTTCCTTAATGCGGTGTTGTTATCATCGTCATCAATTGCTGGTTGTGATAACAGAGAGTATTCTTCTTCACTCAATGCTGAAAAATCCATTGAGTCCTGTGTTAAGATGAGCGTACGGATGTATGCCAATGCAGCTTCATAGTTAGTGAGACAATATAGAGCTTCACCTTGAAGATATTCTTTGTTTCTGAATCTTGAAATGAATAAGAAATGACAGTATAGTGGTGTATCTGTATCATTGGAATGGATCAACAAGATGTATATCAGTAATGGGAGAAAGTAATCATTAGATACGGTCTTTATATGTAGTTGCTCCCCTACTATCTTGTTAATAGCAGAGTGGATTCTCAATAGAGTCTCCAATTTACCATATGGGCTCCCTTCAGTGTCCATATGACATAATTCTTTTGAAATATCATGCCATATTGTTAATCCCAAGTCTATCCCTAAAACATCAATCAACCTATCATAATCGATCCCTTGAATTTTTTGTAATGCTGTGAGTTTCCTTTGAATATATGAATCAACAACGATATCCTCTTCATATTTCTTTAACAACTTATCATGAGTCTTTGTTGTTATTTCCAATTCTGCCATCTCCATGTATTGTTGAACTCGTTGTTCAGTTGCCACTCTTTCTTCAATACTGAGCAATTCACCTGGATTGTAAACAACTGATAGTACGCTTTGATGGAATGAGACATAAAAGTCCTGGAACATCCCGCTCAACTTCTCTGAAGATATTGGGGTAGAATGTCTCGGTGTGGTCAACTCCTTGAGGAATCCCTTTATAAGGACGGATAGTTCTCTTGGAAGCTGCTGCTGCTGCTGGTAGTGGTAGTCCATATTTGGTGTCTCAACATGATGGGGGGACAGCTCAAGTAATGGCAATGGGCCGGGACTCAACGGGTCTGAGGTGCTCACTGTGGGCTGTGCCTTTGGTGGCCGGAACATCTCTCTCTCTCTCTCTCTTTATATAATCCCGATTCTTTGACTTTTTGTTTGTGTATATATAGATCTGATGGAGAGATGTTTGGGTGTCTGATTGCGATGTAGTTTTTTTGCGGGGAGGGGGCCGAAGGAGGACTAATTTATATAGAACGTTCTCGAATAGAATGTACAAAAACTAAATCAAAATACACAAGAAGTCCATGGGGAGGGGAAGATGAGAGTACACAAACGGTCGTACTCACCGACAATAGACGACTTGAGACAATACAACATTAAAAGGCAGAGACTACTGGACGATTTGGAGACACTTAACCTACACAACGATACGACGGTAGTTAAGCATTATGAAACGATAAGACCAAAGAGTTATAGCACGGTGGAGTATATCCCTGACATTGACGAATTCTTGCTTC
The DNA here is from genome assembly GCA_030567055.1 of Petasospora taoyuanica. NCBI lineage: Eukaryota > Fungi > Ascomycota > Saccharomycetes > Phaffomycetales > Wickerhamomycetaceae > Petasospora > Petasospora taoyuanica. Next base: position 58,656 of record JAKUBZ010000046.1, read on the forward strand.
TCAATCAGGACGATAGAGATGTGTTGGAACAATCCAAGCATATAACAGATATTCAAGAGGTTCTTCATTCAGATGAGCTTGTAATGCCGGGGAGAATCACCCGGATTGATTCGATGAGTCAATGGCACAGAGATGAGTCCATAAGGCGAATCCAGGGGAAGCAACGCATGGATTGTCTATTGCAAAAACCCATAGAACCATTGGCATTAGAGGAGATGATACTGCTGGACTACGAGATCCGTATGAATTGGAGTCTGGTGGTGTATACCCCCGCGGAGCAGGTAGTATATGACCACTGGGAGAAATGGTACATGAACGTACACAAATTGGATGAGTTTATGCGGCAGATGTATCAGGAAGAGCAGGAAAAGAAGCAAGATTATACCGATGCAATGGTTGATGATGATGAAGATGTAATGATTGATGACGATTATGGCTTAGGTGATGGGGAAGAGATGTACGAAGGCGAGACCTTCATAGACTCGGATGATGCGATGGATGTGGACTGAGACCTATGGTTGTATACTTCTCTGTATAGTGTAAATATATAACAAAAGCATCTGCTATAAAGCTAAATGCGGAGTTGTGCCAAACGCAGTAATAAGCGCAGTGGTACGGGCCGCAGCTCCGCCAGCAGGGGGGGAGGGGGAGCTCGTACTGCGTAGTGCCCACCAATTACTGCCCTTAAGCTTTAGTGTTTTTTGAGATCTATGGACTTTCCGGTAACAGTTGCCCAAAGACTGCATTTTTTTAATACTATCGGGACTCTGCTTGGTGTTGATGCGCAGAAAAGAGAGAGAGAGAGAGAAAGAAAGCTGAAAAGTTGTAGGTTGTGGGTACTAAAGTTTATCTCTGGTTGGTGACTGTGAGGGGGGCAGTGCTTGCATCGCCTTATTTGTATTATATAGATGAAGAGAACTTAGGGAACCAAACGTCAAGAGACAAAGAGGCAGGACATCGCCATATATATAAACCCTCCATATGAGTAGAACAATATAAATAGCGGAGCCATATCTCAAGACCGACCAAAAGGGGAAATTCCCATCCAAGCTTTCGCGACCCGCACGCAGACTGCAGGAAACCTTCACTGTTTTTTCGTCCTAGGTTGCCGGTGCTGTTGCTTAGATCTGCCCCCTTTTGTTACGGCTTCCTCTTTTTTACATCAATCACCACACCGCTGGCCGGGTTCCCTGGGTTTTTTTCGTTCCACTATTGAATACAACCACCTCCTCCTCCTCCTCCTCCTCCACGCTGCACTTACGTTTTCCATTCACAGCCCCACAGCCCACAGCCCACAACACACACATATATCCCTACAACCATGAGTCTATGGCCTCGAAGGCTCAATACGTCCAAGTATGGCGACAGCGAGAGGGTTGTTCTGCGCATACTGTCGATCTCGTCGTGCTCGGCCTCTCTGTTTGCCTGCCTGGTTATGTTTTACACGTATTGTGCCATCCACCCTTCGAGACGTAAATTCCGTCATCAGTTAATCTTCTTTTTGTTGACATTTGATTTTTTAAAAGCAATTGCAATGATTGTCTACCCAATACTGACATATTCGAGCCTTGAAGACGTTGAGCAAAAGACTGTTGACTTTTTAGGATTCTTTACTGCATTCTCCATTGAGGGTAATGATTTGGCTATCCTATCGTTTGCCATACATACGTTGCTGACCATCTTTTACCCTCAGAGAACAGGTGGGCTCTATTTCATTCGTTACTACGTGTATGTGGGATCAGTGCTGATCCCGGCAATGCTAGCTGGCCTGGCATTTATCAATAAGGAGAACGGGTACGTGGCATTGAACGTATTCTGCTACTTGCCAGAGTCACCTACATGGTACAGATTGGTACTCTCATGGGGGCCTCGCTACTTCATCATGCTCGCGATCCTCGTGATCTACTGTACAATCTACTTCTACGTGATCAATCAGCTCAAGAAGATGGAGGGTAACCATTTGGGTAAGGAAACAAAAGACACGAGAAAGGGAGGATTCTTGGGGAAGTTTGCCCTACACAAGCTGATTCTAAACACAATCAAACAAGAGAACAACAAGGATCCAATTGAAGAACCAAACACTAAGCGTACAGATACGACCATCAATGTCGAACTACAACTGCACAACTCACAACGCTTGAGGACGCGGTACAAAGTCATTGCTCGCCAGATCAAGATTGTGTTTTTGTATCCCATTGCATACTTCCTCGTATGGCTGTTCCCATTGATCCACAACTCGATACAACTCTCGGGTCATTCGAGCTACGGCCTGACTATCATCGTGGCGTTCGTACAGCCTTTGAACGGTGTCATCGACACGATTGTATGGCTATACAGAGAGAAGCCATGGCTGCTGACGTATGAACACACGCCGAGATCTCCGTTTGTGCAGGAAATGCAAGTGAGTACTTGGAGACGGTGGGTTTGCTTCTTACCGTTGTTTGGACTTCCAGAGTCGTTGGAATCCGTTGGGGTTAATGACGCTACGCTGCTCTCCACAAATGAGCTGATGGCTTCGATAAACCCGGACGAATTCCTCCATACGCCGACAACTTCGAGCTTTGACCAGGTGACGCAATCTGATGGGAACAGCTACAAGCGCAACTGCTCAGTCGTAAGCTCCGCTAATGACGATGCTGATGATGTCGATGACGCCGAGCTCGAGATGGACCTCATGGACTTCCTAAATAAGGGCCCTCCCGTCTAAGTTATTCTCAGTCTCTCTCTCAGTCTCTCTCTCTCTTTTCTCTTTTCTCTTTCCTGTTTTGCATTCACTTCTATATTGTACCGGCTACATACGAATAGAAAATTTCTAGTCTTCTATACATTAGTCTTAACGTGCGCGGCCCATGAAATTCTGAAATTTTCAGTCTCTGAAATTCAATTTGATACTTCTTTCTTGCATAAGCACATACACATGAGAGAAGGAGTGCGATGCCGCATACACCTGAGCCAAGATGACACTGCCAGAGGTGTTTGCCAATGACGATGAAGACTATGAGCCAGTGGTGCCCAAGTTCGGCCAGGGTATACGTAGAAAAGCATCGTTCAAAGCCAGGCTCTCGTTCTCACAGCCAAACCATCTCACAGATGTGACACTACAAGAGGACTATAGGGCAAGAGAATCATGGAACTTCTTGCGGTGTGTGGATGATTTCCATATCATCCAACACATAGGAATGGGCTCGTTTGGGCAGGTTTATCTTGTAAAGGACAAGTACTCGGGCAAGTTATTTGCAAAGAAGACTATCAAGAAGGCCAAGCTGTCTGTTGATAAACAATCGATGAAGAACTCCCGGAACGAGAGGGACATCCTGGCGATGATCTCGCATCCGTCCATCGTCAAGCTGTTCTACACGTTCCACGACAACGAGGACATCAACTTCATCCTGGAGTACATCCCCGGTGGAGAGCTGTTCTATCACTTGAATCTACAACCGAACCATTGTCTAAGTGAGCGTCATGCTGCAGTGTATCTGGCACAGATAGCAGACGCACTCAGGCATTTGCACTCTGTTGGAATTGTATACAGAGACCTTAAGCCGGAAAACTGCCTGTTGGACTCGCAGGGTCATATCATCCTCACAGACTTTGGTCTCTCATCGACAGAAGAGAGATGTCGTTCGATCTTGGGCACACCGGAGTTTGCAGCACCCGAGGTTTTAAGAGGAGATGAGTATTCGTATCAAGCAGACTGGTGGTCATTCGGCGTGATGATGTTTGACATGATCAACGGCGTTGTGCCATATAGAGGGAACAACACCAAGGATGTGATGAAGAAAATAACGAAACACAAGATTGAATGGGAGAGGTACCCGTTATCCACATATGCACGTACTCTTCTGCAAAGGCTGTTGAATAAGTCAGCGGAGAAAAGGTATCAAGTGGACAGAGACTTTGAGAGATTTCAAAAAGATGGGTTCTTCAGGTTGATCAATTGGAAAGACCTTAGGAATACTGAGCCACCCATCAGACCGATAATCACAGACCCTGCGCTAGCAGAGAACTTTGACTTGGAGGAGATGCAAAGACTAAAGGAACAACAAGAGATCAAACAGCAAAAGACCAAGCAGCCATCGATGGGTCGTATTGATGAGGATGGCGTTGAGTCATGCCCTATCGATATCCCTGCAAAACAGGATGACGATATGTTCAAAGGGTTCAGTTATACGGCGCGTGGGTCTTTTATGGCCAAGCATTTGTGGTGATTCAATTTTATATACTCAAGTAGATATTTTCTAGTGACTCACTATGAATCATACATACACACATACATACTCACAGTCTCCACTCACAAGACCAAGACCCTTATCGCGGACTTATCCGCATTCGGACATAGCGCCGATCGATTCTTATCTCGAGATAGATCT
>JAKUBZ010000047.1:0-62978 GCA_030567055.1 Petasospora taoyuanica
CCCCCTGTATAGGCGCAATAGGCGCAGCTGAGTGTGCGCCCCCGGGCCAGAAAACAATCACAAGGCGGGGAGAGCCCCCCGGGGAGTATATATAAGGGCCTACAGCGTGGCCCCTTTCTCAATAGTGGGTCGATGATATTTTAGTAATTAGACGTAACATTACTAAAGAGAGCAATATAGAAAGGAATTATGGATGATCAGGACGACTTCCTCTATATGATCACGCCGAACAACACACTCGCCAAGGTGGACAAGGTGACGATCCCGAACCTCGAGAAGCGTAGGGAGCTGTTGGAGTCCCAGCTGAAGCAAATCCCCGGTGTGATGCATAAGACACAATCTGAGGATGACATTGCTAAACTCGAGTCTGCACAAAGGCTAACGAGTAGTGAGCTCAAGTACGTCGAGTCTTACATCAGCATCTTGGAAAGACTCAAGTCCGTGGAAAGCTGTGAGGGGCTTAACGAGTACGACTATGAGAAAGAGGATCAGATTTTGGATCAGATTGGTCAGGATATGAAGAGACTCAAGGAGGCAGAACAGGAGATGTGTCGTTTCAAGACGCAGTATGGCTGTAAGGGGGACAAGAAAACCACTGGAGAGTACGTAGAGAACGTGAGCATATAGTCTGGGAAATTTAATAACATCTTTTGCTTGTTTTATTGATAATATTTTGTAATAGTTCTATTATAACTTCTTCAAGATCGAGGTAAGGATCTGCTTTGTCTGAACATCCAAGTCTTGAGAGAATCTTTCAGTGAGGTATCCAGAGTATAAGTTCTTTAATTCCAATTTGTCATTGTCAGAAGAGGATTTGCCCTTGTAAGCAAGGTACTTATTCGTAGCCACTTGTAACGTATCAATGAAATTTTCACTGTTGATAGTAATGTATCTCAATGGTAATGTGATATCCAATACTTTAGTCTGTGGTTGGTTAAATTGTCTCATCAAGTAATCCACCAAATACTGACCCAAATATACCCTGTTAAGTTCTTCAAACTTGTCAATCACTTCAAGGAATTCCATTACAAGACTATATTTGAAATCATACTCAGAGATAGTAGTATTGATCTTTTGTGCAAACATCGTCTCAATGGAAATCTCCATTACAGTAAGTGCAACATCACCTCTTAATGCTGGGTTTGTCTCTGGATTTCCAAGCATATTCATGTCTGCATCTGGAAGAGTATTCAAATGACCTTTAAGTTCTTCATGTGAGACTGATGGTAGTTGAATCATCCCATCATCTTCATCTCTTTGTTCTTCTGCTTTGTTCTCCGAAGCTTCATGATCTCTTTGTTGCTTCTCTGTAATCAAACCAAGGATTTTACGTCTTGAAAGCAACTTTGTTATATAAGAAAGCTCAAAGATGGTATAACTAATCCATAATCTCTTTGAATTCTTATTGAATCTCAATGCTCTTTGGAATAAAGTTCTAGCATTCTTTGCAGATCCAACGTATTCATATTCAAAGTTAGCAGCACTTATCCATGAAGCAACAGAAGTTGGATGTAATTGTAATAACTGTGTGTAAACTTTGTAAATCTTTTTGAAAAGTTTTTGTTGTCTTGTATATGATAGATAAGCTTCCCATATTTGGAAATCACTAGGAAATTTTTGTACGGCACGATCATAGATAAACAAGATTCTTCTCTCTGCAGCCCAATCAGAAAGTGATGGTTTAGTGTTAACCAACCCGACAGATGACAATCTGTTGTATCTTTTCTTTCTCAACTTCTCCAAGTTCATCTCATAATCGACGTACTTTAGGTAATCACGAGATTTAGAACCTCTTGATGCAATACGATGCTCAAAATCAGTTCTCTTTCTCATAATTAAGTTGATTTCATGCTTGTCAAACAACCCTTTTTTCTGTAAATCCTCGAGCTCAGGGACTGTCTGCTCGAGATAGTATCTCACTTTGGCAGACATTGTTTATTAATCTCCCTTTTTTTTTAATTACAAGTTGGGTGAACATTTTGTCTTTCTAATGGAGACTGAAATATTTTTTTTTTCTTTTAAACCTCATCGAATTACATAAGCGTCGACGGTTACGAGCCCCTGCGACCTGCAACCTCAGGTCACATGCAGTCCCTCAAAGTCCCAGAAGTAGCAACCAAAACTCATCTTCTCAAAAGCCTCAAATGCCGAAGGAAGTAGAGTTTTTGTTTACACAGATTCGAAGTTAAAATACTTCAAAGTTTTTTGTGTTTGGAAGACCAGCGTGCCGTTAGGAAGTTTAAATCTTGAGTGTTGGCTGTATCGGTGTATTGGTAATGCCCTTATGGAGATAACAATGTACAAATGCAGCTGGAAGCTACGGCTAGAAAGGAACCACCACACACCCCCCTCCTACGGCAAAGGTACGATACGAACATGGAGTCCATATTTGTATAAATCTAAACACATCCTTGTATCCTCATTGGGAATGTGTCTCACAGCTTAAATCGTCATAAGCTTCTTTTTTTTGCATTTGAATAAAAAGTCCTATCATCGGGTTTCTATCAGAGAATTTAATATCATGAAGATGAAGACCCACATGTCCGATGATAAAACAGCATAGATGACGCAAGCGTATAAGCCTTCAAATTGCTTAATTTTTGGATAACCATAACAAAATGCTACTATACTGTGTGACAGCGCCATAACATTGCGATTTCTGCCCACTCACAACCCACTTGTGTTTTTTTTTTTTTTTTTTGAAAAAAAACCCCCATCCTATTGTCTCGCCGCAGTCCGGGTTAACTATATGCACATGAACAGATCATCTGCTTTCAGCACAAGGTATAGCCGAGATTTCGGCATTTGGTCATAAATATTATCTAGCTGGGAATCGGACAGACAAAGGGGGGGCCAAAAAAGAACAAACAAAATCAAATGAATACCATACCAATATATTCGCTTGCTATTTGTTACTCATAGGCTTGATGGATGACGGCAGTTTGCTTTGACGTCCCCGCAATCTGTATAGTATAGTATAGTATATTATAGTACTACGTACAAGCTCTAGCCCCCCGGGGGCCAGGGCCAGGGCAAGGGCCAGATCGCTAATCCATAGGGGAAACCCAATCACAAGCTAGAATCTAGTTATGCCACCTTCCTCCTCCACGCAGAATTTGAGCTGCTTCAACCTTGAGATACCAAAAAAGTGTGCTTTCTATACTTTAATGATCTGCGCCCGGCCCAGAACAATCTCCCACTCCCACCATATGTCTCACCTCACATTTTTTGTTTCCTCTGGTTTGACTATAATTTTTTACTTTTTACTGACGTGCGCGTACGTATACGTACAAAGATGTGGTGCTGCCTGCATTCTGGGCGCGCCGCACGCCTCCTCCCCCCTCTCTCCTTTCCTCCCCCTCGGAAAGGCCAACAATGGGGCAATTCTACACAATTGTGACAGTGACACCAACTGTGACTATCGGTGCGCGCAGTGCGTGCGCGCGCGTGTGTGTGTGTGTGTCAGTGTGTCAGTGTGAGTATGTGCGCGTGCCCCTCCCTCAATATAAATAAACCAAATGCATCTTTCTCCACACTTCTTTTCTCCCTGTTTCTTCTTTCATAGAAGTAGTAAGAAAATAATTCAAAGATGAACTACGACAACTCTGGGTCCTCGCTGCTGGAGAGTGCTCCCATGCACCACCACAGCCACCATCAAGGCCTGTCCCCGGCTATTGTGGCACAGGCCGCTCTGACGGGTGCCAACGTTGGCACCCATCAACAGGAAGAGAAGAAGAACAAGAAGAACAACAACAACAACAACAACAACAACGCCACAGAAGAGGAGGCCAACTTGCTTAACACAAACTCTGCGATGTCGGACCCCTTTGAGCTCAACCAGTCGATCTGGAGCTCCAAACCAAACTCTGGTTCCTCGTCGTTCTCATTCCACCCTACCGCTGAGATCACTAACAATGGGGATAACAATAATAACAACAGTACTGGCGGATCCATCGCTTCATCGCATGGAGGCTTGTTTAATACTGCTGGGTCTCCACAGTTCCAGGGTCAGATGTTTGGTGGTGCTCCACGGCAGGGCATGTCGTCGTTGCTGGGCGTTAGAAGGGCCTCGGCTATTGAGCCATACCAGCTTCAACAGATGCAACAGGCACAGCAGCAGCAGCAACAACAACAACAACAACAGCAGCAGCAGCAGCAGCAGCACTCTTCTGCTCCATTTGGTCAGCAAACGCTTGGGTACAACAGTAGTGGCAACTACACCTTGTGGCCAGGCGGTGTGAACATGAACACTATGGGCAGTTTTGACTCCGCAGCAGGTGCTACCACAAACAACGCCACCATGTCACAGCCGCAACAGCCACCACCACCAGCTCCACAAGAATTCAACTGGAATCAAAGTATGATGCAGGGGCGTAATTCTGCGCCTGAGATGACTGGTTTCTTCAACACAAGTAGACCACAGAGTGGTGCGCTCGACCAGGCACATCAGCAGTTCCATCAGCAGGCACCACTAGCACAAGGACAGGGACAGGGACAGGGACAGGCACCGGCTTTCAACGAGGAGGTGTTTGATCCCGCTCCACAGAACCAGATCCTGGAGACGACGCCATCGTTGCTTGAGTGCTACAAGTCTGTTGATTTCTACTTCACAAAGGACCCTTACAAGAGAGTCAATATCACTGCGGATTCCATGGATAATCTGTCCACCGTTTTTGAAGACATGGTCAAGACTGGTGCTCATTTGCCACGGTTCTCATCTGCACAGTTCCCTTCCACTAAGTTGATTCTGGTTGCCTTTAAGTCAGGTCGTATTGATGTGTTTTACCTCCCAGAAAACTCTCCCTTGATCCTTAAGATTGATGACTTGGTTGTCGTGGAGGCAGACCGTGGAAGAGATTTGGGGAAGGTTCTCAAGATGGATATCTCTATCGATGAGGCTCGGTTGTTGAAATATTTACAACACCAAGAGCAGCAGGCTGCACTTGCATCATTTGACGCATCATCATCTTCTCCACCTGCAACGGCAAACGCCGTACAGACACCACAGAATAACGTTCCAAGTTTACACTTCCCCAAGCCTATTCTCAGATTCGCATTGCCTAATGAGGTTTATCAAGTGGTTACCAAAGAGTCTGATGAGGATAAGGCTAAGAAGATTTGTGCCTTGAAAGTGGAAAGCTCTGCATTACGTATGCGTGTTGTTGATGCTGAGTATCAATGGGACCGTCGGAAATTGACCTTTTATTACAGTGCATCGCATAGAATCGATTTCCGAGAGTTGGTGAGAGAGTTGTTCAGAATTTACAAGACACGGATCTGGATGTGTGCTGTTACCTATGACGTTGCTGCTACGAATGAGATTGAAAAGGCCAAGGCCATGGCTCAACAGCAGCACTATATGAGTACTATGCCACAGGTGAATCATGCTTCTTCAGAGGCTGTTTCGCCTTCTGGTGATACCAATCAACTGACCTCTATGTGGTCCAACTCTCCAACTACAGGCCAACACACTGTTCCTCCTCCTCAATCCAGTGGCTACTCCAATCTTCCATTGGACAATGACATGGTTCCCAGACAGTTCAGCTCCCCAGACAGGTCGATGTGGAATTAGCTCGATACAAGATATTAAAAGATTTAAGACTTAAGACAAAGACAAAGACAAAGACAAGAGAAGACACACAATAATTTACACTATATGATGATGACATCCCTACCCCCTACCGGTCACTTGCTACACTATACACTTTATACCGGGTTTACACCGATTGAATTGGCTATAACTCGCTTCAGGAATCAATTCCTATATCACCCTTTATTGGTTTCATTTGGTTTACAGATATTCAGTTAAATAATTTTGGTTACAGACGTTGGTCTATAGATATACTTGAGAGATATGACAATTTTATATCGTAGTTGCCCCGGAGCTCCGCCCCCCTATATTATTTTTATTATATAAATGCGATAGGGGCGTGATGGGATGGAACTCGAGGCGGAGGGCGAATTCCCTCTATCACCGGGGCTATTAAATTCATTTGAATATATGGCATCAAAAAAACCAAAGCTCTAAATCCCTGCTATTAGCCACACATAACAAAGAAAAGACCACGAGACAAGATGATGGGCTCGTGGAAACTGACGAAGAAGCTCAAGGACTTTGGGCGGGCCAAGTCACCCGCTAAGGAGGACGACGCCCTCACCATCACCTCAACGAACAGTAACAGTAACAGTAATAGCAACTCCAATGGGGCAGTCGGCAGCTCAAAGGCATCGTCCACGTATGGGGACAGCGTGTCCAGACGGAACACTGTGGTTGCCGGTGGGAAGTCTCAGGGATCCGCCGTGGTGGAGTCCTCACCACAGCCAACGGCAACATCATCAGAGTCAAAGACCACTACAACAACAGCATCCTCCTCATCCTCCACCACCACCACCACCACAGCGGCAGCAGCGGTGGCTTCTGCCCAGCGCGAGGGAACACCGGTGGCTGAGCTCCCGCCAGTGGGCAGCGAGAACCTCAACCCGTTCAATCCTGGGCTGCTGACTATAAAAGTGTACCAAGGCGGCAAGTTCCGGATCCCGTTTGACATCAACAACGACAGAAACGCCCTTACACGGTTGATCGGCACAGGGGGTGAGAACTCCGATGCGACACTTGTGAGCAAACTCAACAGCTTGAGCATGGCGGATGAGAAGGTGTCGTCGCAAGACTCGAGTGCTCTGATTCCAGCCACGGTGACGCTTCCGCCCTCGATCATGAAGCACTCACTGATCTATTTCACGATGGAGTTTGATAAGACGATTGTGTCGATCGAACCGGACTCAGGGACCATTGGAAGCCCATTGTTCAATAGGATCTCCCAGTTCGATGTGTCCAAGGTGAAGAACGAGTTGAAACTACAGGTATTCCTGCGACTACCGACAATACTGCTGGGCCCGGAGATGAACAGTACACAGGACATTCTGATCTCATCCAAGACGATCCCGTTGCTGTTTGGAAATGTGAAGAACCCGGTGAGAATCAAGAACCACGACCCGGTGGCATTAGATAACGAGTATCAAGGGTTTGACTCTGCTACGAACGGTCAGATCACGATTTCCATCGACTTCAAGCCCAATGAGAACAAGCACCTTACGATTGACGACTTTGACTTGCTCAAGGTCATCGGCAAGGGCTCCTTCGGCAAAGTCATGCAGGTTTCCAAGAAGGACTCGGGTAAGATATACGCATTGAAGGCCATTAGAAAATCACACATTGTTTCCCGTTCCGAGGTGACACATACATTAGCGGAAAGAACCGTTTTGGCACACGTTGACAACCCATTCATTGTCCCGTTGAAGTTCTCGTTCCAGTCCCCGGAGAAGCTTTACTTGGTGCTCTCGTTTATCAACGGTGGTGAGTTGTTCTACCATCTCCAGAGAGAGGGCAAGTTTGAATTATCAAGAGCCAGATTCTATACCTGTGAATTGCTCAGTGCATTGGAGTGTCTCCACTCATACGACGTTATCTACAGAGACCTCAAGCCAGAGAACATCTTGTTGGACTACAAGGGCCATATTGCCCTTTGTGATTTCGGTCTCTGTAAGCTGAATATGAAGAACCAAGACAAGACATCAACCTTCTGTGGCACACCGGAGTATTTGGCTCCGGAGTTACTCTTGGGCCATGGATACACCAAGTCCGTGGACTGGTGGACTTTGGGTATCTTGCTTTATGAGATGCTAACAGGACTGCCGCCTTACTACGATGAAGATGTGCCTACGATGTACAGAAAGATCTTGACGAATCCATTGAAGTTCCCGGAGAACTTTGACAGGGATGCAAAGGATCTATTGATTGGTCTTTTAGCCCGTGATCCAAAGCAGAGACTAGGCACACATGGTGCTAAAGAGATTATGGACCACGCGTTCTTCAAGATGATTGATTGGAACAAGTTGAACAATAAGGGATATCTGCCACCGTTCAAGCCTCCCGTGAAGGACTCCTCGGATACTTCCAACTTTGACAAGGAGTTCACCAGTGAACAACCAGTGGACAGTGTGGTGAATGACTACCTCAGTGAGAGTGTACAGAAGCAGTTTGGCGGGTGGACATATGTCGGCACGGAGCACTTGGGCAACAGTGTCAACCGTGGATAAGCAAGCAGATTTCCCTTTTAGACTACACGCAGTATAGCAAGATTACTATTCAATATACAAACAGTTTTTTTTATGATGAAAACACCCCCCATGAACCAAGCAAAGCAAGCAAGTGTTCTTCACACTTACTTCTTACCTGGAGCAGCGGCCATGGTCTTACCACGACGGCCGGTGGTCTTGGTGTGCTGACCTCTGACACGGAGACCCCAGAAGTGACGGATACCACGGTGGGCTCTGATCTTTTTCAATCTCTCCAAGTCGTCTCTGAGCTTGGACTCCAAGTTGTTGGCCAAGACGTGGTAGTCCTTACCGTCGACAATGTCCTTCTGTCTGTTCAAGAACCAAGCTGGGATCTTGTACTGGGTTGGGTTCTGCAAGATGGTGACAACTCTCTCAAGCTCTTCCTGAGTCAACTCACCGGCACGCTTGTTGAGATCGACATCGGCCTTCTTGCAAACCAAGTTGGCGTAACGACGGCCAACACCACGGATGGTGGTCAAGGCGTACATAATCTTGATCTTACCGTCAACGTTAGTGTTGAGCAAACTAGATGTATGGTTAGTACTCTGTTATGAGAGGAAGAAATGATGATGGGTGATGGTTTTCTTTGTGGTATGGGCATTGGCGTATGACGTTTATGAGTCCTTCCCTCTCCTTGGTGCTTCGTATCTCTCTCATCTCCATAGTTGCATGTTATGTGCTCCGTCTCTCTGTTGCTTGCCAAGTACTGCTCTCTGGCTCCCCTTCATAGCTGTCCCTGTTGCGTTCTCTATAAAATAGCTTCTTCATTCATTTTTGACAGCCTCTATCCATCCATAGCCTCATTCATAGCTCCACGCTCCACGCTCCCAGTCTCCCATCGGCTCATATCATAAGACATACCGCAAGATGTGCTGGAAAGAACCCTGCTCCTGGACAACCAAAGACATTTTTGCTGAGTGGATTGTATACGTAGAGGTCCCCTTTCTCTATTGATGGTCAAAGTGCTTAATGATTTTGAGTGGTGAAAAAAATCCCAGCGTGCCAAACCGCGACTGGTGGCCAGAGGGCCGCCTCCCCACTCTCTCTCTCTCTCCACTGCGTAAAGAAAAACTTGCGAATTGGCTTAATGTGGAAACTCACCATTTTCGCGCTGCAAAACATCTGAACACCACAGAGTCTTTGATCGCGGCGCAGTGACTGCGCGCGCTCTGCACTCTCCTCAGCGCGGAGCCAAACACGTGTGTGTTGCCCTACCTGGTCACATGACTAGGTCTTTGAGGGTATTGTGTATGGAGCATCGCGCTATATATGAAACATTTTAAATCTACTTCTAATAATGCGGGGATCAAAGTATCATACCAGTGTTTGTGTATGTATGTATGTATGTATTTACAGATATCATTAAATGCATGGAGAGTACAGTCAGATGTCGTACTTCTCAGCCATCCACTGGAGCGATTGGAGGTCGATAAACACCTTGTGAGCGTGCAAAATATCTCTCACTTCGGTGCCTTCTTTCTGAATCACATCAATCTTCTCCTCAAATGGTTCAGTAGATGCAAGCAAGTTTGGGCAGTGTTCATCGGTGATAAACAACAGCTTCTCCTTGTGAAGGCCAAACTTCTTAAGGAACATCTTTGTGGCCAATACATCGTTCGTTGGGAGTTCGATCTCACTGTCAATGACGTACAAGTTACCAGATCTGTACTTGTCACTAAGAGCAACTCTCATCGCAAGACCATACACTTTCTTTGGCAACTCGGATGTGTGGTCATTAGGAGCGCTTCTAGCCATAGCTCTACCACCGTCATGTCTAATTGGAGACCCACGATCACCTGTTCTGGCTTTACCAGAACCCTTTTGTGGGAGTAACTTCTTTCTAGAGTAACCCATCTCGGATCTACCGCTTGGATTCGAAGCACCGACACGCTGGTTGTCGGCATCAAACACAACGGCCTTCCATAGGATGTCACGACGCAGTGGTGTGTTTAATACGTTTGTAGCAACGGGTTGGAATGTGTGTGGTTTGAGGGATGGGAAGTGACGTAGCGATGTGAGTACGAACTGTGGAGGTGCTGGTTGGTGTTAGTATTTTGAGAGTGTAATGTGATTACTCAAAGAGACATACCTTGGGCGTGCAAACTGGAAGACTGTGCCTCTGTGGCGAATCTAGCGACTTGTTGTCTCTATTTCAATGGTTAGTTATGGGCCTGTTTTTTTTAATGTTGGACAGATAATGGGCACTAAAAATAGGTCAAAAATGCTCCAAACATTTGAACGTTGAACGTACCAATGACACTCGCACAGATGAAGAAACCCTTGTAAACATGGCTTTGAAAAATCACTTCAAAATGCTGTATATAAACTGTCCACTATACACAACCATTACCCCCCATTCATTCATTTAGTCCCCAAAATTCTTCAGTGTGGGTCTGCACACAAAACGAGTTCGCGAACATCTCGCGCCAAGCACGTGACCTTACTATCTCGTCACCTGGGTAATTCTCAAACGCGCCCACTGGGCGAGGAGGGGGGAGCGGAGGGGTGTGTGTTTTTGTTTGTTTTTTTTTGGGGTTTGTTTTGATTTGGTGGAATGCGCCCCTTCGAACCAAAACGCGCCGGAGGCTCAGACTTTTAATCCCTTCAATTGTTTAGCGCGCGTATAATCCAACATTTCTTTCTTTACAACAGCGGTTGCATCCACAGAACTCAGAAACAGTCAAAAGGACAAAGCCATCAAGTGCACGCGGTCTCCAACTTCAGACATTCGTTAAACCGCCACGTTCAATTGCATTTATACAGTCCTTCAGCTCGAGTTAGTCTCCAATTCTGTTATCTTTTTTCAACACTTGAGATACTCCACAAGAGAAGGCATCTGAATAGAAAGAAGAGATGATCGTGCACGCTCAGAGCGGAGCGAGTCTGGCCAGACACGCTGCCAGAGCGGCTCTCCAGCCAATCGACAAAAACAACACTCAGCACCAGCACCAGCAGCAGAAAGTGGTATCATCAACACAGAAAGGCACGGCGGGTAAGGGCTGGACTCAGAAAAGCACTGCGGATGAGATCGACAAGATCGTGGTATCAGTGGAAAACGCCACAAAGAGGCTCTCACAGGTGTCGACTACGACCAACTCGTCAAAGAGAAAGTCCAAGAATCACGTCGGACCGTGGAGGCTTGGAAGAACTCTTGGGAGAGGTTCCACAGGGAGAGTCCGACTCGCTAAGCACTCGGAAACAGGACAGCTCGCTGCGGTGAAGATCGTGCCCAAGTCCAAGTTCCAAAAAGAAGGGAAGACCGGTGGTGACAGTGACTCAAAGGACTGCTCACCCTATGGTATCGAGAGAGAAATCATCATCATGAAGTTGATATCGCATCAGAACATCATGGGCTTGTACGACGTGTGGGAGAACAAGGGCGAACTATACCTTGTCCTGGAATACGTTGAGGGCGGAGAGCTGTTTGACTATCTCATCAAGAAGGGAAAGTTACCCGAGAAGGAAGCAGTTCACTACTTCAGACAAATCATCAGCGGTGTGAACTACTGCCATCAGTTCAACATCTGCCACAGAGATCTGAAGCCAGAGAACTTACTGCTGGATAAGAATATGAACATCAAGATTGCCGATTTCGGTATGGCTGCGTTGGAAGTGAACCATAAGCTCTTGGAAACGAGTTGTGGCTCTCCTCACTATGCATCTCCAGAGATCGTTACAGGGAAGAACTATCATGGGTCTCCAAGTGATGTGTGGTCGTGTGGTATCATCTTGTTTGCACTGTTGACAGGCCACTTGCCATTTGACGATGAGAACATCAGAAAGTTGTTGATGAAAGTTCAAAGTGGAAGATTTATCATGCCAAACTATCTCAGTTCAGAAGCTAAGGACTTGATCTGGAAGATGTTGAACGTCAATCCGGCTCAGAGAATCAAGATCAGTGATGTCTTGAAACATCCATTGATGAAGAAGTACGAGACATCTGCTATCGTTAAGGGTAACAGGTCTGACAAGGATAAACTCGATGACTACTACACAGAGGTGGAGCAACTACAGTTGAACAGAGCCGATGTGGACCGTGATATCATTAAGAGTTTATCTATCCTGTTCCATGGTGCTACAGAATCAATACTGGTGCCAAAGCTGTTGTCTGATTCGTCAAACCCAGAGAAGATCTTCTACTTCCTGTTGTACAAATACAAGAAACAACACCAGATTAAGGAAAAGAAGGAGTCTATGCATAAGAAGAGGCAACAGCAACAGCAACAGCAGCACCAGAGCAATGGTGATGGTTCATTGAAGAAATCCAAGAGTATGGCCAAAACCACTATCACCAACGAAGATGGCACTACTATTGTTACAACTGAACCAGTGGAGCTTCCACCTATCCCAACAACGCCGAAGAAAGTGATGAAGAGTAGCACAGGTCATATCCAGATCCCGGCCTCAAGCTCGTACAGACGTGGTGTTTCGTTCAACAACAAGAGTACTCTTGAAAGCATGTCCAGATCTTCAAGCAGAAAATCCATCTCTAGTATCTCTCGGGGTATAAAGAACGCTAAAAAACGTCACAGCTTGCTTCCACCATTGCCAGATTTGGAGATCGATTGGCTCAACATCAGCCCAGAGAATGGTCCATCTGCTGACTTGGTCTCTCTCTACAATGAGATCTTTAACATGAGGTCCCCAGCAAGAACTCCAAAGGGTTCGCCAAAGAAGCCATCTCCGAAGAAGTATGTTCCAAGTGAAGCACCAGACTTGCCAGAGGACGTTGTATCGGCGCTAGAAAACTATCTCATGACTTCGTCAACACCAGCGGTACAACGGGAACCATCTACTCCAAGTATCAAGTCTAAGGGTACAGTTAATGAGCCGGCACCACTTGCGGCTTCTGAGCCCGCTAAGCCATTTGTTGCTGCTTCTGCAGCTGAGCCAAAGACTCTGCCAAGACAGCTGGGTGTATTTGAGGTGGGAAGACGTGGTACATCCAATCCAATTCCTCGCTCCAAGCCACAGACTTTGGATCCCAACTACAAGACTAGGGCTGTCAGTGATGATAGTGCCCAGGTGTTACAGAGGTTTGGCGTTTCGTTGAAGAGAGATAAGAGAACGAACTCAAAGATATACTACTCCAAGTCGTCAACTTCTATCAATCTGTCTTCCATTTTGAAGAATGATACCAACTCTGAGCTGCGGGTTGCCAGTAACGTTCCACCAGTGCCTGAGCACAGAGAGTTGAGAGTCGGTCAGTCACACTGTGGCTCGTTCCAGAACAGTGATAACCACGACAACAATGACCAGGATCAGGCGTTCTCTTTCAACTCTATGCAGGACTCTCATGAGTCCTCGTTTGACTTTGAAGTCCCAACCAAGACCGAGATGGCTACTGTTGTTCCAATTGCTAATGGGTCTAACATCACAGTACACAAGAGACCCCAAATGACAGAGGATGCCATGTTTGCCGATGTCAAGTTGTCTCATAATAGTCTGTTGAAGCTTTCAAACTCAAGTAAGTCTGTTCTCAAGAATCACAGAAAGGCCTCATCAAACTTCACTCAGATCTTGACACCACAGATGGACGTTAGAGGCAGCTTGTTCAACAACCCAAGTGATTTGAGAGATGATACTCCAGTCCCAAGAATGTCTACTTTCTCCAAGCCAATATTTTCCCAGGTGTATGAACATAACGAAACAAAGAGTACCATTATGGACAACTCCATGTTTGCTGATAATACGGATGATGACATGGAGTATGACGGTGCCAAGAGAGTCACTATGATCTTTGACGAGTACACGACTTGGAATGCCCAATCCTCTAATGCTCTATCACCAGTTTCCCCTTTGAAGGACGACATAAAGCCAATCATGCAATCTCCATTGAAGCAAATCCAACAGAACGACTTTAAGTCGAGTCCAAGTGGCACTTTGTTGAAGAACGTTGATCTCCAGCCACAGAGAGTTGCACCAAGCGCTCCTGAGAGCAGGCTTAGCGACTCTTCTTTGCTGCCACCAAAGAAGAGTAACTGGTTCACCAAGTTCTTTACCAGCTTGATGTCTTCTGAGTCGACCAAGGCCAAGAGGGATCTCAAGAAGAAGAAGGCTAACTACAAGGAGTTCCAATGTTCTATCCCACTGCCAGTCTTGAAGAAGACTATGAAGGTTGTGTTGGAGCTAAAACGTAAAGAAGGTACGTTGATGACGATTTCTGAGACTGCTGATACCATCAAGGCAACAGTCCCACCAGCATTCACGCTGGGAAGCCCACTGAAGTTCCAGATCAGCTTTAATTATGACACACGCTGTATCACCTTACAGAAGTTGAAGGGTTCGAAGAAGCATTTCAAGAATTTGACGAATGCCCTCGAGTTTATCATTGAAACTGAGACACAGAGATTTAATGAAGCTGCGCTGATCTGATCTCTAGAGGTTTTTATGCAAGGGTTGTGATTTTAGAGAGGAGTTCGTTCGCATCTGGTTCGTCTCATGTTTTATTGAAAAGATGAATTCTTTGTTTGTACAGTACAGCTTTTAATAGCATATATGACGACACTGTGTAGTTGGCCGATATCGGCCCTGGCATGTCATCATCAGTCCCTTGGCCAATGGCTGGCTGACAGACCCACGACTCACGGAGATGGAGGCGGGAGTACCTGTACCATTTTCCGCACCTTGATAGTATAAGCAGATATACCCGGTGCGCCATGCGTCACACGACAAGTGGCCTTACCATAAAACGACCGGGATGCATTAGCCCGCAGCGCAGTCCGGACCTTGAGAAGTTTTTCCTCTCAAGCTGAACATCGCAGAAAAAAAAATTGTTCTAGAAGCACCATGTATTTTGATTTTTCCGTCTTTTGCAAACTCAAGGTTGGAGATATGGAAAGCAGGCACCTGTTCTGAATCGACATTCAAGCCAGGACGGGGTATCACACACACACCACACGCTAATCTGATGGTGTAAAGCGCCTTAGCGTATGACACAAAAGTTTGCTATAGAGGACCAAATCCCTGGCATAGATCTAGCTCGGGCTGTAAGGATGTTTCTCCTTATGTCTCGCCGCTGCTAAGCGAGCCCCTATATATATCGCGGGTATTCAAGGATGGAGCTACAAGCTCATCTCGTAAAGCCCGAGGATTAATTAAGGGAGAGTTCCTTCTTACACATGCATGAGCGTGACCATGTACATTGGCTCGGCTACTAAACGTTCAAATTTAGTATAGAAGACCGAGCTAGAGTAATCGCTTTGCCCAGAGCTCTGGAACATCTCTCATTCCAAAAGCCGACTGGTCTATATATGCCACTTTGATATGGCAGAGAACCTGAGTCAACTGAGTAGCTGTATATCTAGCAGTCCTACATGTTAGGGGTACGAACTTGTGCATGGTCGAAGCCTTGGACACACCATCTAGCCCCATGACCATATGGCTCTATGGCGCTATCCGCGATGAGCACATTTAGACAAATTATTATAAGGCGTTGTCTAGATAATACTGTATATGTACGTAACTGATTTATTGTTTGTGTATAGCTCTGGCAGGTAAATTGTATGATATCTATATAGGTAATAGATAATAAGTGTTTCCCTTTCAAAGTCGACTATACACATGTTGCTGTACTATATTTCTCCATTCCGACCAAGGGAAGCATTTCATATATCTGGTACCTTAACACCTCTGGCTATATGTAGCAAATTTGCAATTACTATGTCCATGAAGAACGAAGAAAGGGGGAATGCTCACAAGACGGGGGCAAAAAAAGCTTCACCCCTATGCGCCGTGCGGCCGTTGGGGCCGTTTATGTGCGTATCTGCACTTTGGTGCCCCTTCTGCGTCAATTTATGCGCATGGACGCATTCGTCGGTAGGGCTTGTTGTTTCTTTTTTCTTTTTTTTTTTACCTTGGTGTGTGGCGGCGCATTCGAACCTCAAACCCCCTGTTTCATATAGCAGCTATAGAGTGCCTTGTACTGTGACGCGCTGTGCTTTGTCCTGTTCCGCCCCCCAGGATATGCCGTTACAAGCGTGCCAACATACTTATTTTCTTTCTTCTGCTACCAGTACTAATAATTGCCAATTAATTGGTACATGGTGCCGCTTGACTGTGCCCCACAGCGGGAACTCTGAGACACGTCATGTATATATAACCGTCGAGGTGCCGCTGATTTAAGTATTGACTTGCGCGCCTGGGCACCTTTTCGTTTACAACCATCTACCAGAAAACGCTATGAAGAGGCAACACACGTCGATCCGTCTGTGTGTACTGGGCCAGAACGGCAGTGGGAAGTCCTCCTTGACTCTGCAATACACCCAAGGCCACTTCCCGACCAGCTTCGACCAGACTATTGAGGATGTCTATGACAAGGGCGTTGAAATTGATGATCAGGTATACTCACTCCATATTCTCGACACAGCGATGCAGGACGAGTACTCTCCACTGAAGGATATCCAGCTGAAGGAAGCCGATGGTTTTGTGTTTGTATACGACTGCACTGACTTGGAGTCCTTTTCGGCAGTTGCTGATTCGTATAGACACGTTATAAGGGTGCGTGGATCTCTCCCACCGACGGTTCTTGTTGCTAATAAAGTGGACCTGAATGACTATAGGCAAGTGGGGACCTCTCAGGGAGAAGGCATTGCCAGAGAGTTTGGCATCCCACACTATATTGAGGTGAGTGCGAAGATCAACATCCACGTTTCTGACTGTTTCCAAGTGTTGACACGGTGTGTGCTGTCGAGGCGCAAGGCACAGGAATCCGTAGCCTCGGAGTCTGGGGAGGAAGACAAGAGACGCCTCATCAGCGCATCTCCAGCTTTCTCTGACCAGAGTTCTAAGGGAGCTTTCACCACTGGCGCCTCGCTATCAATGAGCTTCCTAGACGATGAGAAGACCACGGGACCACTAAGCGTCAGCCCGAAGAAACCAGTGGACCTTCAGGCCTTGGAGGAGGAAGACAACACAGCAGAGACACCGCAGCAGCCCCAAGTTGTGGCCAGAAGCGCTTCCATCAACGCCAGCCCCGACCGGGAGAACGGGAGAACCATCAAGAAGCCAACGGCCTTAGAGGCCAATGGCGGCTGCTGCATTGTGATGTGAGTACGATTTTAGAGTTGTGTTTTTTTTGCCTTTTTTTTGGTTAGAGTTTGGTTTGTATGCATGTAATGAATGGGACTGATGATTTGATATATGAGGTATAAGATCAATTAGATAAAGATACAGCTCTGACTTTGGTATTGAACCAGCGATCCAAACCTCTGGTGGGTGTCACTGAGCGATCATTGTGAGCTTCAAACAGACACTTGTCAATCTTTATAAAGCGCACTGTATGGTTTTCCTGGGCAATGGCCTCTGCAACGTGTTGGACCCTCAACCAGTCATCCAATACCCCATCATGAACAACTTGGAGTCCCATGTGTGGCACACCATCTGCACCATCACCGAACAGCTCAAAGAATTGCAAATGAGTATAGTAGCGCGCCAGCGTCGAACCAAAAGGTTGTAAAGAATACCCGTGGACTCGTAGGGATTCCAACTGGGACATATGAGCGAGATCCATCAGACACTCAGCAGGCATTACTTTGTGGATATCAGACACCACTGAATCTTCTTTCGACTCCACAGAGAGCTTTCTCAACGTCTTGGCATGTGTCCTGATCGCTCTGATATGTGCCTGGCACAGTTCCTTCCATGAAGCGACAGAGCACTGCTTGGTTGTGTTCCACCTGATCGTCACATCCAGCTCCTCCAAACCTTCTTCCAATTGCGCAATGAAAACTGGCACTGTGTCCCTCAGACCCTCTCTGTAGTCAATCGAGAGCTTCCTTAGCCTGGTGAGTCTCGGCCCGATGGTACACAGAAACCCCGTGTCCAACTGTGGCAGCAGCTCCTGTATGTTACTCGGCTGTGTGATGTCCTTTCTGATGTGTACCTCGGTGATGTTCCTAAGCTCCAGGCACTCCAACTGGCGTAGCTCTGTGAGTTTGTCTACTCTGTCGGCATCCAGCGTGAGCACCGCCATCGATTCTAATGCCAAAGCTTTAAGCTTCCACAGCTTTTCCACGCCAGCACTTTGACAAGCATTGTACAACTGTGTTAGACAGTCAAATTCGTAATCGGACAATGGCATGCGCTCGTTCCTTATGGTGTATGCGGTGAGGATTAACTGAGATGTTGGGATGTTCTTGATGAATCCATGAGATGAATTCACTCTGCAGAGTCGTAGTGTTTGTAATCCAAGATTATTATGTGAGCCCCTCAGCAAGTAGTGAAAGATCTCATATAGGTTTAAGGCACTTGTGAATGACCCGATGGAAAGTTTTTGTAAGTTCTTAAACCCATTGAATGCATGAAATGATGAAGTGGAACTCAGACGTTTGCAATTGATATTTATGTATAATTGTGATATCATTGACTTATTGGGGAAATGGTCAATGATTCTCAATGGGAGTTCTTTTTCTTTACAATCCCATTGAAACTTGCGGATGTTAAACAAAGTGTATATGGCTTGAGTGAAATGTATAATATTATCAGTTGTTGTAAATCCATCGGGAAGTTCTTTGACATGTAAATTGATGATCAGTTGGGCATAAACAATATTATTTGACAAGGGCAATTTATGATCCAATATATTGATTAAATTCCTTAAAGAGTAGTTGTTCTTGACATATGTTGAAGTACCTATTGATATATCATCAACATCTTCATTGAAGTAAGAGAAATTTGGGTCAATGATAACACAACGGTAAAGACGCACCACTGTAGATTGAAAAAGTGCTCTGTTTGTCCTGAGTAGGTTTAATGCGTCGTACTGAGAAAGTTGCTGGGCTATTAATAGCCGGATCTCGTAAGGTAATGCGTCCATATAGCTTTATATTTATATATATATATATATATATATATATATATAGTAAGGGTTTGTATGTGATAAGGGATGTCGCGACTGTATATCAATAAGATGCAAATGTAATTTTTGAATGTAACTTGAATGTAAAAACTTGAACTATAATTGATATATATATTTATATATATACTGCATATGACATATATATATACTGCATATGATATATATACTACACCACGATGCGATATATACCAATCAATGGTCTCTATTGAATCATGATATATATATATATCATATCATATTTGCCACTACTTAAAGTCTTGTGCCTTTGTAGCCATCAATAACCCCACAATCAACCCAAACAATCCCAACACACTTCCAAAGATCTCCACCACCAAAATCTTGACAAATAACGAACTATCAGCAGCATCTGAAACTGCAGCGGTAGCACCGGTAATCCCCACTGCAACACCACAAATCAAGTTACTAATACCCACTGTTAGTCCAGCCCAAAACAAGGAATAACCCGTATACAAATTAGACTTGGAAAACAACGTCTCTGCAGTTGCATTTGTTAACTTTGAAGAAAACACAATTGCAGTAATTAATCCATAGATTGCAACAACTTCACAAAAGATAATCGAGATCAAATTCTTGGTGGTGATTCTAGGAGCACGAACACCAGCACCGATGATAGAAGAACCAGTGATGAAAATACCCCAAGCTGCTCCAACAACACTGAAACCAATACAACAAGCAATTCCAAGGTTTGCCCACATGTATGGTGATGTGTTTGCTAAAAAGTAGCCGACGTCAAATGTGTAACCCTGGCCTGTAAGAAGGATATCTGTGATGTTAGTTGTGTGTGGAAGGATATATGACATATATCATGACATATATCTACGATATATGTCACATATATATCAATACAGATATATATATATCACATAGATATATATCAACACAGATATATATATATCACATAGATATATATCAACACAGATATATATATATCAACACAGATATATATCAACATAGATATATATCAACATAGATATATATATATATATCAACGATATAAAGGAATGGATATCACTTACACAGCGCATAACACACAACAACAAATCCCACTGTATAGTTGAATACTCCCTTTGCAGACGGCAACTTGACGTCCATCGTTATATATGTATAGTACAAATTGAATTCACAACTAAAGGTTGAATTATAAAGAGGAGATTAAAATTGGCTGCTCACATTTCAGCGCTCATTAGAGCGCTCATTTAAGCGCGCGCTCGCACACTTTGGGGCCAGAAAATGGGTTAATCATCCCAAACGGGAAGTTGATATAATATAACAGTGCCCTGTATATCTATTTTCTTTTGTATTTACATTGTATTATATTTACATTGTATTATATATATATATATATATATATTCTAAAGCTGTGTAACCACAGCACCTTCATTAGCAGGTTCCAACAGCATCCAGCGACATTCAATTCCTTCACGTTTGAAACGGGAAACGATCTCCGCAGCAATATCATCATAGTTCTCTGTAGCGAGAGCCAAAATGGTAGGACCTGCACCTGATAAACAAATCCCCAAAAGACCTGGATGGGACTTTGGAGTCACTGAGGAGAGGATCTCAGTAAGCCCGGGGATCAACGTCTTACGATATGGTTGATGCACACGGTCTTGCATTGCCGGATAGATGAGTTCGGCATCCGGTGGAGATCTTGCCAATGCTGTAGTAAGCACAGCGAGTCTTTGCAAGTTAAAGATCATATCCTTAGCAGTATATGCTGTTGGAAGCACACCACGAGATTTGGCTGTTGAAACTTCAAAGTTTGGAATGATAGCGACGCATTTAACCTCCGGACACCAATCGTACTTGATGTGTCTACCAATGTCATGTGGTGGGATTGGTGGCGTCAACCCGGTGTTATGGCCTCCTGCTGGCTCTGGAAGCACTTCGGAGAGTGGGATCTCCTTACGCTCCATCTCCGAGGCCGTAAGGTCTCGAAGATATGACCCAACAAAGCCTCCCATCATTGCAGCAGTAATGTTGTCTGGGTGACGCTCAATCATTAGACAGTAGTCGAGCATTCGCTGCTTATCAAAGCCGAGCTTCCCAACTTCATTACCGAGGATCACACCGGCAACCACTGCAGCACCAGAAGATCCAAGTCCTCTCCCCAATGGAATTGGATTCTTAACGTGGATCTTAGTACCCACAGGGAATTCACGTACACCACTGCAACGGAGTACATAAAGGGCAGTTCTTGTAATGAGGTTCTCATCCGATCTGAGCGGCACTCCATCGGCACCTTCACTATCAGAAGAATAGGATACCAAGCAGTTGTTTGGATCGACGTTTGTATCATCCGAATCCTTGGAATCGATATGGACATCGAGCTCGAGGAAAAGAGAGAGGCCGATGCCGAGCACGTCAAAGCCCGGCCCTATGTTGGCCGACGACGCAGGAACCTTAATGTGGAAGTGTCTCATCTAATATGTTATATCTTCAATATATATCAAATATATATATCAAATATGTATATCGAATATATATATATAAATGGCCTGAGAGTTTGAGTCCAAGCGCGATGATTCACACCGTTCGGAATTGGTGCGAAAGCGAAAAATAAACACCAATTCCGACCCACATATATTCTTTTCACCTCATAGATCTCTCTCTCTCTCTATCTCTTTCTTTTCCTCTCCTCCCCATCGAACGCACACACAAAACAGTATGCTTAGAAGGGTCTCTAAAAGGGCGTATGCAACATCATCACAAGCGTTCCAGAGCTCTGTGCTGTCCAATGGACTGAGGGTCGCCACTGTTCAAACTCCTGGTCATTTCTCTGCTCTCGGGCTTTACGTTGATGCTGGAAGTCGATATGAGACTAAAGAATGGAAGGGAGTATCACATTTGGTGGATCGGATGGCGTTCAAAAGTACAGAGCACACTACGGGTCCACAGATGCTTGAAACTCTCGAGCTGCTGGGTGGGAACTATCTGTGTGCCTCTTCAAGAGAATCTTTAATGTATCAGGCCTCAGTCTTCAACAACGATGTTGAAAAGATGTTTCAACTGATGGCAGAAACTGTGCGTTGCCCCATGTTCACCGATGCAGAGCTCGAAGAGCAGAAGCTTACCGCAGAGTATGAGATCGATGAGATTTGGCTTAAACCTGAGCTCATCTTACCAGAGGTGTTCCACTCCACGGCATTTACCCAAGAGACATTGGGATCTCCACACTTGTGTCCCAAGGAAAGACTGCCGAGTATGACGAGATCGCTAATAAGGGACTACCACCAAAAGCTCTACCAACCAGAAGGTATTGTTGCTGCGTTTGTTGGAATTCCACACCACAGGGCAGTGACTTTATGTGAAAAGTACCTTGGATCTCTGGAACAGAGAACTCCAAAGACTTTGGCACAAAGGGCTCTCTACACAGGTGGTGAAACCTCCTTGGCATCTCCACAACCGTTCGGTAACCTCCCGGAACTTGTCAACGTTCATATCGGCTTTGAAGGGCTTCCATTCGATGACCCGGACACCTATGCATTGGCGACACTACAGACGCTCTTGGGAGGCGGTGGATCTTTCAGTGCAGGTGGACCGGGCAAGGGAATGTATTCTCGGTTGTACACACAGGTGCTCAACCAGTTCTACTACGTCGAGTCGTGTCAGTCATTCAACTATTCATACACGGATTCAGGTGTGTTTGGAATTGCAGCATCGTGTATCCCACAAGCAGCACCATACATTGCAGATGTGATTTGTCGTCAATTAGCGCAGACATTCACCACTGCACAGGGTGCTTTAAATGATAATGAAGTGCAGAGGGCCAAGAACCAGCTGCGTTCTTCATTGATGATGAATTTGGAGTCTAAGATGGTCGAATTGGAGGATTTGGGTAGACAGATGCAAGTACGTGGTACGCGTGTTGAAGTGGCCGATATGGTGGAGAAAATCAATGCCCTGACGGTAAAGGACATAAGAAGGGTTGCAGAAAGGGTTCTCACTGGTAATGCAAGTGTCAATGGTTCAGGGAAACCAACTGTTGTTCTACAGGGAGAAAGAGAACACTTTGGAGACGTTGACCAGACGATAAGAGCTTATGGCTTGGGAAAATTTAACAAGGCACAAGTGCTGGAAGATACAGAACAAAAAGGGTGGTTCTAGATCGTTCTATATATATATACATATATGTACATACATACACATTGTCATTCAATTACTATCAAATAGTGTCAAATAAACACCTCAGATAAACACCTCAGAAGTGGGCATCTCTCGCTTCCTCAATGTAAGCGTCTCAAACTTCATCTTCCACTCCTCTAGTTCCTTCTCCAATTCCATCTCTCTTTCTTGCAAGTGTTGTACCTCTCGTTCTGTTCGTTTCATATTGATCTTAGAAGTGGAATCTGCACTCTGCCATTTCTGAATAGCATTGAACAGTTCACTGATCTTGAGTTCATATTTGGCACGTTCATCATCAAATCTATTCATCTGCTTAGATTGACGATCCACTTGTCCCTTAAGTTCATCCACCATCCGTTGTAACCCATTGGTACATCTTGTTGCTTCCAACTTAGCATCTGTCTCTGATTGTAAACGGCGTTCCAGTTCATGCAAACGGTCAACCCATTCTTCCTCAGCATTATCGCTTAGTTTCTCTTGTAAATCGCCAATACGGTTCTTTAGCGTTTCAGTGAACTTACCAAGACTTTGGTTCTCCTCTGTAAGTACAACATTCTTCTGTCTTTCATCATCAATCCATGAGTTCAACTTATCATGTATGGCACGGCTCTTCTTACTTTCAACTTTCAACAAATCGATCTCATCACGATACTTGTCGATAGTCATCTTCAGAGAATCATGTGTAGATGATGCAATCTCCCTTTCATTCTCAAATATTGCATACTCCCCACTCAACTCTTTAACCTGGGATTCCAACCGTTTCTTATCCTTCTGCAATCCATCACGCTCAGTGATCAAAGAGTCAACAGACTCGTGAAGGCTTCCAATCTGTTTCATCAGAGATCTCAATTTCACCTCCAAGTCCTTCTGTGCCGCTTGCAAAGCATCGTTCTCCTCTTTCAGATCATTAGACAGGCGAATATGGTGAGTCTTCTCCTTGGTCAACTCACGAATCTCGTCTCTCTTTTGAACACTCAGACGGTCTAGCTCAACTTCTAAGGATCCGACGCTCTTTCTCAATTCGGTCTCATTTCTCAAAGATCTGGCTAATTCATCATTCAACTTGCTCATTTGAACCTCGAATCTCTTCTTGTCATCCTGAGAGCCCCTCAATAGTCTCTCATGATACTGGTGGATCTCCTCTTGTAACAACCGATTAGATGACTCCATCTTAGATAGCTCCGTATCACGATTTTCCAAAGTCTCTTTCAACTGACTCACAGTAGCATTAAGTCTCACAATGGAGTTCTCCACTCTGTAATAGTCCTTCTTCAATCTCTCAATCTCAGAGTTAGCATCCAGAAGCTGCTCTTTAGCGTGCTTCTCTTGGAACTTGGAGTTTCTCACTGCTGCTTCAGCATCTTGTAAAGAGTTGTAATAATCCTCAGCACGAGACTTATAGAGCTTAACGGACGTGGACAAATCAGAGTTCTTGGATTCGACTGCTTGAAGCTTCAGCTGGATCTTTGCCAGCTCTTCACGAGCCAATTGACTAGACAATGCCTCCACATCTTTAGTCTTGAAATCAGCAATCACCTTTTTGGACTCGTCCAACTCCTTAGTCAACTCAACAACTTGAGTCATGGAGTGTGACAGCTCCACACGAGCACCACTTAGCTTTCTCAACGTCTCATGATAAGCTTCCATCACCTCATCATCGTGCCCTTTATGAACAGGTGGCTCAGGAAGAGAACGGCCTGTATTGTTGGAAGTGGACATGTGTCTCTCCAAAAGTCTCATCTTGGCTTCACTGGTTTCGTACTTGGCCTTATAAGAATCGGCTCCATGAGATGGTGGGGTTGGTGCGTTGTTCAATTCTCTCAAAACACGTCTTGGACCTTCATCCACTTTCCTACTTGAGCGTTTGGCCATCTTGCGTTCCAATTCAAGGTCAACTCTCAGTTGTTGTGCTTCTCTCTCCAACTGTTCGTTCTTCTCTCTCAAATGATCGAATGCCTCATCCCCAAGAATTGGAGAAACACCAGCACCAATGGACTCACGAAGCCTTGTCAATTGGATTCTCAACTGCTGCTTATCAAAAGTCTCAGAAGCGAGCCTGTTGTGTAACAAGTTCAAATCAACCCTGAGCCTGCCCTTCTCAATGGTCTCTTTCCTCAATATAGCACTCTGTTCATTGAGCTGTAGTCTCATACTGGCATACTCCCTGATGAATTTCTCCTTATCGTCCTTGATACTACCCAGATCAGTGTCAAAGTGAGAGTTCAGAGATCGTGTGCGTAGAGCACCCTGAGCAGCTCTGATGCCGGCTTCCTTTTTGTCCTTCTGGAGCTCGTCATTGACACTCTGTAATTCTCTGAGCTTCTCAAACAAGCTGAAAGATTTGGTTTTCTCATCCCTCACTTCGACTCTTAAGGATTCAATCAAAGACTTCAAGCTGAGGACCTCACTGTCATACTGCTGCTTACCACGGCTGAAAGTAACATCATCACTGATCTTCTTCTCCAGCAAGTCTCTTGCCTCCTTGGCCTCGTGCTCAAGCTGCTTATACTTGATCTTGAGGTCTTCCATCTCACGCTTCACAGACATAAGCTCACCAGTGACGCAGCGCTCTTCCCTCTTGAGAGAGTCTCTGTCTTTCTCGAGCTTCTTGATCTGCTCAGTTTGTCTTAAAACCTGGTCCTGTAATGAGTGTAGATCGGACTCCTTCTTTGACATAATGGAGGTGTACTGAGAAGACGAATCCTGTAATGACTTAATCTTGGCATTAAGCTGTCTGTTCTCATCGACAAGCTCCTTAACCTTCTTGTTGGCAGTGCTGTAGCTCGAGTTCATAGTCGACACCTTCAACTCGAGCTCCTTGTCAGAGCCAACTAACTTCTCCTCAAGAGTTTTGATCTGAGTCTCTTTTGTCTGTACAAGATTCTTAAGCATCTTGATCTCCTCGATCACCTTCTTGGTCTTCTCCTTAAAATTGACGTGAGTGTCCTCAGACTTCTTGAGAGACTCTTCCAAATTGGCGATTTTGCTAGTGAGATCCTTCTTTTCCTGCTCGAGAGCTTTAATCAAATTCTGACCTTTCTCCATGCTGCCCTCGTAAGACTTGAGCTTTTCAGCGAGAACGCTTTTAACCTTGTCGGTTTCCTCTTTCTGTAGTGAGATCTCCTCGACACGTGCAATGGTCTTCTTGAGCTTCACCTCGAGGTCCTGTTCACGCTTCTTAGACTCGAGCAGAATGGCTTCTTTCTCCTTCAAAATCTCTCTGTCAACTTCAAGCATGGTGCCGAGCTTTGTGAGCTCCTCAGTAGTTGAAATGTGCTTAGACCTGAAATCATCCTTCTCAGCTTCGACATCTGAGAGTTTTTTCTCCAAGCCCTTGATCTGTTCACTGAACTTCTTAGTCTTCATTACCTGTTGAGAAGAGTTCAAGAGTGGCTTCAAACTGGCATACAGAACAAACCATGGGTTCTCGTTGAGCTTGTTGTACGTTCTGAAAGCTTTCATCAGCACTTGGGAAGCCTGGATCTTCTCGAGCTTGTGGTTGATTATTCTTCTCTTGAGCACACCTTTGCAGATAGCCTTGAACTCAGTGAATGTCTCCTTGATCTGTGAATCTCTCTTCAGTTCTAGCTCAGCCAGTACGCCGGCTTTGAAGAACACCTTTGTAGATCCCACTTTGTAAGATTCCATGTCCAGTCTCAGTGCTCTGAGGATCTGCTTGCAGTTCGCCTTGATGCTTTTTGTGAAGTTTGAGTCAGCAGAGAGGATTCTATAACGGTCAAAGAACTCCTTGAAGAAGATTCTGTTTGGGAATCCAGAACGAACAATTCTGATACCTTCAAGAACACCATTACACTTGAGTTGATCCAGCACAAGGCTCTTATCAAAGATTTGTGGCTTCTTCTTATGGTTTGGAATGATGCAACGAACGAAATGTGGATGTGTTGATGAAAGTAAAGTGAGCAGCTCATTGAGTTCGTCCTTATGTCTCTGTGAGACGGTTCTAAAGTTGGATCCTCTCTGAGAGATCTCATCAGAGTACAACTCTGAGACAAACTTCACCGTCGAGCCTGAAAGCATCTCAACAACACTGTCAGACAATGGATCACGGTTTTTGTCGATCCAGCTATCGATACTGTACTCAACTTCACCAGCGTAATGCTTCAGGGTGAACTTGTTAGCAAACTTGGAAGGCATGAACTTCTCGTTCTTGTCCTTGCAATACTGATTCAGCTTCGAGTAGAAAGTTGTGTCTGTAGCCCTTGGCACAATACATTCCTCTTCCAAAATGGAGAAAATTCCAACTGGCTTTTGCTTTTCAATCAAATCGATGGTCTGTTGCAAGTCCTGGCCGAAGTCGATAAACTTCCAGTCGATATCTTCTTTAATATACTCATCTTGCTCCAGCACAAACATATGATGGTTGAAGAACTGTTGGAGCTTTTCGTTTGTGTAATTGATGCATAGCTGCTCGAATGAGTTTTCTTTGAAGATCTCGAAACCGGCAATATCCAAGACGCCAATGAAGTGAGACCCAGCTTCCCCTTGGTCCAAGTTCCCATTGATTGCATCCACGAGATACTTGAACACCTTCTCGTACAAAGACTTGGAGAGAGCATCAAGGGCAAACTTAGCCTCTGCTGGTTTTCTTGATTGCTTGACAACTTCTTTACCAGCTTTGACCTTGGGTCTGAGGATGGATTCACTGAACGAAGACGTTGTAACACCAAGGAGGTCACAGAGGGTATCAACGGATGACCTGAAGTTGGCCTGCTCAGATTTCATGGATGTGAACTCTATGTTACCGATGTGTAAGATTATAGCGATAATCTTAAAGATCTCGTAGTACTTGGCCTTCTCGATGCCCATAATATCTAAAGCCTGCTTCAAGTTCTTGAACTCCTTCTTGTCATCGACACCCGGGATCGTCGGATTACCGTCCTTCAAGTAGCTGAAATCCACCGTAGATCTCGATAGCCCTAGGAGTCCCAGCTCTTTGTCTGTCAAGCCTGCTAGTAGCTGGTAGAATATGTGGTAGTTTCTCTCGTATTTGGACTGCTTGATCACTCTGGATTTCTCCAGTAGGTACCAGTCAATGTTGGCACCAGCAATCTTCCCCTTGTGGTTGAACTCGATCTTGATAAACTTCCCAAATCTCGACGAGTTGTTGTTTCTCACTGTCTGCGAGTTACCGAATGATTCCAGGATCGGGTTTGCCTGGATGATCTGCTGCTCAAATGACTGGTGGTCTTTGGGCTGCTGCCCCGCAGTGATGGCCGCAAGGTACTGGATGATCTTCTTAGTGTTCTCTGTCTTACCGGCACCTGACTCACCCGTGACCAAGATCGACTGGTCTCTGCCGTCTGCTAGAAGATTCTGGTATGCCTCTTCTGTCTCTGCAAAGATGTGTGGTTTGGTGTCGGCCTTTGGCACATTGTGGTACATGTTCACGTAGTTGCCACTGTAGATGGGCAGCTTGTTGTAGGGGTTGATCGCCACTAGGAACAGCCCGGAGTATGTGTAGATATAGTCGTCCTTGTATCTCTTCTCCAGGTTGTATAGAACGGACGGCTCGTTCAGGTATGTGAGCTCAGCTATGTCATCCGCCTTGTCGAACCTGCTCGGATTTACCTCCTCGACCTTCTTGGACTCGATGATCTCATCCTTGTCTTTGTTAGTAGGGGGACCCTGCCAATCTAACGACCACCGCAACTCACAGAACCGTCATCAAACCTCACTTTGACCTTGTCAGCGTCTACGGGCTCCAGAATGTAGCCCTTCCGGAAGACCTGCGTCTTGTGCGGCACCCACACCCAGTTGCGGGCAGTGGACTCCACATCGTGTGAGACAGCCATTGCTTTAAAGGTCATTGCTAGCGATTCTTGTCGTTCCTGTTTCAGGAAGATGGCTGATATTCTCTAGACGTTAGCTCAAGTCTGAAATATAAACAAACATAAAGCGCGGGTTGTTGTTTACAATTTGCCCAATGCGGACGAGGCCAGGGCTGCGTAACCGCGCCCTCGTCGTAACAGCCATCACTACTACTATATGAATAAACATATAAGCCAGTTTTATTACTCTAACTCATTTCTCGTCCTCAACGTAGTCCGGGTTCTTCTTGAGGATCACAATGCCGTCGAGGAACGACGAGACGGTGACGTACTCGCTGTTCTCCTCGAGCTCCGCCTTCTCTCCGTGGCCCAACAGCACCGGCGTTGTCTGTGTTACCCAACCGGTGATGGTCTTTGGGTTACCGGCCTGGCCCACAACATCGACAGCCTTACCGACCCTCACAGTGACTGGAATCTCGTTGAGCTCCTCATCGACGGTGACCAGCACACGAGGACGTGCACCAGCGTTGAGGAAGAAAAGCAGGTAGTGGTGCTCCATGATGAACTTTGGATCGAGGAACCCGACAGCCACAGTGAGAAGCGATGCGAGCGTAACCTTCGACAACACTCTGCCTTCTGTGTTGAATGGGTTGAGAGACAGCGTGCCCTTACCCAGATGTGTCAGCCCCTGAGCAATTCTCGTTGTGAAGAGTGCATCGGTGTCACTGTGATAACTAGCCAATTGTCTGAACAACTGTGCGAGACGTGCGTTGTTCGTACCAGCTCCGATCAACCCCATGGCGAAGATCGCATTGATGGCGACGTTTGTGTCCTGGTCGTGCGACATACGAGAAAGGGATTCAATGATGTTCACCTGTGGGTTCGAAGTGGACAACAAACCAATACCCAATGGTACAGAACGACGGATCGCATCGGCACCGTAGTCCAACAGATGGCCATAGTGTCTGAGAGACATGGCCTTGCCGATATCCTCACCCAATGCGATTATCGCAATACCCAAGACAGCGTACTGCAAGGACTCGTCAACCTTCTCCTCCGTCTTCTCCTCATCTGTGTCGTCGTCCTCTTCAGCATCAATAGCACCCTTGAGGTCAGAATCGGCAGATGGAGCAGCAGGAGCAGCGTCCTCAATGTCCTGATCACCATCAGCGTCCTTCTTCGGCTCTTCTTTCTTATCCTCGTTTTCCTCCTTGTTGCCCTCCTTTTTCTCAGGCGTTGGTGGGCCCTTTGGTGTCAAGATCTCGAACAGCCCCTGGATCTCCAGAACATTACCCGTACCAGCATAGGCACTGATTCTCGTCAACACCTCCAAACTCTTGGAGATTGGATGTTCCACTGCGGAAATGGTTTCCAAAACGTCATCGACTTGGTCGGCCTTACCCATGTATAGCAAGCCGAGACCCAATGCGAGGAACTTAATCCACTTATTCTCCAACTGCTCAAATTCTCTCTCCAAGAGTGTCTGGAGAATGGTGTCGGTGATGTCACCGTTGCAAGTACCAACAAACGCATGGCCCAAGGCCAATGCAGACAATGCAGACACTTCAATAGGAACGTCCAAATTCGACACCAACGGTAACAACAGCTCCAAAAGGTCCTGATTCTGTGACCCTGAAAAGGCCAAAGCAAGACCCAAGATGGAAGACATGGCGAGCTTCTTGTTCGAGTTCGTCACGTAGTCCTGTAACAACAACAGCACCGAATCCACCTCATCATGCGCACCGGAACCAGTGAGTCCCATGCCGAGCAGTGCACCGGCTTTAATCTCCTCCTCGGCGGAATAGAGGTACTTGTCCAAGATCTGAATTGCCTCTGTGTCCCACTGGTGGATGGAGCCTATGCTTGCCGTGGTGGAAAGCATACCATCGCCCTTTGTCTTGTAGATCCACTTCTCGTCAGTGGTGAGCACCTTATCGGTACCGTATCCCAAGTTCAAAAAGGCATTGACAAACGAGGCTGCAAGGTTCTGTTTTGCCGAATCCACGTTGGATTGCAAACGAGAGTTTTCCAAATGGGACTTGTAGATGTCCTCTGGGACTTTTGGATCGAGCAAGTTAAGTTCTTTGGCAACGTAGTGGAACTTTTCGGACAGCTTTCTGTTGTCGATGAGCTCCTGTACTTCTTCGTTCTTGAACGCCGAGTTCTGCTTGGACAGAATAAGGGCCAGTTGTTTCTTAATGGACAGGTCATCTGTGGCATTGAACACGGATTCCACGAGCTCCTCGCTATCAATTCGAATAGCCAGCGCCAACGCCTGTGTCAACTCGCCATGTTCCAAGTAGATTGTATAAGCGGTTTGCAAGAAGGCAAGGTCATCCGGTGGAGGCAACAGCGGCACACAACTCACCAAGTAAAGCCCGACTCTCTTGAAGATGTCCTTGTCAACAAACTGTGGCAACTCGCTGATGTTGTCCGTCTCGAGCAGCAAGTCCACTGCGTCGGCCTCCTGGTTGTGCTTCAGGAAGAACGGAACGATCTTGAGTACAATCTTCTTCACCTCAAGCTCGTCAAACTGTGGCACCTCCTCATGTGGCTCTTCTGTAACTTCGCCCTCCTCTTCAATCAGGTCTGCAGACGCCTCGCCGATCTCAAGAGCCAAATGACGGATATATTCGTGTCCCCAGCTGGTGTAATCCTCTTCGTCGGAGAACAGTCTGAACTTGAGAGCATCATACTTGCCATTATCCGAGTGTGTCATGCTAAGCACAGACAGAATATCGGCAAATGCGGATTTGAGCTTCCCGTCCGTCCACGACTCGAACGATTGCACAAGGGTCTCGTAATGTGGATGTAGAAACTTCAATGGCTTTGGAACTGCGGTCATTGACGAAGTCGAAGACGAGATCGATTCCTTAAGCTGCTCCAGCGCTTGAGCATACAGTGCAGGCTGGTCCTCCGCCAGACGCTCGACAAGCATCTCTAAGTCGGCCTTGAGCTTGGCATCCTCTTCAGTCAACTCCTCCTCGTCCTTCTTGTCCGCCTTCGCAGGTGGTACTGGTCCCGGCACTGGCTCCTTAGTGGCGACGACAACCTCCTCTTTGGACATTTTGATGTATGCAAATGAGAGGATATATGGGGGGGTGGAAAAGCAAAAAAGAAAGCACTAACACCCAAAGAATAAGAACAACACGTATGCAATTGAACTAACAAAAAGCCTCACAACAACCCGAATCTTCTTTGTCAATTCTTCTAGTTTTTCTTATTGTTTATCACCAAACTTGGATGGTGGCAATTCCCTTTGCTCAGAGCACCGCGAAATTTCGATCTGGTGGGAATTTGGAAAAAATACAACAAGTTCCGACCTTAGTCTACCCCTCGGAACTCTAAGGTATACTGTATATATATATATATATATAACTAATCGTACTTGCCTGCAAATGCCTGGCCCAGCCATCTGAGCAACTTGTTGTAGATGATGGAATTGGCATTGTGGTATCTAATCGCGTGGTCCGAGTCCGGGAACACATGAAGGTCATAGTTCTCCACCTCTTCTATGTTGAACTTATCCAATAACTTAGCAGAGTGTTGGAAATGGACGTTATCGTCACCAGATCCATGGCAAAGCAAGAATCTCTTGGCCTTGGAGATCTGCGTGACGTTATGCACTGCAGCTGTGGCGTACCCCATTGGGTTGTTCTCTGGGGTGTGCATATATCTCTCCGTATACACGGAATCGTACAATCTCCAATCCGTCACAGGAGCCACTGACATTCCATACTGGAAGGTCTCACCAGCATCGGCTTCCAACGTCTTAAGTGTCATATACCCACCATAACTCCATCCGAAGATTGCCATTTTCGAAGGATCGATATAATGCTTCTTAGACCAGTGCCTTGCAGCATTAATCTGATCAATCACTTCATAATGTCCCAAGTTGTCCCTCACCAAAGATCTAAATTCACGGCCTTTAAAACCTGTGCCACGTCCATCCACTGTAACCACAACTGCATTCAACTGTGAGGCAATAACTTCTGGAAACGTCAACTCAAAGGCCTTGGTAACCAGTTGAGACCCTGGGCCTCCATACACAAAGAACAAGACAGGATACTTTTCAGATTCTTTGAAATGTGGTGGGAGTCTCTCAACGTAATTCACTACTGCACTTCCAATGTCCACCTCTCCATAGTTCAAAGTAGGAAGCTCGTACTCTTGAAGAAGGTCCATGAGCTTCTGATTGGTCTCCAACGTCTGCGACTCCCCAGTATACAAGTCCACCATCTGTTGGTGAGGCACCTCGGGTCCTCCATAGGTTATAGACACAAATCTTGATCCAGAAGAGAATGAAACGGAGTACCAACCTTCGCTCTCTGTAAGCCTCTTCTTCTGACCCGAGTGTAAGTCCACTGAATATAAGTGCCTCTCTATGGACGATTCCTCAGTGGACAAGTAGTACACGAGGTCTTTCACGTGATCAAACGAACTTGGAGCAGAAACGACTTCCCAAGGCCCAGTGGTTAATAGCTTTGGCGTCGAGTTGTTTGGTGGGGTGTAGTATGCCAAATGGTTATAACCATCAACTGAGATGGTATCAATGTATCCATCATATTGTCTTGTGTTTGATTTTGGAATGAACATTGTATCATGTGTGATCTCAAACCAACCATGAATCTCTTCCTCCCTTTCATCCCTTACAATCTCATATGACAAATCCAGGGCATTAATCAACACCACTTTCAAAAAATCAGACTCTCTATTGATTGATTTCAACAAGAGTTGTTCATTTCCAACCCACATGACCTCTGTGAAGATATCATGAGTATAATCGACATATTTTGTTCTTTCAGAGCTCATACTGAACAATGCCAATTGAACATTCGGGTTCTCATACCCAGGTTTTGGATATTTAATACTTCTCAACTCAGGGTATGCATCATCATTATCTTGTGCCCAATAGGTAATGGGGAATTCTGGCACTAAGGAATCGTTGGTTCTCATAAAAGCCACGTACTCCCCCTTGGGAGACCACCAAAAGGCAGAATCTCCTTCAAACACCTCTTCTTCATATACCCAGTCCGGAATACCGTTAAAGATATTCTCACTACCGTCAAAGGAAGCCCTAATGTGTCTTTCCGTAGAGAGGTCAAACACATAAACGTCATTCTCCAAAACATACGCAATGCTGTTGGATAAAGGCGACCACTGTGCTATGGCTAACTTGTGATCATTCAATGGGGTAATCTCTCTTGAGGCAACATCCAATACCCAATACAACCCAAATGACGAATGCCTGAAATGTTGTGTCCAATTGGTTTGAATCAATGCGTATTGCAAGTTTGGGGAGGCTGTGAGCTTTGTAATCTCATACTCCCAATGACCATATGTGATGCTTGACCCATTGTACAAGACACGTTGGTAATCCTTGTCCTCTATGGACTTGATCAAATACACGTTATCATCCTCCGTCACATATGTGCCCTTGTCATTAACAAACGATTCTGGCTCGGAGATCCATTGGATTGATTTAAACTCTGGTCTGAACGAAGCGTTTCTGGTCTCTTCAAACCCAATCACGTTCTTAGTGGCGATATAGTCTTCATCATTCCAACTTTTTATCACCAATGGATCCAGAACTCTTCTTAACTTATAATTCCATTGGAAGTGATCCACTGCGGAAATGAGAAGGGCAGACCCCCAGATGAGCAGTAGTATAATAAGCCCTAGTGATATCGGTCTCTTGTAAACGTCGTGCTGTCTCTTCTCTTTCTCCATCGTAAAAGTCTCTCTCTCTATGCTTTCTTCTTGTCTTGTTGTTGTTGTATATATATATAAGTCCGTGGCTGGCTGCTCGGTGTTACCACAAATAGATATGGACTAAGACCAAGAGAATATTGAAAGATCCCAATGGAATGGAGACAAAACAAAAAAACACAGCCACACTGCTTATCACTTTCTCGATCGTATCAAATAAATGTGAGATATGGGAAATGAGGAAATGAGGAAAATGAGGAAATGGAAGAAACGGAAACGAAACGCATACAACTACTCCCTCAAGTCCGACGGCGGAGTTATAAAATAACTTAACTTCCTCCCCCCAAGGCAAATCGGCGCATGCGGCAAGTTGCCCTATTGGCATCCCAATGGTTACCCTACTCTGCTAATCACCATTCGCGAATCGCGAATCGTAGCTCTTTCTTTTTTTTGCTCTACCCCCCGCCCGGTCCGGGGGCAACTGTCCCAGTGTGTCCAATGAATGGGTTGCCTAGCAACCGCTAACCTTTTTTTTTGTGTTTTTTATTTTTAATTTTTTTTTTTTTTTAAAAAAAAACAACTGACAATGAACTGTGTGGCCCTGCGAAAATTTTTTTTTTTTGCCTCCCTTAATTTTTGCGGTTTATAAAGGGGCGTGCGCCGCCCGATCAGAGTGCGCAAGCCAACCATCACCGGGCCACACACACACACAAAGCATTTGACACAACCCCATAAGTTGTTACAAATTGGGCAAATCCAACACCGTTTCTCCATACTTTTATTGGTAACACCACTCGTGACGCATACAGAAGCGCTATTCGTTTAGTTTTGTTTTGTACCGATTTGGTTCAACTGTTTTTGTTTGGTAATCCCCTGCCCACAAAGCTCACCCTTGAATTGCTCTCATAACAAACAAACAAACAAAACAAACAAAACAAAGATGGACCCAACGAGCAACGCTGTCAACAGCGCCGCCTCTGCGCTCCAGACGGTTGGAGTAGTGCCTATGCAGTCTCAGTCCTACGCCCAACAACAGCTGGCACAGAACCAGTTCTTTCAGCAGCAGGCCCAGCAACAGGCCCAGCACCAGCGCCAGCTGGTGAACGCCCAGTATGCGGCAGCAGACCTCCAACACCACCAGCAACAGCAACAACAACAACAGCAACACCAGCAGCAGCAGCAGCAGTACCAAGGCGCTGTCAACTATGCTGCTGCGCAGTTGAGTCAGCACTTGCCCCAAGCCACTGCTGGGCTCGTGGGGCCGCCCCAGGGGGTCGCTGGGTCTCTTCAGCAGATGCGTTTGCCACAGACGGAATTTGACTCGAGGGACGAGTTGGTACGCTACATCCATCAGTATGCCAAGGACAATGGGTTTGGTATTGTCATTTCGCATTCGAATGAAAAGGCCATCTATTTCACGTGCGAATTGGGTGGTACGTACAGAAACAAGCGCAACATCAATGACAAGGAACGCAAGCGTAAATTAACGACGCGCAAAATCAACTGTCCATTCTCAATGGTGGCCAATTGTAAGAAGAACGACCATGATGAGATCATCAAGTGGGTGCTGCGCATCACCAATGCGGACCACAATCATGACAAGCTCAACCTCAATGAGAGTTTCCCCATGCTGAGAAAGAGAAGCCCGGAAATCAACCGTCAAATCCGTCGCTTGTACTTGGAGGGCAACAAACCATTGGTGATTGAAAAAGTGTTGAAGGAGATGTTCAAGGACATCTTGATCAACAGGGAGGAC
The DNA here is from genome assembly GCA_030567055.1 of Petasospora taoyuanica. Taxonomy (NCBI): domain Eukaryota; kingdom Fungi; phylum Ascomycota; class Saccharomycetes; order Phaffomycetales; family Wickerhamomycetaceae; genus Petasospora; species Petasospora taoyuanica. The sequence goes on from JAKUBZ010000047.1 coordinate 36,377, forward strand.
ATCTACAACGAGACGAGAAAGATGAAGAGAGAGGAGAAGGTCAAGACGGGAGGCACACCACACTCCATCACGCAACAACACGAGCAGAACGCTGCACAGCAGTTGAAATCTCTCGGTCAAGAGTTGGACCAAAGCATCCCCTCTTTGCTTCAACCGGGGCTCCCTATGAACCTCGGTTCGCAGTACCCATCGATCCCACAACAACCTCAAGCCGATCCGACCCAGTACACTCAACCGTTGTACCAACAGATGGGTAACAACGTTGTCAACCAGGCCATTGCCAATGCCCAGCAAAACCCGCCAAAGGACGACTCAATGAGTAACATTGATATCTCCTTGGTGAACAAGCAAAGCTTGTAATATCCACCTCTCCATGTTGTCCTTATTGTCTTGTTGTCTTCCATGTATTTTTAGTCTTACTTCTAACACTGTTTTATTTACTCTTCCATCACTGCAACAAGTGCAAAAAGGCATTAACCATTAAACATAAAAGCATCATAAACACAACTATTTATTTATCTACGCCCATCCAGCCCAAACTCCAACTCCTGCTCCAGTCCCACAAGCTCTTGGCTATACACATTTTCGTGTGGTCTGGGTGGTAAGTCCTGTGTAAACTGTCCATGCGGAATACCCAGCTGTCCCACTGGGCTCTCCAATTGCTGCTGCTGTTGTTGTTGTTGTTGTTGTTGAACCTGTTGCTGTTGGATGTACTGTTCATACTGTAATTGCTGCTCAAGCCTCTGCTGTTCTTCAAACTGCTGCTGTGCCAGTAGCTCTTGTGCAAACTCGTATTCCCTTCTCCGCCTCTCCTCCTCTATCTCGACTTTCTTCTGATGTTCAGCATGTGGATTAGCCAACTCCAATTGTTGTTCCTCAATAGGTCTTCTCACAAACTCTCTAAACCCGGCAACTTCATCCAATATCATCTGCTTCATAGTCTCCAAATCGTCAACTTCTTCAAACGTAAAGTCAAACTTGGCCTGGCAAATCGGTTCATCTCCAGGGTCATGCCACACTTGGAGATAAGGATGTGTTAGTGCTTCGTTCACGGTGATTCTCTTTGCTGGATCCAAACAGAGCATCTTGTCGAGTAAGTCAAGCGCATCCGGGTTAGCTTCAGGATAAAGCCTTCTGAATGGAACCTTTGGCATCAATGGCAACGATCTCACATAATCCTGTGCTCTCTGAGATCCAATTCTGGTCAACGTCTCCTCCGGTGGTGTACCGACAATGTACAAAATCTGATTCAACTGGTCCACATAGTCCTTGCCCTTAAAGATAGGCTTCCCTCCAAGCAACTCGGCCAATATACATCCAACAGACCAAATGTCAATGGCCTTGGTATAAGATTGGAAACTCAACATGATCTCTGGTGCTCTGTACCATCTCGTAGCAACGTACTCCGTCAAGAACCCAGCGTTCTTCTCCGGTATCGATGAATAACCACGGGCAAGCCCAAAATCACAGATTTTCAACTCACAATCGGCATTCACGAGCAAGTTACCAGGTTTTAAGTCCCTGTGTAGCACATCTGCACTGTGAATATACTTCAGCCCACACAAGATCTGATAGACAAAGCTCTGGTAGTGCGCATCTGTCAACGGCTGGCCCGAGCGGATGATCTGGTGCATGTCACACTCCATGAGCTCCTCGTACAAATAAACCTCGTTGAACTTCTCCTTGTTGACGATGTCCAAGTCGTACAAACATGTGATGTTCTTATGCCCACGGAAGTGTCTCAGCAACTTGAGCTCTCTGAGCGCACGCTTGCACAAAATTTTCTTACTGAAGACGTTTGTCACTTTCTTGATAGCAACGTTCACATCCGGTGTCTCTGAGTACCGTGCTGAACATACGATACCATACGCTCCGTGTCCGAGCTCCTTGATGATCTCAAACCGCTTGTCGATTGTGAACTCCTGGTGGAACACGTTGAATGTGTGGCGCTCCGGCTCCGTCATTGTGTCTGACTTTTATCTCACTATGGTTCTCGATGAAGCACTGCCGTTGTTCCAGAGATTCCAAAAGTCTGACGACCAATAAGATCTGTAGTTGTTCCTCTTTTCAACCCGGAATCAACTTTGTGTGAAGGCAAACGCGTCGGTACGTTTTCCTGACATCTTCGCGATGTTCTTTAAGGTGGCCCGCCTGTGCTTAAAAATAGCTACACTTTTCTCTCTTGAAAGACCAACCGAGAGTAAACAAATTGTTAGTAGTGAAAAGATTAATTTTTTTGGTATGAGTACCTATCGTATGCATGTGTGGTAAAATCGGAGCCCTTCACTCAAACTTCTGGAGCCCCTGGTAGAACACTCTAACCTTCTCATTGGCCCTGATTTTGTGTTTGGCGAAATTCAAGATTTGTAATCCTTCCTTACGCACGGCTCTCGACAAGGACACATACACCTGTCCAGCTTCAAACACTCTGTTCAGGTCCACCTTGACACGCTCTAATGTCTGGCCTTGCGACTTGTGGATAGAGAGGGCCCAGGATAACAACAATGGGATTTGTGATCTCACTGGACCAATGTCATCATCGTCACCTCCTCTGCTGGATCCTAACTTAAATTTCTCTCTCAGAACAAGGTCCACTCTGTATCCATTTGGTGTACTGAATCTCACAAGCGGTAGTCTACTGCTTCTAGCTTGCTTCGATGCCTTCTGTGCGTAATCCATAAGCTTCTCTCTTCTGTGCTCTGGGAACCCATCAGTAATGCTTTGTGGTGGTTCAGTAGTTTCAAAGCATTTAGAGATGCATCTCAGCTCTTTCAAAGCATCAGGTCTAGTAGCTTCTTCCGGTGTGTACTCTGCAAGGAAAAGTGTCCAGATCTCCTCTGATAAGAAAGTCAACACTTGGCCAACAGAACCGTTGACAAGCGTCTCATCTTTATTCTTAAGCATCATAACTTGGGCATCCTCCTTCAAATCAAGTACCTTCGTAGCCATTGTGTTGTCCAACGGATTCGCTTCCCGGTTGCTTAATTTTATCCCCTCGTCCTGAGCCTCGAATCTGACAACATCTCCTGGCAGAGCTTGCAACCTCCTCTTGTTAGAGCTTTCCACCTCATATCTCGTGGCGTACAACTCTGTTGGTTCAATGCCATCGTCGTATTCCACATCTCTGGACAATGCTGAGAGCTTAGCAGCATCCTCATCTGTCAACTGGGCGGTTCTCACAGCGTTCAAGATATCAACAAACTCCTGATCAGCCTGTCTGAAAACCTGGTGAAGCAAGATCGTGTAATGAATGTGTTTCCAAGCATCAGACTCAAAGCAGAACTGTGCACCGTGTTGACGATCTGGCACTGGTGGCAATTGAAAGAAATCACCCGTCATGATAATCTGGACACCGCCGAATGGCTGAGTGACAATACCACGAACACCTCTGGCGACCTTATCCAATTTGTCCAAGAACTTACCATCCAACATCGAGATTTCATCAATAATCAACACTTTAGTTCTCTTCCATGTCTCTTTCACATCTGGCACTCTCTTGATCCTGCTGATATAGGTGGACACGGGTTGGTCACCAATACCCATCCCGGAGAATCTGTTGATAGTTTGGCCGCCAACATTGACAGCTGCTAACCCTGTTGAAGCAGTGACGGCCACTGCTCGATTGCCGTGTTTCCATCTTAATCTGGCAACGATCTCACGAAGTAGCACGGACTTACCAGTACCTGCAGAACCGGTGTAGAATACGTTTCTTCCGTTCTCAACCAACTTCAACACGCTATTCTGCTCTGAACTGAGCTCAATACCGTTGATACTCTTCTGTGATGCCAAAGAGGAAGACGATCTTGGTAGTGACACTTTGAGACGAGGATTCTTCTTGCCCAATGGTTGGGACGATGGCATCCACGGGTTCTTACGCTTCTGTGACGGCCGAAGCTCTCTGGATCCGAAACTGAGCTGTTGTTGTCCCTTTGTCTGTGTTGAAGCGATCCCCATAGAAGACTTCGTAGTGGTGGTAACACTTTCATACGACGCCAGCAATCTGTGCTCTCTCGTGGGTTGTGTAATCAAACTGCCAGCTGGCAGGGAGTTCTTGTAGTTCTTTGGCCCATTTAAACGATCAGCATCGTCATCCTTTGTCAGATCGATGGACTCCACCTCTCTGAAAGAAAGCGTGTCATTCGTACGCTGTGACAACGTGCTGTGGCTTTTCTTGAGCGAGATCAGCGGAACAGCAGCAGGACGGTTCAATTGGCTCTCAGACTTGAACTCCAGGGGTTTTTTCTTCTCCGTTGCCGCCGGCTCTTCCACACTCTTGGATCTCTTTGCAAAGAACCCCAAGGTCTTTTGGTTGTTCCGCTTCAGCAGCGGTGATGGTGCCTTAAACGGGAGGCTCTTCTTGCTGATTGTCCGTGGCCTGGACCTCTGCTCTTCCGGGCTGAACATATTTTGGAAGCAACTGATAGTAATGGATTAGCCGCCCGAGTTTAGTGGTTCGCTTTCAAGGGCTAAATTAACGGTGCGCTTTTGAGATTCACGTATACGCGCGTTTGTTTTTGTTTTGAATTTTTACTGTGTAGTGGTGCTTTTGTGGTTACTACGGTAACTTCAGTATTAGGGAAGGATATTGGCAGCTTAAAATGAGGCGACCAATTGTTTGTTTAAGAATGTGATCAAGATTTATTGGATTAGGTCTATATTTGTTGATCCACAAATATAGCAGAGATGATGATCAGGAAGCAAAGGGATCTCAAACTGCTAATGGCATACTGTACATATGAGTACTAGCACCAGGGCTCCTAACCGAGGAGGGAGCTATCAATTAATTCGTTTACTTAATTAAGCAAATAGGCAACATGCTATTTGTTGGATCAAATCTTGCTTAAAAGGGTATAGAGATAATGATAAATCTGATTTTAAGCTTCAAATGGTTCGATTTTTAGCACAAAATTTGAGTTAAAATTGGGTAGTTAAGTAAACTATTTAAATACAGCAATGCAGTCATCCATTTTCTGATGCTTTTTTTTTTTTAATTTGAAATTTTAAAGTATCAATTGCGCCGCGGTTCGAACCCCGAGAGAGGCGTTTGATATAATATTATAATATTATATACTAAGTGCACAGCTCTTATATCTATAAATCAATACTGGTTGCCTTAAAATGCATACATTATATAGACCTACTATATAGATACGGAATATATATATGTCTGATGACACAGCTTCTTTATAAATTAGTCGTCACTCCAAGCGTAGGGGCTCCTAGCCCTCAGCTGTTCCCCTTTATAATAAAAGTAGAACGGAGCAGGGATTATAGCAATAGACAAGAAACCCAGAAGAGAAACACCCCAATTAACACCCAGATTAACCATCATTTGGTATCCAAAAAGTGGGAATATGCCGGCCATGGTGGATCTGACCATGGAATTGGAGGCCATTGCTGAGGCAGAATAGAGTCTATAACCATCAGCAGTGTATGCAAAGATTCCTTGAAACACCATTGCAACACCAAACCCAAAGACACCACTACCAATGATGGCACCAATCCAGTGTAATTGTGGGAATGCGGTCCATGCCAATATAAAAAGTCCCATGGGCATCACAAAAGATCCAAACATGAACGGATAGAATCTGTATTCGGGCTTTGGTTTCCCATTGGCTGATCTCTTATTGTACAAGTCTTGGAAGAACGGTGCAGTGCACCCACCAATTGTCATACCAACGAGCATACCAACAAAGGCAACACCTTGAGCCCAGAGTGAAAATTGAAACACTGTGAGGAAGATATATGGGAATGCGATGAAGAACAAGTAGACAATAGCGAGCCCGACACCTGTGTAGAGACAGAGAATAAGCATCATTGGATCTCTTAGTAGCAGTAAAAGAGGTCTCTTTGGAGAGAAGAGACATGTTTTCAGCACTGATTGTTCCCTTTGAAGGATCTCCAAGGCACAAAAATATCGAGAATCGCCTGTTTCCTTACGTATTCTGCGAGTCTTTTGTATGAGAAGCACGGGCTTGTAAGTCTCCGGGACAAAGAGGATAACCAGTACCAGCATCACGCCACTGAATATCAGAAGTAAGTAGAATGTCCATTTGTAGTTGATATTCTCATTGATAAAGCCCGAGGCTAGTGGACCCAAAGAAGGACCGGCAAAGGGAGAGAGTGAATAGACACACATCGGGACACCAATCTCATGTTTCTTGAAGATATCAGTGATAGTTCCACCGGCAATAGACAAGAAACAACTACCAAAGAACCCGGACATGAATCTGCCAAATATCAAAGCGCCATAGTTTGGTGAGAACGCCGTGAGGAATTGGAATGCTAAGCACAGGGCAAGGCCAAAGATATATGTGATCTTACGCCCATAGAACTCCGAGATGGGACTGAGGAATAGCGGACCGATGCCAAGTCCCCAGATGAACAGGGAGATTCCAAGCACTGAAACTTCCCGCGATACGCCATATGCCTCCATTATATTCTCCGATGCCAAGGACCACACGCTCGATAGCATCGTGATACATATAGAAGTTGTGGCCAGTATCAGAGCAATCACCCACTTCCTCGTAGTGGTCATACCTTCGGCGATATTCTCCTTATCATCCATCCCGTCAAATACGACTTCGAAACTCTTTTCATCCTCTGATTCGTCCTCATGGTGTATGGAATGCGTCGTATGCCTGGATAAGTTCTCGAGATCCACCTCATCCGGCTGGTATGACCAAGGCGTGCCATTGTCCTCGAGCTCTCGGGCGACGCGCTGCTCCTCCTCCAAGTTGTACAGCTTGAGGCTGTGCCCTGACTGTGTTCTGGACTGCATACTTCTATTCACATCATCAATATCTAAGCTATAGCAAAGCCTCAAGTACAGGAGATGTACGCATTATAAATTCAAACAGCTTCTCCACATCCGAAGCCGCACATCTCCGTGCCCCTCTCTCAGTTCTTCAGATCTTCGCGAAATCCGCGAGCGCGTCGTTTTCGCGGCACAACACCATATACGTCAACAAGTGTGGAGAGAGAATGAGAGCGTCTTTAACCCCCCTCTCCCTCTTTCTACCCTTTTAAAGCACCCCATTCATACAAAGCCAGGAGGAACAAAGCGATGCTCAGACGCTCAATCACGGGGATCCGCTCGCTCCGAGCAGCGGGCAGTAAGGTCTCGCGCCGGAAGATGTACCACGCAGAGCAGCTCGTGAGGGGCGCCGTGCCCCAGGCGGTCATTGAGTCCTTCCTACCGAACACCCATGGAATTACGCAGTTCAAGAGAGAGGAAGGGATGCTTGAGAGGCTGGGAAGGCTCATGGAGTACGAAGAGGCCCCAGCGGTGCGCAGGGAGAAGAAACCGGCCAAAGAAGCACGCGCAATGGCGAATGAGACGCTGGTAAGGGAGCTGCCCGGGAAACTCAAACAGGAACTGCGCAAGTCATCGGACGAGCATGTGCGCTTGGAGACGTTGTTACAGCACAGAGAGCCGCTGAGAGTGTTCTATCCCACGCTCGAGAAGTTTGTGCATGACGAGTTTGGCGTTGCGGGAGTAAAGGAGTTGTATTCCCAAGCATTGATTGGCCCGCAGCTCATAGTGAAGCTGGTGAAGTACTTTGTCTACCATAAGCGATTCGATATGTGTGCCGATGTGTACCACCACTTCATAATCCGCTCTTTCACAGATCTCCAACTGCTTGAGAAGCTCAACGAGTGTGTTTTCCACACTTTGAGCGAGGACAAAGATGTGCCCTTGGGCACGATGGACCTCATGAAGCACTGCTACCAAAGCTGTAACCAGGACGTTAAGCTCTTCAAGTTGATGTTTGCCACTATCACGAACAATGGACAGACACTGGCGAGACATGGTTTCAAGCATACGATGTTCTTGGATACGTTGAGAACGGTGCAATCGGAGCATTACATCCGTTCATGTGGTGATGTGGAACTGCTGCCTACGGAGTACTCCAATTCGCCATATGACTATGTCAACTTGGCCTATGCTTTGAAGTTGATAAAGCAAAGGGGTGCCGGCCGCAAAGGTTTGCTACACCTAGAGTCGTGTGGTACTTTGAAATCTAATGGTATTTTCCACAGATTTGTATCACAGGCACTCAAGGACTCTGAAATGACAAACGAGGAAGTTTCCCGTGTGGTGCTATCTTTTTTCAAGAGAGTGCCCGAAGTGCAGTTTGGACTCACTGATAAAGCCATATGGAGCAAAGTGTCCACTGCACAGAACTACCATAGAAAGACCATCGCTAGAGTTACAGATCAAACGCTGAAGAACGACTTGAAGAGCATATACATCAAGAAGCTGATGAAGATGAAGAAGCTCGGGCTGGCCAGTGTTTATCTGAGGGAGAACTACAGAGATGCCAATCTTTTACACCTTCCTACGATGTGTTCCGTTATCTCTTTAACCAGGGACTCTTCGCTACTGCACAAGATCGCACGCACTTTGACACCACTGAGACGTTCCATGTTCTTTGACATGCTCTATTACAAGGACCTGCCTACCACCAGGGTCAAAACCCCACCTGAGACACGTTTGGCTCAAGTAGAATGGATACTATCTGCATTTGAGTATAAACTCTCGGAGAAGAACTTGAAATCGATGGACCCTCTGCTGGTAGCTCTGCCAGAGAACTCCAGGCTTGAGGTATTGGACCAACTTTCTACCTTATCTTCCACTTCGTTTATCCCAATGATCAGACGCACACGCAGCGTGGAAACCACACTGTTCTTACTCCGCAAAAGAATCTTCTCGTCGAGACAAGAACTCGTGGGATTGAGTCACATTGTATCCCAGTGGTTCTCCACATGCCAGATCATTGACCTATTGAAGCAACTCGCGCTGGATGATGAAAGATTGTACCATTCGTTAAACCAGAAGATTACGTTGGGTCTCATCGGTGCGAAAGAGTTTGACAAGTGTGGTGAAGTGTTGAATGATTGTGAGGATCGCAAATCGAGGGCATTGTTACACGATGCCATGTTGCAGTGTGATCCTTCAAATGCAGATGTCATACTGGAAACTACCAAAGATCCACAGGAGAAACTCCAACTCCAGACGTTCAAGAGACTCATGGACAAGGATGCAAGAGGAATGCCATATGGTCTTTCCAAGGACCTCCGAAATGTGTTTTCTCGCTCCAAGTTCAAGAATAAAGCTACGAGTATTGCTTTGGTGAAACATACCATTGATGGGATCCGTAAACACCATGGGAGGGAGAAGAATGTTGTTACGGATCGTCTGACTTGGGCATTGGCTCAGTGTGCTCGGTATAGAGTGCCCAAGTCCGTCGTGCAGGGGATCATGGGGTGAGCATTTGAAGTTGTTATTTATATTTATTGGGCCATTGGCTGCTATTTATTATTTATTTGTCTATTTATTTTGGGGGATTGGTCGAGGCCTACAGTGAAGGCTTGACCATAGTGTGTTATTTATATTTATCAGGGCAATTGGGATCCATATTCTGATTTCAAAAAGTGTCCTCTACTATCTATATAGTGCTATAGGTGTGAAGTCAGAAGAAATATATATATATATATATAGCTTGCATAGAATTCACATGCTAAATATGGGGTATAAGCCGGTCCATCAGAAAGGGAAAACAGGACAACAGCTTGACGTTGAAGTGAAGAGAAGTAGGAAAAAAAAACAGCACACAGCTCTTAGATGAAGAGAGCGTTGAGGACCAAACCAATGGCTACACCAGTGAAGGCCAATGCCTTGGATGGAGCAGCACCTTCAAAGGAGGAGATGGCGGCCTCAGTGGACTCCACAACGGCAGTCACAGTGGTGGAGGAGGTACCGGCTGTAGCAGTAGCTGGTGTGGCAGCTGTGGCTGGAGTAGCTGGAGTAGCTGGAGTAGCAGCTGTGGCCGTAGCAGGAGTAGCAGGGGTGGCAGGAGTTGCAGCTGTGGCAGGAGTAGCAGCTGTGACCGTAGCAGGAGTAGCAGGGGTGGCAGGGGTGGCAGGAGTTGCAGCTGTCTCCGTCTTTGCCTCAGTCTCCTCAGTCTCTTTAGTCTTTGCTTCAGTCTTTGCCTCAGTCTCGGCCTTTGTCTTCGTGACAGCGGTCTCAACGGTCTCAACGGTCTTTTCTTTGGACTTGGTAACAGCAGTGGCGAGTGTAGTGGTCTCCGTCAATGGACAAGTAGTGGTGAAAATTGTAGTGACAGAGCTAACGACTGGAACGGTGACGAGAATAGTAGAGGTCTCGCTGACGCCGAATGGGACGAATTTGGTGGAGACAACGAAAGAGGTGACTTCAACGAGGGATGTCACAACCGAGGTACCAACAGAGGTGAAAGTGGAGACGACGGTGGATTCTGTAGTCAAGCACTCGGACTCAGTACAGGTCTTGGTGATGGTGGTCTCAGAGGTAGCAGAAATGGTCTCAACAGAGGAAGAAACTGACGACTTAGAAGAGGACTCAGATGAGGACTCAGAAGAGGTGGACTCAGAGGAAGATTCAGAAGAGGACTCGGAAGAGGTGGACTCAGAGGAAGATTCAGAAGAGGACTCAGAAGAAGACTCCGAAGAAGACTCGGAAGAGGACTCAGAAGAAGACTCGGAAGAGGACTCGGAAGAGGACTCGGAAGAAGACTCCGAAGAGGACTCAGAAGAAGACTCCGAAGAAGACTCCGAAGAAGACTCAGAAGAGGACTCAGAAGAAGACTCAGAAGAGGACTCAGAAGAGGACTCAGAAGAAGACTCCGAAGAAGACTCAGAAGAGGACTCAGAAGAAGACTCAGAAGAGGACTCAGAAGAAGACTCAGAAGAGGACTCAGAAGAGCTGGACTCAGAAGAGCTGGACTCAGAAGAGGACTCAGAAGAGCTGGAAACCGAAGAAGAAGACGACTCAGAAGAAGAAGAAGACGACTCAGAAGAAGAAGAAGACGACTCAGAAGAAGAAGAAGACGACTCAGAAGAAGAAGAAGAAGAAGAAGAAGAAGACGATTCGGAAGAAGAAGAAGACTCAGAGGAGGAGGAAGAGGAAGTGGAGGAGGACTCAGAAGAGGAAGAGGAAGAGGAAGAAGACGACGACGACGACGAAGAAGACGACGGACATTCCATGTGCCAGCAGACCTGATGTGCAGAGTCACCTATGGTGTATTCGTAAGTGTCATCGCGGTGGAGGTTGTTGATCCAGTTTCTGCACTGAGCAGAGGCACGCTGTAGAAGGGAGGTGCACCAGTTGTACCGGATCCCCCAGCGTGGCATACAGTAGTCATCTTCACCGGACCCATCAACAGCGACGAAAGTGATTTCGGTGGACCAGTGACATGGGTCGAAGACGGGTGGGAAGGAACCAGGGCCGCCAAAACCGCGTGAGAAGAGCACCTGTCCCAAATTCACCAGCCTCAAATCCCACAGGCCGGCCTGGGTCATACAACCATTGGCAGAAAAAGTGATCTGAGCTGTAAACCGGTTGCCATCAACCTGCTCAACAGAATTAATGGTGATGGTGGCAGATGGGGCGGCAGGGAGCGGAATGTTAAGGACCTGTGGGAATGGCGCCCATTCACAGCCGTCGTTGGGAATGTTAGTGTTCGTGATCGGTAGGAGTTGATCCCCTCCCCATTTTATTTTCTTTCCAACGGTGGAAGCTACGCGTGCATGCAAGTTAAAGTTCCAAATGACGCAAAGGAAGTTCGCGTGCGTCATACAGATCAGATTTTTGTGGGTGGGTGCATGAAATGGCAGGCGATGAAAGATTCAGCAGTCAGAGTAGAAAGAATGGAGAATCAAGAGGACAAAAAGGCATTACTTACTTGGAAGGGGAGCTCTCTTAACAAGGTCATAACCGTCGGCGAGGACGGCTGCAGCGAGTGTGAGTGGCAAAAGAGCTTTGAGGAACCGCATTGTGAGTGCACACAAGGCAGTGGAAAGATCTGGATGGTAGAAAGGAGATCCTAGATGATACACTTGTGAGAGAGAGAGGGTATGGAGGAAATAACAGAGACTTTATACAATTACTTTGTGAAGACGAGATTTGACAGAGACACATACCAAGGAAGCATCACTGCAATATGCCTCCTTAGAGCTGGAAGCAGACAGTGTTCTTCCAATAATAGAAGCGATTACAATAAGACAGTCTTGGAGGGCGACAGAAACACACCTTGTATGGAGGCAACCAACTTTCCGCGAAGAGTCCCATTTGTCCTTGTACGTACATAAGCTTTTCTCCAAGTGCTGATGTATCAACTTGAGACAATCCGCTTGGAGTTTAAAAATTTTCGCTTGTTTTAAGTTTAGAAGATCAGGGGTGGTTGCTAAGGGCTAAATGAGGACAATATTTCATGCCTGGTGAGTACAAACTTTCAACAATGGCAAATATATAATCACATAATGAATTAATATCTAGATAATAAACTCACAGGGAGCTGTGATCAATTACTCACAATCTCATTCCGCATATAACGGACACTTCACATCAGTATATAAATATATATATATATATATATATATATATATATATAGTAATTGTATGGAGTATAATAAGCATGAGCTGCTCAAAGACTAATAAGATTTGAGAAACAGTGCACTTTGGGTATCATACGGGCTCAAATTGGTCTTAAGTACGCCATACAAGGTTCTTCTGATTGTGGCTGGGCCCTGATCTAGATTGTAGCTTCGAGATCTCTGTTTTTTATAAGATGTCTATGCTTTTTCCTTTTTCAACTTTAAAAAAATGGCATATTTGTCTAAACTTCAACATTCAATCTTACCATCACATAGCTTAATCTTATATAGGTCTTAGTGATCTTTGGCTCATCCTTTGAGATCTATGCAGTTAATGCAGCCTACGGGACACTAAGTAAGAGGTGTTTATGCAAGTCTTAGCATAAGAGACAAACCCAGTTTGACAGCACAAGACAACAAGACAACAATACAACTGTTGAGTTAAAGAGAGGAATACATGTATAGTCTAGACTGCTGGAAAACCCTCCTTTAACTGATACTTCAGACCCAATCTATTGCTTTTCATGTCATCCTGGGCACGGGTCCGTAGGAGATCGAGATCCGACCTGGGGTCTGGTTCCAGTTCCGAGGTGGTATGGGGGTAAGAAAAAATCTGGCCATCTCAAAGACCAATCACAGCGGCGCGTTTCCACCAATAAGCACAACCGCCAATGCGCGAACCGCACCACCTGGAGGAAAAACCAGTGAGAGAGAGAGAAAGAGGGAGGAGGAGGAGAAAGAAAAAAAAAATCATCACACCAAATTCAGTCAGACCATATACATTGAACTTCTTTTTTTTAGGAGACTTACCAAGCTTTTCTGCTAAAATCTGTGCTCTTTGACCTAGCCGAGTTCCTTGCTTGATCTTCCCCGTTGTCGCTGCAGATCATCCGCTCCCTCCACTACACAGACACAAACAGAAACACACAAACACACATACATTCAGAGCTTTACAGCCCTCCATCCCATCACACAGAATGTTTGCCAGAATTGCTTTGAGAACTCAATTGGCCCCAGTTGCCAGAAGAGCCGCCACTGCTGCGCCAAGAGCAGCCTTTGTCAGAAAGTACTCGGACCACCACGAGGAGACCTTTGAGGAATTCACAGCCAGATTCGAGAAGGAGTTTGACCAGGCCTATGACCTGTTCGAAGTCCAGCGTATCCTCAACAACGCCTTCTCCTACGACCTTGTGCCTTCGCCAACCGTGGTCGAGAAGGCTCTGCAGGCTGCCAGAAGAGTGAACGACTACGCCACTGCCGTTAGAGTCTTTGAAGGCCTCAAGTACAAGGTGGAGAACGTTGAGCAGTACAACGCCTACCTCGAAGAGCTCAAGGACTTGAGACAGGAGCTCGGCATCACTTTGAAGGAGGAGCTCTTCCCAGAGCTCGCCAGCAAGCCACACCACAACTAGGTTCTCTAGCTCTCTTCCTCTCTCTCTCTCTCTCTTTTTTATTATTACTACAAACACACTTACACATCACGATATCATGAATCGACATACACGAGAGTCCCGGGCCCTCCCCACTCATATTCTTGAAGTTATACGGCATTGCTCTTTCGCTCTAGTTTGTAGACATATATATATATATACATATATATATGCTATGGCCCTTTTAGTCATCCGAGTAGTCATTATCCTCGTCATCTTCGTCGTCCTCTATGAACTGCTCATCCCGTTGCCTCTCCGCAGCTTCGCCTTCTCCAGGGTACTCGTCGATGTCATCATCATCATCATCAGCTTGCCCTGCTTGGTTGTTGTTCACCTCTTCTGTAGCATCAAACCAGTCCGTGTATACATCCACGGGAGTCGACAGCGCATTTATCGTAGTTTGGAAGCTCTGACCGCAGATCTTGCAGTACAAGGTACCCAAGTTGTTCTTCTTGTCCAGCGTCGCAATGATCGATTTCTCATGATTACAAAATAAACAGTTAAACGTTGTGTCCAACTTTTGTACCACTTTCTTTACCGGCTTGGCCGAAGACTTTTTCCTTCCCTAATTTGTGGTGTTAGTCTCTGCTTTCCCACTGTGCAATGCAAAATACACACCATTTTGATTCCAATAATATGTCCCTCCCCTTCCAAAAGCTCGGATAGATGTATAATAAATCTTCAAAAGCTCTCCTCCTCCTATTTTGCATACATTAAAGTATACTTATGGCCATGCTGACACAGGCACAAATGACAGACAGACAAACGTCTTCGCGCACATCCGGTGTGCGCACATCGAAAATTTTGGCACACTTTAATAAATTTTCAGCCAGTGTAAGAGGTACTATATTATGTACCAAGAGTCAACACAGCCATATAGACAACAGCCAGGATGGTGAAAAAGGTTGTGAAGAAGACACAAAGAGTTTCAAAGCCGAGGGGCAAAGTCGTGAAGGCTGCCGATGTCGAGGACGTCTCCGCCGAGCTCGTGAAGAGGGCCCCAGCCAAGACCAAGTCCATCTCATCGCTTGTCGAGAGTGCTACGATCTCCAAGGCCTTGAAAGCCCTGAAGAAGTTTATTGCGGAGAAGCACGAGGCTCAGGGAGAGAACCAGCTGTTTGAAGACGAACTGATAAACAATGTACAGATTTCGTTCACCAAGAAGAACCTGTTCACTTCGAAGAAGACGTTCAAGCCAAAGATGATCAAGATTGCAGACAAGAAGTCCTCAGAGGACCAGCCAACGGTGGCACTCCTCGTGAGAGACAACTTGATTGACAAGGACTTGCTGGAGAAGATTGAGGGCTCTGAGCTGAACGAGTTATTGGGAGAAATCATCCAGGGCGCAGAGCTCAAGACCACGTATAAGCAATACGAGAAGAGAAGACAATTGCACAACAAGTACGACTTGTTCCTTGCGGACGACCATCTCGTCACGTCGCTGCCTAAGCTTATGGGTAAGACGTTCTACGACTCCAACAAGGTCCCTGTGCCTGTGAAAATTGGCGACAAGTTCAGCATCACCTCTGTGACGAACCAAGTGAAGAAATGTTTGAGCTCGGTGATCTACACACTACCAAGATCAAACAACCTCGTTATCTCCTTGGGTTCCATTGAGCAAGTTGATGAGTCATTGGTTTCCCAGGTGATTGAACACTTCCAAGGCGACGAGCTCAAGGGCATTTTTTTGAAGAGTAACGATTCTCCAGCACTGCCGTTGTACGAGAGAGAGAACGCATACACCGAGGAGGACGTGCAACAGAAGACAGAGAAGAGAACCGTTGAACAGGCCCCAGCACCGGTGCTCATCGAGGGTGTTCCAGAGAACATCAAGCTCTCGCAGTTCGAGAGAGGCCTCTTGGAGTTGGCCCACGACGAGGAGATCCCACAGCTGCTTGCTTCCAAGATCAAGAAGTCCCAGTTGAAGCAGAAGAAGGAGCAGAAGATCGCCAAGCTTGCGGAGCAGAAGAACAAGAAGACGGCCGACAAGCCGGTGGCCAAGGTTGACCCTAAGAACAAGGTGACGAAGAAGACCGTGAAGAAGGGCAAGAAGTAATAGAGAGACGTGTAATTCTGTACTTTTATATAATCAGAAGCATTTGAGCATAGATATTTGGTTCATTTGTAGGAAAAGAATTCGAATTCCCCCCGCCGGGCCCCCTAGACCGCCGCCGCCCCCAGCTCGTATTTTTTAGCCCAGGGCACAGACTGCAGACCGCTGCAGCAGTGTTGATCCTTAATCTGACAGACGCCGGACGTCGCGTTGCCTCTCCCTGATCCTGTACTGGGCTTATGACCGTTAGATTCTTGGAATTGGGGGACTGGGGACTCGGGTGTGTATCTTTGTTTGTGAAAGCGTTCCTGTGATAGTGCTTTAGTGTCGTGTGCCCGCGCCTTGTGTGTGGTGATGCGTTGAGTGCTTAATACTTCGTGGGCATTTACAACGAGACACAGACCAATACCCATCCATGGTGAATTGTGTAGACGTTGGTTACCCTGGGATAGATGGGCTAGATGGCCATGGGATAGACAATGTTAGTCCAGACTGACCTCGAAGCCGACAACAGCGCCTCGATCTACCTTCTAGCCACTCACCCTGATGTGCCATCCTCGGGTGTTGATATGTTACCACAACAACCCAGTACAATGTGTAACCATTGCCGTGTGTTCTCGATCAACGTCCACATGCCTTTGGTTCAGGGCTGATTATCGCTGAGTAGCAAAATAAAAAAAAAGACACAAGACACCCTAATTAGGATACCAAAAGTACCGAGGACACAGAGCTGCGTATGCAGCCATCGACAAGTGAACGTCCGAAATATCGATCTCGGTTACTACATCGGGCCAAGAATATGACAGCTAGACAATCATCTCATGCTCTACATCCATATGAGGTCACACTACAGTGTTATTACAATAAATGGTAATGCCCCCAGTTGTCCCCTGTCAGTTGCTCAATGGCAGACGGCCTCCCAATGCACCCACGACCGTCTTGGACTTGAAGGGTCACAAAGATGAACAATAAATTGAATACGCTTGGGACCTGGGACCTGGGACATGAGCAAGATAAGATCTCTGTTGACAGCAGGTCAAATTGCACGAGCAGAATATATGATAAGGGCCCAGAATCCCAGAATTATGGGCTAGACTGAATGCAGTGTCTCTAATCGGGCGCCGTTTTGTGACACTGATATTTTGACCCCTAACAAGGTCCAAAGCTTGGTTTTTCTCATCAACCCTATAGGGCTTGTCCCTCAATGGGATAGATGCCTCCTGATATGTACCAACGGGTTGAACAAGCCGATAGTACCCCTGATAGTATGGCGTGGGCTCCGTCCGCCGTCCCAGGGCCAAGTTCCAACATCTCCTACCCAAATCTGTCAAAACTGTTAGCTGTCAAGCCTCCGCTATCGACGCTCTCCTGCACACTTCCCTAGATCGAGGCTTATGGTATGCGGTGCTGGAGAGATGGTGGATATCGGGAAGCAGGGTTGTGCACCCTAACTCGAGTTCTGGGGAGGTATGCGGGGCATCATACAACTCAAAATGGGCATCGTCGCATGAAAAACCCGACCTCAGTGCCAGCTGCTCAAAGCTGGTTGTGGGAAGGGGGGCAGGCCCAGGGGATGTAGTTATGGGATGGGCCTGTAATATACGCGGTCTACGGTCCGCGATCGGCGGGCGCCCGGTACCCGCCATGAGTCCATGGGCCGAACGCGGAGCCAACTATAGGAGATGTCCACCATATATGACACCTCTTGTGACAGGCCAAGTATCGCTGCATGTATGCCCTGGGCTTTTTTGTCAGTATATTATATTATATTAGACTATCTTCCTTGGTCTCCGCCCCCCGGATAAATTGAATATTAATTGGATCAACAGCCCCTTGGGCTGGGCCGTCAGATATATAAAAGAATGGACGTCCTACAGTTGAGAATTGTATACCAAATATATTCATATTAATCAATTTTTGCAGCCCAGTTAAATTATTTTGATTGATAGACCACAACATGATGCGGGCCAGCAGGGTTATATTACATCCACCATATCGGCCTTCATCTTCAAATGGAGATGCCGGCGCAGCGTGATTCGTGAAATGCAGTACTGCCATCCATCAGCTGCAATTACGATAAAAACATATGACCGGAATTGGGCTCTTCGGAGAGCGACTCTCTTCGGGGGGAGGGGCCCACATTTCTGGTCCAGCTTTCATCGGGGGGTTTTTTGCTTTCCTAGTAAACTTCTCTCGTAATATGCACTGGTGTCGTTGGATACAGATCTAATTGCATGGGATTTTTCACCCATTTCTATAGCATGGTAGATGCATCATGCATATCACGGAGGAGTTCTTGCTTTTTTGCCCAAGACAACGCTGTATCCTCATGCAATTTACCTGCTTGCTAAAGCACGTAAGTCGAGCATAGATCTGCCCATATCTTGAGGGCCACAGTGAGAAATCGGGAATGTGCGACATAAAGTGGGATATTAAATCCTCTACGATTTGTTTAGTGTATTTGTGATTTGAACTGCCCTTAAGGTATGTGCTTGCTTATACTGTTGCCAATGTATTCAGATCTTTTTTTTTTTAAAAAAAAGAAAGAATTCTCATATTTATCAACCTGGTGAGGCAGGGCTGTATGACCAATGGCGTGGCCCACTTCACAGTCCAGGTGGGCAGATGCACCGAGAGCCGCATGGACATGCATTTGGTGGCGTCAAAGTCACTGCAAGGCTCCTCACAGATGGGGCCATCAGAGATGAGAAAGAGAGGTCAGACGGAGAAAAAAAAAATTATGAAAGGGCATATACCGTGCTATAGCTACGCTGTGTGGCGTGTTTGGATGTCTATGGGGTCGTTTTTTTTTTTTCGAACAGGAGCACAGTTTGACAGGTCCCATGGTTGTACTCCATCGTATACAAGAATAGGGATATGTATCAGGTTTTAATAGGCACCACGAACTAAAATCCAGATTTGCCCACAGTTTTGGGGCCCGTGTTTTTTTCTACCCAGAACAAAGAGAGTACAACCGTCTTATGCCGGCAATATAGGAGATGATACCACCCTTTGTTAGAAGTTCCTGATCCGGCATATATGTAGCCCAAGTGCACAGGGCCCACCCCCCGGGAAGAGCGGCGGGGCGCCAATGAAAACCCGATATCAATTGCCATATGCTGGCGGTATCGGGACGCTTCAACTTGCACTATATATATAAGGGGGCGCTCGCCCCACCCTCATCGAGCTGCAGTGCAGTGTACGTAAAGCTAGCTCGTTCTGGAGTTGGGGACAAGACACCGTACACAGTGCACACACACACATACAACTCTTCAAGATCTCTATCTTCATAGCAGATCTTTCCTGGTCCCTCCCCAAAGCAAGATCACCGTTCGCGTTGTTCATTACCAGGGAAGCACCTTTAGTAACAAACGCCCACCGCACAGAAAGAAATAACTGCTGGACTATTTTTTTTTTTGGCTTAGATCCATCGTGGGGTTTTCTTTGAGATAGGTCGATATAAAAGTTATAGTAAAGACAAAAAAAGAGGGAAGAGATCACAGAGATCCGGGACTTCTTCCAGCGCAACAGGCTCCAACCCCAGACATATCAGTCGGCCTTGAGCCTGCCCACCTCTCGACACCACTTCTTGCTTCGAGACGTCCCAGGGCCACAGCACACAACAGCTGAGCAAAGACACCGCATACCGGCCTCACAGCTTTCACTTGAAAAAGGCGCTCAGCGCCCCCAGCTGCCATAACGAAGTCGTCTTCACAGCTGGCTCCAACGCCATATCTGGCCCAGGCCAACACAGCGTTTCTGCCTCAGACATTCCAACCTCAAGCAGTATCGCAACACCAGGTCCCACAGCAGTTGCCTTCGCAGCCACAGCAGCAGCAGCAGCAGCAGCAGCATCAACAGAGCCAGTTCTATTACCAGGCCCCAGTGTACCCGCCGCCCTTGAGCCGTCCGCTGCCCCCGATGTTGTATACGGATACGAAGCTCAAGGAGTACAACGAGCGAGAGGAGCGGTTCAGGCTTGCCATTGAGGAGGCTACGACCAACAAGGCTGCTTCCATCAACTCGATTGCCAACAAGTACAAAGTGAGTCGAACAACGCTGTCGAGACGTATCCACGGGTTCAAGAACACGAGAAACTCCCATGAGAAGCAACAGAAGTTCACCAATGACGAGGAGATGACGATCGTGAGACATATCCAGAGCATGTTGCGAGAGCAGCACCACATTCCACAAAAGAGAGAGATCTTGGGCATCTGTGAGAACCTGTTGAAAGACAAGCACAAGGATAACCCAGACACGGATGCGTCATACCTCAAAGTCGGCAAGAATTGGATTGATCGATTCTTAGAGCGTCATAACCCTGAGTTGATGGTGAATGACCAGATCACTTTGGCAGAGTACTACAAGAACGAGTTCTTGGAGAGGAAGAAGCTACGAACCGACAGGGATTATAGATCTTCTAATGGGTCGTTAACTCCGCCAGATGACCATTCAGTACATCACACATCGACCTCATCGTCCTCGACACATCATCCATCACACCCAACCACTGCTACGACGTCATCGGAAACAGTGCCTGCCTCACAGATACCACGGATGGCATATCACCAACCACAACCATCACAGGACAGCTTTATGTACCCTGAGCAGACAGTGATGTCGTTCCACCAACCTACACAATCGGGACAGTTTGGTGATTGGCAACCACAGTTCCCTGCTGGCTCCGCCACACAGATGAAAGCGAGCCATTCGCCATACGTTGGTGCACAAAACCCACAGATGCCATATGGGATGGTGCCTCCACAGCCCCAGCAAATGGCCCAAGTGCTGCCCCAAGTACAACAACAGCAGCAACAGCAGATGCCCAGGTATAACAACTACTATCCACAACTCCAGCAGCAGAGCCCACCTGTCGGGTACGATCGTCCAGGGTCGACTGTGCCGCCATCACAGCCGAACCCGGTGAACAACGGGCAGATATATTATCCTCCGCTGCCACAACCACAGGGTGATGAACTGGATATGATGCAGTTTTTTCAACATGGCCGGTTCCAGTATGAAATGGCCAGACAGAAGTTGTGCAAGGATCTCGAATTGGGACCTCAACACGCCGATTTCCATAACATGACGAGATTGGTGAACTTTGTGTTTGCACAGGTTGAGAGAGATCTCAGTCCTGGCGCAAACAACAATAACAGCAGCAACAACAACAACAACACCAGTACGACTTCTGCCAACGGAACCGGCCATAACAGTGGCTATATGGGAGCTTATTAAGATTGGATATTACTTTAGGATATATGGGAGTTTTTTGATTTTTTAGACTAATGAATGTACTATTATTATTATAAGGTTATTCATCATCCGATAGGTCGTCAAATACTGAGCGGGGAGGCAGAGAAGTTTTGAAAGACCGAATGGCCTTGCCAATCAAATGATCGTTCTCTCCATTTACAGGATGCAGCACGATCTTTGGCTTATCTGGAGAATCGCTGTCATTCAGCACGATTTCCTTCTCAAAGTCCATGATCTTCTTCATGTGGTTGGAGTTGTAGGTTGTAGCGTTGTGATTAACTTCCAAAAGATCTTTCAACTCTTGGTTGTTCTTAAGAAAGATATCCTGTAACTCCTCATGCGTATAGATCTGGTGCTTGTTCGGCTCTTCCTCCTCCTGATCATAGTCAAAGCCCACCGGTGGAGATGCTGGCGGAGAAATCAGGAACATCCTACTGTTATCTGGAAGTTCCAAGTAGTTATCGATTGTATGCGTGTAGTCATTGAGGGAGTAACCCACCGTGTACTTGATTCCTTGTTCTCGCTGCTGCCTGAAGATCTTATAGAACCGCTTTGCTGTGGCATGCGTGTCGAACACCGTAATGATCCTTCTGAAAGTCCTTAAGATAATAAACTGTGCAACCTCCACGCCTTCCAGAAAGCGTAGAAGCACGTCTTGTAGTTTCCTTATGATTGTCGGGTCTTCCAGTTGTTCAGTGGTGAATCCCGTTAGGATCAACGTGTTGGTAACAAACTCGTCCATCTTTTCAAACTGTGTTGGGGCCTCGGATCTCTTCTTCTTCCTCTCCCTTCCATCTATGACATCAATACGAATTGGACCTCTACTGAAAAGTATATATATATATATATATATACGTCTCGGTGCCCCATACAAACGTGTTCGCGAAAAGAACGCATTCGCGCTTTCCGAGCTCATCGCAGGCAGGACCCAACACACTGAAACAAGGACGAATGCTCTCTTCATATCATTGGCAATTCCGGGGTAGAGAACCCCAAGTCCAAGAGTAGCATAGTACACTTCTAAGTCACTCAATTTGTATCTGCGCTGCAAAATTTTACAAGCCAATGCGGCCTCAGCATTTACTCATAAACTCACAACTTCTTCCTCCCCCCCTTAAGCAGAATGCCACTCGACCGTCTCGTGGCCTCCCCCCGGAGCAGGCGTGTCCGCAACAGGTCACAGGGCACAGAAGTACTACTGCGTACAGACCACCGCGCCCGGAGACCAGCTGATGCTCAAATTCGTGGTCTTTTTACCCCCGGCATATAAAAGGAACTGCGGTTGCTGCTGTTGATCATAGTACTTCTGTGTTTTAAAATTTCTTCATCAACAAACTAATATCAGTTAAACGAAATGCCAAAGCTTATCCTTGTGCGCCACGGTCAGTCCGAGTGGAACGAAAAGAACCTCTTCACTGGCTGGGTTGATGTCCAACTCTCCGCCGTTGGTATTGAAGAGGCCAAGAAGGCCGGTGTTCTTTTGAAAGAATCCGGCTTGAAGCCAGACGTGTTGTTCACCTCCAAGTTGACCCGTGCCATCCAGACCGCCAACTTGGCCTTGGAGAACGCCGGTTTTGCATACATTGACGTGTACAGATCGTGGAGATTGAACGAGCGTCACTACGGTGCCCTTCAGGGTAAAGATAAGGCTCAGACCTTGGCCACTTATGGTGAAGAGCAGTTCACCACTTGGAGAAGATCCTTTGACATCCCACCACCTGAAATCGAGGCTGACTCTGAATTCTCCCAGGCTGGTGATGCCCGTTACAATGACGTTGACCCTAACGTTTTGCCAAAGACCGAGTCCCTCTCCTTGGTCATTGACAGAATGCTTCCATACTGGCAGGATACCATCGCCAAGGAGTTGCTTGCTGGCAAGACCGTGATGATCACTGCCCACGGTAACTCCCTCAGAGCCCTCGTCAAGCACTTGGACAACATCTCCGATGCTGACATTGCCGGTCTCAACATCCCAACGGGTATCCCATTGGTGTACGAGTTGGACGAGCAGTTGAAGCCAACCAAGCCATCATACTACTTGGACCCAGAAGCTGCTGCTGCCGGTGCCGCTGCTGTCGCTGCCCAGGGTAAGAAGTGAGCTTGCTGAATTAAGACGACCTTACGATCCGAATTGTAGAGAAAGAGAGAGAGAGAGAGAGATAGAGAGGTGGTTCATATCCCGGACCGACCCGTAAATTTACGTGCATATCAGAAAGCTTAACTATAACTATAACTATAAAAGAACGCCATCAACAGACGTAGTGTTTTTTGAACTTTGAACTCAATCAACATGAAACTTCGGGCAAGTAACAACATACAAGTCTCTCAATCATGAACCAAATTCCAGTGAATAATATCAACCCAAACAACTGTTTGGAATGAATATTCACTGACAATATGACAAATAAATGTAAAGAAGAAGAAAAAATATGAGAGCTGCACAGCATTAATTAATACAAGAGTTTAAAAAAACCCATCAGTAAAAAAAAACCGAATTGCAGCTCTCACACTACAGAGTGGCAAAGATTACAGAAAAAAGGCTTGATCATATGGGCTCTGTATTGCATTGAGCACTGTAATGATCAGCCTGTGGGTTCCAAGAAAGGACATGCCTTATGGCAAAATTTATATATATATGGAAGCAGAAACAAGGTCATAAGCAGAGTCATAAAAGGGTATGGATAGGAATCATATCATTTAGTCATCCTGGAGAATGGTACCCTTCTCAGAAACGTAGATACCATCCAAAAACTTTCTGATATCCTTGTTTCTAACTCTGCAAATCTGCTGAACATCTGCACAAGTTTGAGAAACGTCCTCAACAGAGTTACCAGACAACACAATCTCATCCTTAACGTTAGCAGAGTACTCAACCTCAACACCTTCTCTCACATTCACAAGTCTCACTTGCTTATCACCCAAAAAGTTTCTAATCTCAATGTACTTCTGACCATCCTTCTCAACGGTGTTAACGTTGATTGGGAAATGCGCATACACATATCTCATCTTATACTTGTAGCCCTTGGTGACACCAGTGACCAAGTTGGCAATCAGAGACTTGACAGTTCTCAAAGCAGCAACATGCTTTCTGTCACCGTTGTGCACAGTAATCTTGATCTGCTTGTTCGACACCTTGGTGAAGGTGACATCAATGTGGCTGAGGTCCTTCTTCAACTCGCCTCTTGGGCCGGAAACAGTCACCTGACGGGCCTTGATGTTAACCTTGACACCCTCTGGGATGTCCAAAATCTGATCGGTTCTGATGTACTTCATTGTTTGATTCTTTTTAGTCTCTTGGTTTGTGGTTTGAAAAAAAGTTGGTAATATGAAATGGAGGAAAAGAAGTAGGAAAAATTTTTCATTCAACACTTTGAAATTTCGCGCTTGAGTGAGTGAGTGTTTTCTTTTTTTTTTTTTTGGGCTCCTCTGATCATAGGGCTTCGGAACTCCGCTTCACCATATGGTAGGTGTACTGAAATCATAGAGATCTCCTCCAAAAAAGCACGTAATGGTCGACCCCAAAAAGATAACAATGGAATTTGATATTTCTGGCCACAGCATAGGCAAAAAAACACAAAGAGAGCTCTGTCAAAAGAGCTGACATCTGGGCAAAAAAAAAAGAAAGAGTGTGTGTGATTGACAAGTTCAAAGAATCACCAGTCCAAAATGAAACAGATCATCTGCAAAAATGAAATTGTTCCCCAGTTCAAATTCCCTCCCCCATCCCCCAGTTCCCTAATTGAGCCAACCCCTCTCCCCCCAGAAAGACAAAGATAGGCCAATGACTGATACCTCACAAAGGTTATCACGTCATGCTCCAAAGTCAACGGTGCTGTGCATCCCCTTTTCCCAGTTCTCCATATCCCATATATGTCCCCCTCTGTTATACTTGACAGTATAGTGCCAGGCCACCTGAGAGTAGTCTATATGTACGACCCAAAGGGGAGGACAGTGATAGTACCAACGGCGCTTCATAGAACATTCTAGAGCCTTAGCCTGTGTAACATCCCCCAGATTCCCAAGCCAATAATGTAACACCAAATGCACTCATGGCACAATCATTACTCAAGATCATCATCAGTTGGATTCAAAGTGAAGTCAAAGTGAAGTCACATATCACAAGTCAAAAGCCACTGATAGTCTTCAAAGTTGTTGGTCGGTGTTGTCAAAGCTTCAAAGTGTTCCCACAAATCTACTAACCCAAGATTAGCCCTTCTGGAAAGTGTCTCACGTTCTCCAGTCGAAGCATCACAAAGGTGTCATAGTGTCATAGCCATAAAGTTCTCATCAGTCTCATCAGTCTCATCAGTCTCATCAGTCTCATCAGTCTCAGCAAATGGTCATTGTGGTGTCTCAAGCCACAAAGCCCAGGGTCTCATACTCAATTGGAAAGGTCTCATCAGTCTCATCAGTCTCATCAGTCTCATCAGTCTCATCAGTCCCAGCAAATGGTCTCATGGTTTCACTGTCATCGGTTAGTACTTATATACTGTGCTGTGTGCTATGTTCTTTAAAACAGAGTGGCAGAAGGAAGTAGGAAGACTGGGACTTCCTGTGATTTTTATACACAAACACTGATCTCAAAATGACACAAAGATGCAAAATGCTGACACAAACACATACCTTCTTATGCTAGTATTTAATGTTTACATATTACCTAGTGGAGACTTTTGTGTCATATATATATATAAAAGAAATCTAAGCAGAAAAGGGGGATCTCTCTATAACGTTTTTTGTGTACGTACATGTATCTCAGAATTGTGTGATATAATATGTATCAATGTATTTTCCGGGTTTGTGTCAATAGTTCTTCCGGTCAGCAATAGCCGAAGTACACCATATATTATATATATATATATATATATATAATTTCTGTGACAATGACACCTCCAAGTTTTCGAAATCGTACGTAGATCTCAGGAATAGATCCCCATTGGTACTTATAATAAGAGTCAACAATTCTACCAAGAGTAGGACTACCAATTAGGATATCGCACACTGTATGGAGAATCCTCCTCTAGTTGAATCAATAAATCAGATAGTGGCTTTGATCTCAATACCGGGGTTAAATTTGTAGTTCAAAGAAGAATCTGAAGATATATATTGGAAACGCTTGATTAGCACCCGTATTTTTGCCGTTTGCCCTATTCTGCGCTATAAATAGTATTAAGGGTCTTGATCACAAGGCCAAAAAAAAGCCTGATTGTGGGATCAGACATCAAGAGAAGTACCAGTATACAATCGTAGAAAAAGAGGACCCCGTCATCCTATAGATCTGTATATTGTGGCAGTAGAGGAAGCGCCAAACTTTGGTACTGTGATGTGTATATACATCATATCATTTGATGTGTGCGATGCTAAAGCAAAACCCGGCTGATTAATAGAAGAAAATGAATATACGATGATTATACACCAAAGCGATGTTATTATATGACTTTAGATATTA
>JAKUBZ010000048.1:0-62701 GCA_030567055.1 Petasospora taoyuanica
GGGGGGGGGGAAACCCCCGCCCCAAACCGTCATCCTTGGGGGGGGGGGGGGGGGCAGTTGAGAAGCTATCATAGAAAATGGGCTATATATATATTTAGCCAGCCATACAACGCATCGTCTTCATAGATTAAATAAAATAAAGGATGTCACTTGCATCGAAATGGGCGGATGATCCGGAGTTAGTGAAGAAGGCAGAGAAGCAGGATACGCATAAGGCAATTACTGTGAAAAAGGGAGAGAAATTGGTATCGAGATGGGCTACTGAAGAAGATGAACATGAGACTGATAAGCAAAGTACGGAGCTGAAACCGATCAATGATAAAGACCAAGAGCGGATTGAAGCTATCAGACAACGTCAATTGGCGAAGAAGCAGGCAGCTGCGAAGGTAGAGTTGGAAGAACAAAACAAGGGACAAAAGGAGAAGGAGTCGAACCTCAGATCACCAGCTAAAGACAGATCTAATGATCTCGGCTCTAGGCTTGGTGGGCTTCAAATTGGGTCGAGCCCAGAGAAGGCAGTGAGCCCTACAAAGAAGAGATCACTTCAACAGAAGAAAAAGAAAGAATCAAGGCATGAAGCAGATCAATGGGAAGATGACGATACAGCCGAGACACCAGATGATAGACAAGCACCAACTAAAGCAGCACAGAGCTTTGCCTCACGGTTAGGGATTTCCATTGAAGTGCCGGCGGATGGCAAGTCCAGTAGCCGAACAAGGCTCAATAAGGCGAGTGATGACGTTAGAAAACACAGAGAGCAAGAGAGACAGAAGAATAGAGAGAAAAAGCATCAGCATACTACGGAATGGGATAAGGGGAAACCGGGCATCAAGATTGACCACTCCACGAGGCAATCGCCACAAGAGACATACTCTAGGAAGCCCCAGCAGGATAACAAGAACGGCTTTGTGTTTGATGCCGCCTTTGAAGCTGAGATGAAGAAGTTAGAAGACGGCACTTTGGACTGGGCCTCCATTGATGACTTCTGACCGCAAGGACTAATTTGATGACGCAATGAATGTATTCTGCTAGTGAAGAAGTGTTCAGTAGTTGTTAGTTATCCCATAGCCGCTCCCTTACTTTCTTACCTCCAATGACTTTAATAAGGTGAGCGTGTAGTATTCTGGCTTGCTTGGCGTGTTCTGCATCGAATATACCCTTAAAGACAACATCGGCCGAGTGTCCGTTCTGTCCTTCAATGGTGACGGTTCCGAGAAACCACACGTCCTCGTTTTTAAGCTTGTTTGTATTGATCACCGGTATCTCAAACCGCTCTTCACCTCCAAGATTCTCCATTAACACATCGAAATCAGCCTTGACATCCACCGGCTTCTTCAGGAACTGCCATTGGAACCCAGGCCTCACTTCTATGCCCTTCACCGAGACGTTTTTCTCCTCAATCCATACTTTGAAGTCATCGTGCAACCGCGTCTGCAGGGGTAATCGGAACTCGCTCTTGATATGATGATCTAACGATAGTCGTTCTAAGATCTGCTCATCTGCCACCATTCTCACATACTTGACATCAACCTCCTGGTAACTAGCCTCTCGCTTAGCCTTGGATACCCATAATGGCAGGAAACACGATTTCCCATTGCTCACAGTATACGTGATATAGACACCCACAGTGACAGCAGCAATAGCCCCACACTGAAGCACGGTGCGGAATGGCCGAGGTCGTGGTTGCAACTGCGTGAACTGCGACATGGCCCGCTTGAAGTGGAAATGTCTCTGCTGGTGAAGCAACTGACGAAACATTTCTATTTATATTCTTTACCTTCTTAAAGAATAAGCGGCGGGGGCAAGTTTATAGATGTTTTACTGAAGACTGCAGCGTATTACTACTATATGCCCATAAGAGTGCGCTTACCGTGGTTGCGAGCCCTGCTGTTTTGGGCGAGTGGGAAGCACCATATATATATTTTATGCCGCTTCTGGGCAGCAAAAAGCCGGAGAAAAGAAAAGAAAATGAGTCAAATTATGCCATGCCATTAGTTTATCCATTAAATTCCCTATTGTTATACAAATTTCTCTATATCTATAAAATGCTAAATGTAAAATCCCTGTCAAAAAGGTGTCTAAAAGACCCAGTCAGCCACCTTGGAGAGACCCTTTCTTTCCTTTTTGCCCTGAGCTTCGAGGGACTCCAGGTATCTCATCTCGTGCTCCTCAATCTCTCCTAGACCGGTAGTCAAGTCGGCCTCGGATGGTCTGACAAACGAGGTCTTCTTGATGACCTTCCACCCGATGAAGATTACGATGGAGAGTAGCAGCATGAGGTAGTAAGTCAAAAAGTTCTCAATATTCCATTGGCCTGGCATGAACACAGTGTAACCAAGGACACCCACCATGATGAGCGTCATCACAAAGCCAAAGATTACCGTGTATGGCTGGAACCACGATCTGTAGGTGAACGAGTGTCTGTTGAGCCCCTGCGCGTTACAGGCCCTCCAGAAGCAGAAGTAGGTGATGCACATCAAGCAGTAGTTCAGGATCTGCGCACCAGTACACAAATTCACAATCCAGTTGAGAACCTTGGCAGTGTTGTCACTGAGTTGCAACAGCGAGAGAAGCGAGAAGAGGAAGGCAACACCGACACAGAACACTGGAACGCCAGATGCGGTACAGTATTGGAAGAACTTTGGAGCGTAACCTCTGAGTGAGATGGAATACAGTGCTCTCGAGGCACAGTAGACATAAGAGTTACCAGCGGAGAAGGCAGAAGCGACACACAGGGCGTTGACAATGTGTGGGAACACCTTGATGCCCATATTGTTCATGGCGATGATGTAAGGCGAGTAGGCACCGTCTGAAGTTGAGCCAGAGTTGGCCAACTCATTCAAAGTTGGGTCGTTGAATGGTAACAAGATACCAACAGACAATGCACCAAGGACGTAGAAGACAGTCAGTCTGTAAAAGACGGTTCTAAATGTACCAGCGAGAACTTTTCTGGTCTCCTGTCCAGCCTCGCCAGCAACCATCGACAAGTACTCTGGACCGACACAAGTGAAACATGCCTTGTTCAAAGCAGCCATGAAACCGTGGAATCTGCCCATGGAACCGGTGGTCATGGCAACGGCAAATAACCCGGGATTCTTCCAGTACCTGAAGCCAAAGGCGTCATGCTCCGGGTTCCCACCAACCATTGTTATGAACGTGAAGAAGATCAATGCAATGGCGAGGAACACCTTTCCAATTGTGAGGTAGAACTCCGACTCACCAAACCACTTCACAGCGAACAAGTTCAACACTGTGTAGACGAAGATCTGCAGGCAGAAGGTGATTGCTGGTGAGTAATCATCTCTCCAGTAATGGATCATACCATTTACCGCAGTGATTTCAAATGGGATATACACCGCAGTCATAATAAAATAGTTTAAACCGACAACAACCTCAAAGGCTTCATCGACACAACGACCAGCCATCTGGATGAATGGAGAGGATACTGGTAAGTAACACACCATCTCACCAATGGAAGCGGTCACACAGAAGATCACACTGGTCCATATGGTGAAGGCCAGAAACAGCCCCATCGGACCACCATACAGTAAGCCGGTGGAGATGGTAACAAACAAACCAGTTCCAATAGAACCACCCATGGCGATTAGATGCAGCGTACGGGAAGTCAGCGTGCGCTTTGTTGTGTTCTGATCTCTCTTAAAGGAGGATGATGAGCTCGATGAGGCGTCCTCATAACTTCTTAGCTCGGTGTTAGGCTTTTCGGACTCAACATCCGAGTTTGTCTTGTTATAATGTCTAAATGCCATAGTCATGTAAGTGAATGAATATATTGGGTGGTCCTCCAAAAGCTCTTGAGTCAAAGGAACGGAGATGCAACTGATTAAATAGCGAAACAGCTGATCATGAACATAACCTCATAAAACTTTTCACTTTAAATAGTTAGGTTATGTGTATAATTTAAGCTGCATTAAGAAAAGACAGCGACGCAGAGTGATGTAATTTTGTAACGGTCGTGTGTCCCTGCCCCCTCACATGCCAGCCGGCAAAAGGGCCTTATGGATCGAGTGAAAGCTCGATGGAATTTCGAGGAGGTTTTAAATCTCCTTTGTCAAAGAGTTCGTTATAGGTCATATTTAGTGTTCTAATGGCGTAAAAAGAGTTGTTCTTCTATCCATTGCAGTGCCAATGGGTCGTTGGTGCTAATAGGCACGAATGTTGTATACATATATATGTTTGAGGTTCTCACGATTTTGACACATTTTCCATGCCCCTGAGGGCCTGGCGGCTCTCGCACATACGATAGGAAAATGAAAAATTAAGGCTGAAGCACAAAAAAGTAATTAATAGGCGGTATGGCCACATGAGTGCCGTCCGCGGAACTCCGCCACCGAGCAAATTTATATGGAACAGGGTTAGAGCCATGGCCCACACTTTGCGGCCTTTTGGTTTGATCAGCCCTCCATGTCGCCTCTTATTTGGCTCTGTGTGCCTCCCCCCTATGGCTGGGCTTTGAAGTGTGAGGAACGCTGTGTGTTGTAAAGAATTGAGGTACACACGAGCAGATAAGTGCCCATGATCCAGTGTATATATCACAATTATGAGAGTTAGCAGTCCTAGACTACATGTGTCATCATTGTGAGACCCAAGTGGATGACAAAGATATCATACCCATTAACCAAGAGGCACTTTGCGTATAACTATCTCTACATGGCGCGCTCTTGAGGAAATTGCATCCAGCCGCGATTTTGTGGATTGTGGATCCCAAAAGCTTAACTTAGCTAGTCGTTACCATGACCGACTTTAAAAACGAATTAGCATTAAAAATTTAGGAGAAACTACTGTCTGTTATCTATTAGTCATTAAATTCAAAACAATTAAAAAACAGAACCTCAAACCAGTTGACATGAATGCTCCAAGGGCTCTTTTAGTGAATGCCTTTTTCAACACAATGGGTGTATGGAATGCAATTTGAGAGGAGAGCGTTTAAACATCCTCAGAAGAAGCATCGTAACGCTGTTGAGCAGCGAGCTTGGATGGGTCAATCTCATCGTGAACCTCCTCAGAAATCTGCTCAAGGGTCTTTCTCTTGGTCTCTGGAATCAACAAGGTGGTGAAGATACCAAGCAACATGAACAGAGCGAAGATCTCCATGACGTGTGGCAAGAAACAGTTAGTGTTGTCAGCAGAACAACCGTGATTGATCAAAGTACCCAAGGCAGTCTGGGCAATGATAGCACCAACCTTACCACAAGCAGCAGAGATACCATGAGCAGTAGATCTGTATCTGGTTGGGAAACACTCACCTGGAACGATGAAAGTGGTGGTGTTTGGACCAAAGTTTTGGAAGAACTGAGCAAGAACGTACATAGCAAGCAACCCGTGCTCACCAATCTTGTGGTAACCGAAGCCAATGATACAGAGAATAATAGTCAAAAGAACGAAGCCCATAAGCTGAATTGGCTTACGACCAACAGTATCCAACAGGGCAACAGAGACCCAGTAACCTGGAATGGAACCAGCACAAATCAAAATCAAGTTACCAGCAGCCTGGTTGTACAAGGAGTGGTAGACGTTCTTAGAAGAAGCATAGCCGATAGTTGTCAAGATGGTGGCACTGTTCAAACCAAGACCGTAGTAGGCAACATCCAAGGTGAACCAGGAACCGGCAGTACCCAAAAGGACCTTACCGTACTTCCACTGGCCAAAGTGGTGGCAGAAATCAGAGAAGGAAGCCTTTGGTGGCTGAACAATCTCAGCCTTGATTCTCTCAGTGACTCTCAAGTGCTGGACATCGGCCTCATCAGCATTACCATGCAAACCAGTGGCGAACTTGGCAGTGTCAGCAGCAGCCTTCTCAATGTCGTACTCAACGTCCAAGGTGTAACGAGGGGACTCTGGAATGGTCAATCTGTAGTAGAGGGAGATACAGCCTGGAACACAACCAAGACCAACAACGATTCTCCACATCTGATCACAAGCCTTCTGACAAGCATCATCACACTCAGCGGAGGTGTTAGCAGTGATCAGCTGGTCCTTGTAACCAGCAACACAGATCAATGCGACAAGGCCAGCACAAAGCTGACCCCAACCCTGGTTGGCGAAGACAGCACCCATGATGGCACCTCTCCATTTCGTGGTAGCGAACTCGGAGGAAATGACGGAGGACATTGGGTAGTCACCACCAATACCGATACCCATGATAATTCTGAAGAACACGAGGATGGCGGTGAAGTTAACAGCAGCAGAGTTACCGACAACACACTGGGCGACAGTGGCACAGATCATGATGATCAACTCAGTACCGTAGATTTTTTTACGACCAACGTAGTCGGCAAGGAAACCGAACCCGAGCTGACCGATAACTGTACCGACAGAGGTGGACACCTTAATCAAAGTAGCAGTGGAGGATGGGATAGCACCTTTGTCCCAGAAGACGAGGGTCATCATGGCCAAACCCAAGTTAATGGCAAATATGTCATAGGCGTCAGTAAGGAAACCAACACCGGCAACGGTAATGGCCCTGACGTGGTACCAGCCAAAGGCAGCCTGGTCAATCTTCTCCAATGCCAATCTTCTTCTCTCCAATGGATCCTCAATGTGGGCAAAGTCATTGATGTAGTTGTGGAAGGCGGCGTTACCACCTTCGGTCTTGACACCGACCTGGGCTGTGTTCTTTTTCTCAGAGATGTCAGACATTAGTGAGGATGAGCTTGATACTGGAGAACTACTGTTACTACATGACGATGAAGAATCAAGAATGGATCTTGGCAGCCTTTTATACCGCTCGCAAGACCTCTATAAAATTCATGGGCTGGGCATGAGGGGGAATTAATCACACACGTGTGTCGGACATTCTGCCATCTCATCTCTGGCACGTCCTGCTTGCCTGATTGGGGCTAGCCGGCGAAAACTTGAGAGCCCGCGTGTGCGCTGTTTGGCGAAAATCCTAGAGCAGCTCAAGGAGCCCATGTGGGCTGTGAGCCTCGTCTTGGGGCCATACAAATTGAAAACAAGCTGAGGCTGGGGGAAACTACAAATTTGGTAGCTTTGAGATGTGTCAATTGTGTGAGATGTAGGCATACCAGGAACACACCACTTTGGTCTCTGGGCAAAGATGCCCGTTTAATGCGCCGCTTGCTCATGGCTCTGGGCACCAAGACAAAGCCAAGGACTTGAGTTGTTCGAAGTCCGTTGAGGGGAGAAGATCACTGGGCTCACACGACATCTTACTCTTTTGTCATTTCCAGTCGTTTGGACCTCCTAAGCTCATCTCCTCGTGCTGTTGGATTGTGTTGCTTTGCCCGGGACGCCCGTGGTCGGCCGGGTCTGTGCCAATTGGTACCGACAGTACTATATGAAGTAGTATTAGTAGTAGTAAATACCACGTTTTTCATGGCAAGTGTAGAGCAACATATTGCGTTCTCGTACTCTCCTGGAAACGTGGGCACACGTCTGTAATCCTTCCATTGTACGATTAAGAAGGATCAGCTGCAATGAATGCGTCATTCAATGAGATTAGTGGGCCTTGACCAGGCCAATTGTAAGGTCTTGTGGTTAATCCAAGGCACATCAGTAATGTTGTGCTACAGATACGCTACATCTATATACTTGTAGAAAGAATCAATACGGTGATCCAATGGAACCATTAACCGCTATCTTACTCTATGCAAATCTTTAAGGCGCATGAGGTTCATGGAGAAATACGACTAGGCGACTGGTCGGGCGATCCCACATGCCTTCTGAACAGAGAGCACCGTAATAGTAGATCGTCACGCGCCCATTGTGTACCACTCCGTGCAGAACCCTTCTAATTGTTCTGACCTCGTGCTCCAATTTAATTCACTAAGAGAGAGAGAGAGAGATACCACTATATCGATATCAAAAAAACAAACAGCCTTGCGCGATTGACACAACTTTTGCGCCAAAGCCGTTGACGTTTGCGCAATTGATTCCTTGAAAAAGAAAACAGCGGGGGCCATGGCCCACGTGTGCTGGGCCAAGAATTATCAAAAAAAATTGTATGTATATGTATGTCGACATGTATGTCAAGTAGGCGCTGGGCCAGCCCATGGGCCCCAAATCTTCCAGAGGGCATGAAGATGAGGCGAGTTACAAATACGGAAAGCCTTCGTGTGCCACGTTTCTGCTGCCTTTCAGGTAAATTTCCGATCGGTTATGAGATCGTGTGTCGTAGAGAACTAGAAGACATAAAGGTGTCGACGCCATAGGGCTATATGATTCCGCAGGTTTGGCCGCTACACAGGATTCATGACCATCCACGGTTCCATCATACTTTAGAGTTCATTGTAGTGATTACTGGAGCTTCAATCCATTTTCTGAAAGTTGGGGTATGATCACAATTTTGCAGAATCTTATAATTTCTTGCATCTATCATCACTATCTGATGGAAAATGCAGCTGACACTAAGGAGCCAACCCCGGATTATGCGGCACTAACCGGGTGGTAAGGGCACTTACTACTACTACTATGGAATTCATTGTAAGTGAACTTAACATTTTTACTCAGTCCCATTATAGGATGCGTGAGTGATGAATCGCCACTCACTCTGTAGCTATTGCTTCAGGGCTTTGTGGTAGCTCCCCAAAGTATCTTCCTTCCTGATCTTTCTTCACCTATCTATAGTGTATCTGTTCCTCATACAAGACGCCGAACACACAGATACAAAGTGACTCTATGTTAGTCCAACACATCGACAATCTTCACTTGTCGATTATCCAACAAATGAATCAGTGTCATCATCAGAGACCAGCAGAGTGCCTGGGCGTGGTTACTGAAGCTAGCGGTGATTGTTTCCTTCAGCAAGTCCACAGCTTGATGGATGTCCTTTAACTTATGATGTGCGTCACCTTCCTTCACACAAAATAGGATGGCTTTAAAGTTGCCTGTCCAAATGATGAAGTCTTCTGTGACTAGCTGCTTCTCCACTTGTAGGAAGTCATCCAGCACACTATCTATACGTTTATAGATCATCGTGTCGAGTTCTTCCCCTTTAGGGGTTGTCTCTTCTATTGAGGGCACGCCGGTGACCAGGCTCAGTGCAAAGAGCCTCTTTAGCGTAATTAGTTCCATGGATGAGATCTGGGGAATGGACTCCATGATTCGGTTCAGTAGTTCAGTACTTGCCGTTAGCGAGAGCCAGGAAGTAATCAGCATGTGGTATGCCTCTTGATCGGTGTTTTTGTTGATGTAGGCCAGTAATTGTGTAATCATAGCAGCCATGAGTTTTGTAGTATCACAGTGGAACACTCTCGTGTCCATCATTGTGTAGCCCAGAACCCTGATGGCCTTATCTGTTGTGCCCTTGTCATAGGGAGAGAAAACCAGTTGCGTTATCAAGTAGTGCAATTTCGTTAGTGTGAGTTCCACTGGTGAAATCTTTCCCCTCGAATCCAGCTTGAAATCATCTTCACCTACTGGGTTAAACTCCACTGAGCCACCAATTCGTTCTATGAAGTTCAATAGATAAGCCTCATCCACATTACTCTCTCTTATTCTGGCCATTGCCTTGGCCACCTTTGCAGAACTCACCTCGTTAAACACGTCAAAGTTCCTCAGCGTCTTGAAGACACCAGGAATGGCAAACATCGCATCTGGGATCTGCTCATCTATTGAGGAGTGGAACTTCGGTTGATGCCAGAAGTAGTAGTTCTTCAGCTGGAGCTGTGCACGATGTACTTTGATATACTCTATAAATGTCTTGTTCTTAAGGGCAAACTTGTCAAGGTGCGTCTCCAGCATCTTTTGGAACTCCTCTTCTTTCCTCACCAATTCTAACGCCTTGGCATCGTCCTCTTCATGCGCCTTGTATAGCTCTTCACTCTTCTTTACCACTTCGAAAGAGTCGTCGAATAAGTGCAGTTTGGTAGGCACTGCTGGCTTTAGAACTTTGAAACCACCACGGTCTTCAAACATATTTGGCCTCTTTTTGGCGAAATCATCAAAGACCTTACGAGATTTACCCAAAAGTACACTCAATGCATCTTCTTCTTCTTCTTCTTCTTCTTCTTCATCTGAGTCTGATATCGGTTCAGGCGTTAGTGCTTTCTTGACTGGCGACACTTTCTTCTTGGACGGCGACAGCAGCAGCTTCTCTATAATACTCTTGGCCATTGGCAACTGGCTTTCCAGCTTGTGTACAGCTTACTGCATTTGGTAGATTCATTATGTTACACTTAAATTTTGTGATATGACGCGTTGGCGAAAACGCGTTCGGTACACGCCTATGTAATGTGTTGGTAATAAGCATTTAAACAGTAGCATGTTTACTCTATCAATTTCTGACATATAGACATCTAGTCAAAAAAAAAAACACTCGGGAGATATTGTCAAGGACTGGGGGCTGCGTCCAAGGTCTACAAGCGTACCAAAGACTGTCCATATAAGGGATTTATAATTGCCCCAGCTTTGGAGGATCGGCTGCATTTCTTGTTATCTCCGGCGGAGAGCCATCTACATAAGTGAAGCTTATCTTTCCTCTTCTACCTTTCCTACTACAACAAAAACAAATTGAACCATTGGGCAGAGAGCTCAGAGCTAAGATATATCTCCAATTACCAAAACAGCCAAAGAAACATTGCGCCTACTACTGAGATGACCAAGCTTCCAGTGGTTGACTTCCAGCCTTTCCTCGATGGATCCCCCGAGGGAAAGGAACAGACAGCTCGGCAAATGGTGGACATTATGAAGGAATTTGGTTTCATGTACATCACCAATCATGGCATACCACAGGAAGAAGAGGATAAGATGTTTGAATGGGGTAAGAAGTACTTTGGTCTCACAGTGGAGCAGAAAATGAAGGGCGCTCATCCCGAGAACCCTTTGCACCATAGAGGTTATACCGCTCTGGGCAAGGAGAAGGTGATCCAAACAGAGTACAATGAGCAGGAAGCGAAGAAGATCAAGGATTCTCCTGACCTGAAGGAGTCGATTGATATCGGTAAGGAGGACCATGAGAAGTACTGTAACATTTGGCCAGATGAGCAGGATATTCCAGGGTTCAAAGAGTATGCCAACCACTTTTGGGATCTTTGCAACAACACCGGGAAGAAGTTCCTAGAAGCCATTGCAATTGGCATGGAGATCGATGTTGATGAGTTTTTGAAATCCCATGACAAGTCAGAGTGCTCATTACGACTACTCCGTTATCCACCATCGGACCAGGAGTTATTGAAGACTGGTCAACAAGAACGAATCTCGGAACATACGGACTACGGCACCATCACAATTCTATTCCAAGACGATTGTGGAGGCTTGGAAGTTGAGGACCCATACAAGAAGGGTACGTTTTTCCCTGCGCCTTATCTGAAGGGGTCTGTCGTGGTCAACACAGCTGATTGCCTTCAAAGATGGAGCAACGACAGGCTGAAGTCCACAATGCACAGAGTTCGGGCACCACCAGTGGATGAAGAGTCTGGCATTACACGTGAAAGATTTTCAATTCCATATTTCATTACTGGAAATGTCGATGCCGTTGTTGAGCCATTGGTGGGGACTTATTCTGGTGAGAAGCCTACAAAGTATGAGCCGATGTCTGTCGGCGAATGGATGGCCATGAGAATTAGTGCAAGCTACTAGTTGAGAAAAAAGCCAAAAATTAAATGCTAGTCTATTTATATTGATAGAGGATGTTAATTAAGACCTGCCACGAGTAACCAGTTGATCAGTGGAATATCTCAACACCTTAACCGGTGGAGTTGGGTCTGCAATTGGATCTTCCAGTTCAATCTCAATTCCTTGAATGATTTCTGTAGCCTCTAATAGATCTTCGCTATCCAAACTCATGTGAGGTCCAAAGTAGAAATGCTTTTTGTAAATAAAGAAATAGCTCATCGATGTGATCCAGATCAATGCATTCACCACAATGGTATAATTCATGGTCTCCGCTGTGAGGTTTTTGAAATCTTCAGGAAGACAACAGACTGTGATGATCAGAAATTGGAATACAATAGAGATCACGTTGACAAACCAACTCCAGAAAGGCCCCAGATAGAACTTACCTGGATAGAAGCTTACTGTGTTACCCACGAATCTGAGAAGTTGAGGTGAAACCCAACTGAGGTAGTTCCCCAAAACTGAAATAGAAAAGAGTGCATTGGCGACTGTGGATCCTGCAAGACTGAAGCACCCCATTAGGAGTGCAATGAGCGAGGAAGTATAAAGAGCTCTCAATGGCATATTGTTATTGACAACTTTGATGTAATCAGCAAAGGGCAACCCTCCATCTCTTGCAAATGCCCACATTTGACGAGAAACCGCCACGAGAACATTCGAGCCCATCAAGAACTGTCCCACAGCAATAAGAATCAGTATAGGTAATGCATTTACTCTCCCAAATGAATCCAATAGAATCTGAGCCATTGGTTCACCGGTTCTTGAAAGCAAAAGCCTGCTGATATCCGTATCCATGCATAACACAATGATCACGTTTACGACTATGCCAAGGATCCAACAGACAGATATAGATGAAATTATACCCATGGGGACGGATTGAGATGGATTCTTAGCCTCTTCTGACATATGTACACAGGAATCAAAAGAGCCAATTGTCCAGACAGCGGACATAGAGCCGAATTGAACAAACGCCCACCAATCAGGCCATGTTGATGAGTTCTCGATATGTCCAAAGACATACGACCAGCTATTGAAGGAGCGTCCACTCAAGTATGTGGCTATTGGAAGGAAAACTATGACAATGAAGATAAGCAAACAGTTCAGAGCGATACTGCTTCTTTGCATATCCCAGGGGAAGAGACAAGTGATGGTTTGAAGTGCAATGCAGACACCATAGCATACGTATGTTCTCATATCTGTGACATGTAAGTCAAACAACAAGTTTGCAATGGCCAAAAGTTGTCCTGACAAGCCATATGTTACAGAGCAGAGGGCACCACATAGAGCCAGCGAATTGGTGATTCCAATGAAGAATGAGATTGGAATCCTCAACCACTTGGGAGCAAAATGATAGCACCAAAAGTAGAGCCCCCCAGAAGTTGGGAGAGAGCTGGCAAGCTCACTCATCC
The DNA here is from genome assembly GCA_030567055.1 of Petasospora taoyuanica. Classification (NCBI taxonomy): domain Eukaryota; kingdom Fungi; phylum Ascomycota; class Saccharomycetes; order Phaffomycetales; family Wickerhamomycetaceae; genus Petasospora; species Petasospora taoyuanica. The sequence goes on from JAKUBZ010000048.1 coordinate 13,002, forward strand.
CAATTCCAACTGTGAGGATGAGGGCACCCGTTAGAGCCCAACCCCAAACGATGGCAGCAGGCCCTGCAACGAGCCCGAAGGACAAAGTGCATGCGATACTGGGAACCAATCCCATGATGGAGAAACTCAGGCCGAATATCTTCATTGTGGTGTAAGTACGCTCGAGCTCCTGCTTGTAACCCAAGGACGCAAGGAACTCCTCATCCATGTCAACATGCTCTTGTTGGCTAACAGCTCCGTAGCTCGTGCTGCTTGAACTTCGATCCATGCTTTAAGGTGGGGAGTAGATGACACACACACACACACACACACACACAGCCGAAGAAAGCTCCACTAGTAATATTTGGTGGATTCTCAAATCAGAGAACTGTCCCTACGAGTTAGTCAAAGCATTGTGCCAAATATTTGACAGGGATTCGGCTTCTTTCACCCCCCTGTTGCGCGGTCGGATACACTTTTCCCTATCTTATCGGCCACTGCCGCATGTACTACCTTGATCTGGGAAGCGCGCGCTAACGCGCTCAAGAGAGATGGGGCGGCTGCCCGGTTTGAAGAGAAATTACCTATACAAGCAAATTGACTGAAGTAGTAAAAATTCATCTGATTCGCTCAATGGCGGCCCTTTGAGCAGAGATCAAAAGATCTGAGCGTGACACAGCGTTCTCAAAGACATGGGCGTCTTCAGCTAGAGCTGTCAGAAGAACACCGGCAACAGTGTCACCAGCACCCGTTACGTTCTTCACTTCTGTAAGCTTCTCAGGTGCCTCATAGTGCTCAAATACAACGCCACTAGGGGTATGGATCGAAGCAGCGGCCTTGGATCCCTGGTTAACCTTTTGGTTCTCGAGGCCGTTGGTGAAGTAGTACAGGCCATTGGACCCGTGCTTAACAACAATGTTTTGGAAGAAGGGCAAAAGACTGGTGGCCATTTGGAAAACACCCCTCTTCAGTAGATCCTTGTAGGCAGGCGTCCTCATGGCCAGTGACTCCGCTCTGTTCTTGAAAGAGACATCAAGATCAAGTTTATCGAGTGCTGGGAACCAAGCATCAACGTCAAACTTCCCTGCTTCATCAAAAGCCATATAGATCGACTCGAGCTCAGCCACTGTTGGTGTTATAAGGAAGATTGGATCATCAACACACATGCTATGGAACGACGTTTTCTTCGCTTTGGAACACGATGTTGGTTCTATTATCAGTTTGAAGTCCATCTCTCTCTGTAGGCTGTGAATATGGGATAACGACTTAGAAGATACGTTACAATCCATTAGAACAACTCGAGGTTTGCAATTTTGGATTTCCTCTTGGAGGAAATCTTGTGGGATCTCATCAATGATGTCCATATCGGACGAAGCAAATACCAAACGACCACTCTTGTCATGCGTAGAGATGTATTGTGCTGTACTCCCACCATTGATAACGCTTAAGCTCTTACTTAGCTCGATCTCATCGATAAGTTTCTTTCCATAGATATCATCACCAACAGCTGACACAAATTTCAAAGATTCATTCCCGCTTTTCATGGACTCCACTGCAACATTGTATCCCACACCACCAATAGATGACGTGATAGCAGCTGGGTTGGAATCTTCCAATGCGACCTCACCGGAGATTTTGCAGTATGTGTCCAATGCTACCGATCCAATTACCACAGAGTTGTACTGAGCACGCTGAACTCTCTTTGCCAAGGAGGGTGGGTCCCTCTTCAAGAGGTTATGATTCTGGCCAGATCTTAGCTTACACAACTCAAGAGCAATACTAGAAGCAGCTCTAGCGTTGTTCAAGACAAACTCGACGTTGGTCTTCACACTTTGACCCTTTGTCACTGCAGCGATCTTACTCAATAAGAAAGGTGTGAGATGCTTCCCCTTAATCCCTTTTGAATTTGCCTCCGCATTGGCGTCGTTAATGACCTGCGTAATGAATTCTGGCTCTAAGGCAATGTCCGCAGGAGGGGGAATACAGAACAACTGTCCGGATCCCAGATCCATGGCATCGGCCTCATAAACAACCTTTGCTGCCTCATCAAAGGACTCAAAGTTGTAGACTGACTCCACGCCGGAGTCTCTCGTGTAGAATCCTGGGATGTTTGTACCTGGTGGTCCAAGAGTTCCAACAAAGACACCTTTCGTTTCCAGGTACTCCATAGTTCTCGCGATATCCAAAATACTCTTCGGACCGGCACATACGACAGCTACAGCTGTTTTCCCAAGCTCGTCGAGATCAGCACTGACGTCCATAGTATTCTCACCATGACGGTGTACGCCTCCAAGGCCACCGGTAGCAAAGACTCTGATCCCTGCAAGCTTGGAAAGTATCATGGTACCACTGATCGTTGTACCACCGTTGAGACCCTTTGCCATGACATAAGGAATGTCTCTTCTCGAAACCTTGTGAGCCTTTGAAGATGCCAACATCTGAAGTTCATCCTCTGAAAGACCAACTTTTGGCACACCATTCACAAAAGCTGTTGTCGCAGGGATGGCACCCATGTTTCTTATCTCTTCCTCTACCCTCTTGGCCATAAGCAAGTTCTCAGGATATGGAAGCCCATGTGTTATAATCGTTGACTCGAGAGACACCACGGGGAGATTGGCTCTCACCGCTTCCACAATCTCGTGCGAGACGGACACCGCAGAGGTAGAGAGCCTTTTGAGGCCACGGGCCATAGAGCGCACTAAGAAGTAGCCATGGCGTCGACTTGCTATCATTTTGAGAAATGACTCGTTCAACAATTGCAGTCTATTATCCTACTCGGTCTTTAAATATAGAGAGAATGTCAATCTTTTTTATGTCCGCTGATCTGAAATTTTCCGCTCCGACAGCAGCCATAGAAAAATTGGATTGATAAGGAGAAAAATCTAAGATCGAGAGCTACAGTATCGAGCAAAGTTATATCATTTAATTAACCAAAATAAAATTCATATAAACAGATTTACAAAGTCTTCTCAATGAGCTCAATGTCGTACTCCTCCTTCAAGACCTTAATGATTGGGTCGTTGATCTCTGGGGAGTATGGGGCAATCAAACCCTTCTTGACCGTCAACTCATCCTTCAAGATCATCTGAGCAGCAACGGCACATGGAGTACCAACAAGCTTGGCCATAGAACTGTAGCCAGAGCCAGTTGGCGCACCGTAGTCAACGAGGGTGGAGGTGCGGGTCTCTTCAGAGCCATCAGCGTTCTCAACGCCAAACTTGTGCTGTAAGAGAACCAAGTCTCTCTCACCTTTCTCCAACTGCATCATGCTCTCAAACAAGGAGCACAAGGTGTCGAGTGGGTTACCCTTTGGAACAATCTTCTTGTCAGATAAGAGACCGAACCAGTTGAAGCCATCGATAATGGTGGCCTTTGCCTCATCACTGGCGAACTTAGTCTTAGACTCGATGGCAGCGACCAAGTCCTCGGAGCTGGAAGACTTAGCATCGAGGTACTGAGCAAGAGCATCATTCCAGGCGATTGGCTCGGAGAAGATCTTGGACTCATCGTCCTTCAAGAGACCAAGGTCCACCAAAACCTTGATGAACTGTGGGAAGCCATCGAAACGCAAAGTACCACGAATAACAGTCTCAGCCTCTGGGATCTCATAAAGCTCTCTGAATGCAGTGGAGTCTCTGTTTGGGTAGGCGACAAGGTCACGCTCGGTGAACTCGTTGATCTTGTATGGGGCGGTGTAACCCATGAGCTGTGGGCCATCAACCTCAACCTTCTCACCATCCTTGTAGAAAGTGGCCGAGTTTCTCAGGGCCAAAAGGACACCTCTGGCAGACCAAGAGAACTTGTAACCAAGTGGGTTGTTGGCGTCCTCTGGTGCAACCAAACCACCACAGTACGAGATAAAGGACTTGATCTTGCCACCGGCCTTGTGGACCTCATCGATGGTCTTGACAGCGTACAAGTGGTCGAGACCTGGGTCCAAGCCGATCTCGTTGAAGACAATGATGCCAGCTTCGTTGATCTGGTCCTCGAGCTCCTTCAAGGCTGGAGAGATGTAAGAGGTGGTGACGACGTTCTTCTTGTTCTTGATGGCAGACTTGACGACAGTGGCGTGATAAATGTAAGGAATCAAAGAGATAACAAGGTCGTGATCGGCAACGGCAGTATCGAGCTGGTCCTCCTTGGAGACATCGAGGGAAATGGCAGTAGCCTTCTCGCCAGCGAGAGCCTGAGCCTTGTCCAGGGTTCTGCAGGCAACGGTGACCTCGACACCTTCAGTGTTGGAGAGAATATCCACAGTAGGTTTGGCAACGAAACCAGAACCCAATAACAAAACTTTCCTATGAGGAGCAAAGATGTTAGTACTCTTTCCGGTACACTACAATCGAACTCAATTGATATGTATAACTTACTTGACCATCTTTATACCTTAATTGGATAGTATGTAGTACTTTAACACACGAAGCACTTCAATGGGCAACCAAGTCAATAAGTCCACTCCAAATTTATAATATAAATATGGCCCGCGATTGAAGAGATCGCCGTCAACGGTGAGTCAATCATATATAGCGCACCGGTTATAATTCCGTTTCCGGCATGCCTGAGCGAAGGCCCGAAAGCCTGAAGTGTTCTGTGATTCGAGGAGCGGGCTCAGCAAACGAGTTCGCGCGCGGTACGGGCCGCAGGGGATACTGAGTTAGGGCAATGTGCAGGGAGACGTAGCCCTGGGCGAGAGGGCAGCGGCCCCCCCCCTCCAAAAAAAATTCCACGTTGATCTCATCCTTTTCCCTTCCACCTCATCTTTCAGATGTATGGGACTTTATCTCTACGACTGTGCCACATGCTCTTGAGCGTGCTACTAGACAGGAGTAGTAAACTAATCCCGCAAAGAGAATCCTATATGGCACTTGCAGAGTGTGCTCGGATCTTCAACACTGTGATTCTTCGCAGTGTGGTACTTTTTCCCCAATCCGTGCACTTTTTGAAGGGCTTTAACAGATCTTATTTCAGAACCAAAGAACTACTCGTACCATTGTCAATTTCCCTGTAGTCTTCCCTAACTTGAACCTTTTGTTACCACGAGACACTATTTTTCTTTTCAAGGCCTCCATCTATATTTCTGGAGTCCCGACTGCCTCGCTGGCCCTTCAGATCAGACAGATTTTGGAATTAGTACTAGATCTGGGCGAGGCTTGGGGGAAATTGGCTTTGTCACAGCCAAAAATTTGAAGGCTCTCTCGCGCACGCAGGTGGGCCCTTTGACATGTTTACGTGGGCTTTCTTTTGGTGAACAAGAAACCTGGGCAAGGACCAAGTGACTTTCAAGGGGCACTGCCAAAAAGCTGGTGGGACTTCGAGTGCTGCTCTAGAAGATAGAGGGTCCACAAGCCATACATTATACCATAGACATCCATCCACACATCGCATCATCGCCCCGCCTCATATCTACATTCAAACCATGAGCAACAAGTTTGTTCCAAAGAGCCCATCTCCAAACTTCAGTGCGAAAAGGGCATTCCTTTTGTTCCAACAGAGCATACCGTACTTCTACCTGGTCTCGATACTCTTCGCAGTCTTTGTCTACGTCTCGAAGAAGTCCAGCTCCAACTTGCTGAACGATGTCGACATCATTTCCTTTGACGATAAGTACGATCCAGCATACGTCGACCCATACGCACAGACCTCCTTAAAGAGGCCAACCCTGTTCGAGGAGTTCCCATACCCAGCGGACACGCCTGTGCTTCCTATTGCACCGTATAAGCATGTTCAGGAGAGATTGGATTTCCGAGCCACAACATCAGTTTATCTCGAAGCCATTAGAAACTTTGTCCAAAAATCCGTTTCCAATGGTGGAGGTATCCAACCCCCAGTCTTCAGTTTCCATTGGAAGGACTTTGTGGATCTCAATATTTTGAAACCGCTTCTAGAAGAAAAGCCAAACTGCTTCAGAATCGGTGCATTGGGTTCCACCTCTAGAATCCCCTGGTCAAACTGTTTGGATGAACCACTGAACCTGGGATTCGTATTCATCACTCCCTCGTTGGAGCCTGAGACGGAGTTCAGACTGTCTATTAGAGGAAAGTCATACCTATACACAGCAGCACCTCTTCCAAATAAGCTTATCTTCCTTGCCGGTGAGTTGGCATTTGTCACCAAGACGGGAAAGAGGCTTGGACTTGATGAGAACACCATGGTTGACGAGTACGTTCAAAGAAAAATCAAAGAGACCAATGCTGCTTCGCAACAGCAGATAATCAAGTCTCCAATTGACCCTACCCAAGAAGTTGATGGTATCTCGAAGATATTGGGGAGAGACTTGATCAACTTTGAATCCGCTAGAGCTCAAGAGATTTCAGTGGAAAAAAGCTCGTTCACCGTTCAATCAACAAAGGAGCGTGCGCAGTTGGCAAATGATGCTAGACATCATGATGACAGACACTTCAGAAATGTTCATATCAAGTCAAAGGACGGTAAGTGGGCTTCAGAGGAGTACTACGACTGGAGATTCTTCAATAAGAAGCTTAACAACCTGAATAAGAGAAAATCCCTGCACAGTGTCGTGATCAACTATCTCCAGCTTTGCACCAACTTGGGGATCACAACATGGATTGCCGGTGAGTCTATGACATCTTGGCAGCATAATGGCCTAATTGGGCCTTGGGAGGATACAGTCAAGTTTGAATTACCCGCAGCGGATCTGGCTCGTGTTGCAAACTCATTCAACTACTCACTGATCGTGTCGGACCCAAGAAACGGGACAGGTTCATATCTCGTGGATATCTCGCCATGGTATTTAGAGAGAGCAAGATACAACGACGGTGGTGCAGCTCCTGACGTTGCTGATGGAAGAATCATTGACACCAAAACTGGTATTTACATTGAACTTCTTGGTGTTATTCAGGCCCCAAGAGTTCCTGCTGAGCTAACTGAAAGAACACAGGATGAGTCCCTGTCGCAGTACATTGTGACTGGTAAGGGTAACTTCTGGTACCTTCCAGATCTTCTCCCTCTGAATAGAACGCTGTACGAAGGAAAACTGGCCAATGTTCCAAAGACAATACCAATGGAGGACGTCAATCCACCTGAGAGTTATGTATTCAGGGATCACTTGAGGTTATTTGTGGACGAGAAGAAGTGTGCATACGTTCCAGAGGAGGAGAAGGAGAAATTCGACCAAACGTACATTGGCTGTTGTCACGATAACCTCATCTGGAAGGAGTACAATTCGACAAAGTTCGCTACAATGAAGTTCATGGATGTGAGAGGAACCCCATTGAACGTTCTGGATGAAGTTGGTATTAATTTTGTTTAACTAAAGCGCCAATCCATTGCCTGATTCTGGAAGCCAACTGTAAGCCCGTAGTGCTTCTTTCCTCTTTCCTGCATTGATCTTGAACTGGGAGGAATGATCTGCCAGTAGTATAAGCTTCTCACAGTCCTGAAGACTTCTGACCAACAAGTTTCTGAGTGTCTTCAGGAATTCAGCGGGGAAATGGATCAGAATCGCCTCCATAACCCTCACAAGGACATTGACCAGATATTTGAATTTGTTTATCTTGCCCATTGTGTCAGAATCAATATCATTCAAAATTTGAAAAACAACATAACCGATAGTGAACAGAAAGAAACCAAGTAGGAAAGGGTATCTTTTCATCTCCGGATCCAACCTCAATAGCCTTTCAAGAACTTTGACACATCCAACGAGACGGTCGTACTCCTGCTGTTCAAGATCAGTCTCGAAATTAGACACCAAAGCATGTGATTGTATGTACTGTGTCATAAACCCAATACACATGTTGATGTACTTGGCGTACAGCAGATCAATCAAGAAGTTTTCCCCTTCACTTTGAGGAATCAAGACCTGGCCATCAAAAGTCTGCTCAATTTGTAGGATGTTATAGTGCAATATTCCATGCTGTGCAAAGATGATGCTCTTCAACAGCTTAGGCGAATTGCTGTCCCTCTTGTACTCGTAAAGTTTTGCCATTAGCTGTGCAAGTGGCAGGAACCAGCCATATATCCCTCTTGAGAGGTCGTGATTGTAATCGACGAAGCGTCTCCTTGAGGAATCCAGTTCTGGCGCCAGAGGAGGCACCGATGATTTAATCCAGAAGATTTCATCACAGGGGACATAGACCTCAAAGAACTCGCTGTCATCCATTAACGGGAACATATTGAAACTGAAAGATGTGATACGGTCCATAATGTATACTGCCCATAATGTACGTCGTTGCTCTTCATTCATTTCTTCATCAGCTGAGGAGCAAGAACCTCTCAAGAAGACCCCCATTGCATCACAAGAAAGTCTCCACCACTGTATAGAGTCCTTAGGATACGCTAACCAGGGCTGGAAATAACATATGTGAACCGCAGCGATAACCTCGTCGTACGATAATCTGTGAGGGTCCATGACGATCCTTTCCTGTATGACATGGTACATCATACGGTAGGTCTGTTCTCTCCTGCTTCCGGCAAAGAACCAATGATCGGTATGTATCGTAGCGGCCAAGAGAAGCGTGAGTAACAATGTTGGGTGTAGTGATCTTTTCCCACTAAGGACAGAAGATGGCCTTAATATGGAGAAGACGTTAGTTGGGGGACGAACAATCTCACCAAAGTAATACTCTAGGAGTTCATCTGCAACGCTCAGGGGAACACCAAAAAGCTTCAATTCGTTGGTTATAGACTCCATGTGAGGATACTTGCTAACCATTGATGTCTGCGGTGGTATGTGTGGGTCACATGACGATCCAAGAGGTAACGACGAAGTCTCAACAGGTTGTGACTCCATGGGATACACAGGTGAACCTTGAGATTGGTTACGTGTGATGGGTGGTTGGTGGGACTGCGGAGAGTGTTCTGGGATCGGTGCGGGTGTTGACATAACTGGTATTTGGGCTGTTGCTGTCACCGATGACATGTCATCGACTTCAGGAACGGGAATATTCGTGATAGGGATCTCTGATGGTGTCTCTGTGGACCCGAACGGCGACACCACTGTACTGAGAGGCTTTCTCTTCTTGATCTCCTTCGGGTACTTCTCACTTGCACGACCTCTCTTCTTCTCCTTCCTTAGGTATGTGCATGGATGCTTGAGACGGGTGCAGTGCGAACATGGATCATTACCATCGCATTTGGTTCTTTTCACGTTGCAAGTATCACAAGCCCTCCTTATCCGGGACATCTTCTTTCGCGTGCTTTCCAAATCCTCCGCTAGCATCTCCCGGCCAGTGCTGTATGTTCAAGATCGTCCCAGTTGTACCATTGATGATGGGTTTTCAATTCCCATGATCAAATGTAAGCCTATTTATGTCCCATTGGGTGCGGCGCATGCAACTTCGCGCGGGGGCCTCGAACCATACAGAGCGGCTATTTCTCACTACGTCATTCTAAAAGATGGCAATTAATTTATTTATTTTAGGATATACTATCATTTCTCCCACATATCTCGCTGCACCTTGAACCAGTGCGGGAGACTCGACTCTGGCGGAAGTTCCACTGTGATGATGTCCACCGATCTGAATACATGGTCCGTTGAGTAAAACTGGTAGTTGTGGGCAGGATATGTCCTTAGTACGCTATCCATGAGAGCGCCGCCTCCATGCCGTGTGAATGATTCAGGCCGTTTGTTAGTGGTACTGTTACTTCTAATGCTGCTTGTGTTGTTCTTCTTGCGGAGCTCCACCATTCGTAGCAGGGTTTTGGGGACTTTTGGAGATGCAGATAAGAGACTTTCCTCGTTCTCATCATCATCGATCTCAACAGCATCCTCAGATAGCCTTCTAGCCTGGTCCTTCACCAGCGTACGCAGTGGTTCTGGTGCATCCGTTGTAGTAGTAGACCGTCTGGTTTGGGAGCATGGAGTGAGTTCAATGGCGGCCAGCTCAAGAAACGTCTCCGAGAAGTAATTCGAGTTCTTCCCACTATAGAGCCGGTATTCCGAGATCAAACTCGAGTAGTTCCACTTGCAGATCTTCCTCAGAAGTCCTATGACCACATTCGTCTTGTCAATGACAAGTAAGTTGTAGTTGTTCTTGTTCAAAAGCACATTGAATACTTTCTGGATAATATCTGGGGGGAACACCATCCAGTCGGTATTGCCCTCATTATTAGCACCGTGACTCTCGAACCTGATTGCCTTGATCTGGTTCAGCTTCATGAAATTCTCAAAGTTTTTCATTATGGGCGTCTCGTTATCAAGAATAGCAATGGATTTGAGTTGTAGCGTCTCCAAAAAGGCAAAGTTGATGGGATCCAACTTGGAGCATCTGTCTGTGATTTTGGAAGTTAGTACGGCAAGCGCTTGTCAACAGAACGCCAACGAACTCACAAATGCCTTCATCGACCAGGCCAAAGTTGTCCGGGGGAAGCAGCATCCTATATAGTGGGCGGCAAGGAAATGTAGGCTGGAAATTAAGAAGCCTAGGTGTATCAGCCAGCGTTGAGCTTGGGCTTGGGCTTTGGTCACAATAATAATAGTAAAGGTCGCGACTCGATCTGAGGGCTCGTGGGCCGTGAGCCCTTGACCCCTTTCGCACCCTTCCGCCTCAACCCTTTGACCCCGCGGTGCGCGTCCCTCGAAAAAACCAAAAGAAAAACCCAACGACGTTGACGTTTGTTATGGTGGGCTCTTGGTCAACACCAAGAAAAGTATACAACCTACTCACAGGTACGCGCCAAATCTTCACGAGTGCACTCCAATCGAAGCATTTGAACGGAGAACTCTCAGTGTCCGTTGAATTGACCCCCTTTTTGAGCGGCTTTGAAGTACGTTTGCCTGTCATTCCCGTTTTTTGCCCCCTCCCCTTTGGTGTTTGTAAGAACTCTTTCAATCTCAGAGGCAATCCATCCAGAAACCAAAGTGTCACTAACACTCCCCTTTCCTACAGGTACCCACTTGTCAAGGTAGAGCACACATCCACTTGCCTCTGCCTTTCAAGAATCAATCATCGTGTCGTCCAAGCACCCGGCACTTTCAGGCCCAACGCGGGGCATCCCATCCGACTTAACCAAGGTTGCTACCTCTCAGCTTGCCATCCTCGCAACAAAGATCTCACAGGACAACTTTAAGCAAACCGTCCAGAAGATCGAAGCCATCGTTCAACTCTCAGCTCCAGAGGTTTACATCAAGTTCTTGAAGAGACTTCTTTTGCATAGTTCTGATCTTGTACAGACGAACACAGTTACCACTCCCATCTTCGAGCAGCTTATTCAGTACGAGCTCAAGTGCCTGGCAAAGTCACCATCCAGAGTTTCCTCTTTTCAGCAAGTCATTTCTGGGTTCGACTCTGAGCTCTCAAAGTACTTTTCACTCAACGAGCTTTTCGAACGTTATCATCTTACTGATCTCGAAAGATTGAGTTTGTCCCTGAGTGTATCATCGGACGAATCGAAGCATATCTCGACACAGACACTTCCTGCTATCTGCGACGTCAACAATTTCAAGGATTTGCCTGTTGAGCTCATCGTCTCTCTAATCTCACGCATCATAAAGTCTGATTGGATTGACTTGTCACAGAAGGCGCTATTGTTGAAGCTCTCGCACAACTCATCCAAGGACATTGACCAAGAGTTGGAGCCCCTCTTTTACATTCTTTCAAGCATGCCATTTGCAGATCTACTCAAGGCTTGGGGCCCAGAAAACATCACACCGGATGGGGTCACGGAAAGACTTTTGTCTTTGAAATCGCCTAGTGATCTTGAAGAGGCATTGGGTCTCCTGCTTGCAGAGATGATCTCTCCAGGATCGCAGAACATCAATGCCGATGGCCAGACGACATCTCTAACACCATTCGACGTCCCTGAAGCCTCTAAGACGGGATCTCAGTTCGGATCAGCCATCAGAAGGCTATCCGCTCGTCCTTCGTGGGTGAACGTTTTCCACATGATTGACCAGAGACTTCCTTCCCCTCACATGACAGAGGCCTCTCTGACCCAAGTTTTATCTGCATTGGATGATCACACGATCGACTCATTTTTGCAGTTCAACTGGTCGTTGGAGTTCAAGATTGCACTATTTGTGACACTGAGACAGCTGAATCCTCAGAGAGGCTCGTTTGATCTTCTCAGAACTAACTATTTGAAGCCGATCATCAACGATGCCGCCTTGCCAAACATCAAGAACTCGATTCTGTTTTTCCACAACGTTACCATGCTGGAACTCTACTGTATCTCCATGTCAACGGCCATTGAGAACGTTGAGTTCAAGAGATTTCTGCACCAGGTCTTTGAAGAGGACATCAAGACAGCACCAGAGCTTATTGCGTTGGGATGTGTTCGCTTTACACCACAGTCCGCCACCGTGGACGACTTGTTCGAGAACCTCATGGTACATTTGCTCGACGACTCTTCGCCATACTACTCTGTGATCCTCAAGGATATTGGAAACAAGGGTCTGCTTTTCAAGATTTGTGATAAGCTCATTGCGTCTAGATCCACTTCGGGCCTCAATAAGACGCTCTTGAGCTTCATGATCCAGTGCGGATACATCACGGAGTACTTGAACTCCATCCCACTGGCACATGCTGTCGACATCGGTGTTGTCTGTGTTAGCGTTGGCTGGAGCTCAGGGTTTGAGCAGTTCTTGGCTAGCCACAAGTCTGACGACAGCTTTGATGCTACAGTTCTTAAGCTCTTGGGTGAGCAGCTTGATCTGAAGAGAGAATCGAGAACAACAAACATCAGGGCTATCCATATTCTCCTACAGAGCATGAACAACTCCCCAACATTGAGCAAATCGAATCTCACTTCTCTGCAGACCCAGATTCTTCAGGCCTTTCCTCGTCTCATCAATTTCGGATTTGGGCACGATGAGGCAATATTGGCCCATGGTGATTCCAACTCGTTCTCATTTGAGATTGAGCAGCAGATGAAGGCATTCTATCAGAGAATGTACAACCTCGAGCTCGACATCAAGGAGGTCATCAGCATGCTGCAGAGATTGAGAGACAGTGAAGTTCCAGCTGACCAGGATCTATTCGCTTGCATGATCCACTCTCTCTTTGATGAGTTCAAGTTCTTCCCTGAGTACCCATTGAACGCTTTGGCCATAACATCCGTTCTCTTTGGTTCCATGATTCACTTTCATCTCATCAGGGACACCGCTTTGGCTGTTGCATTGAACTTCATCTACCAGACATGCAATCAACCTCAGGAGAGCAATATGTTCAAGTTTGCTGTGCAGGCTCTGTATGCTTTCAGACAGCGCCTCGAAGAGTTCCCGAACTACTGTTCACAGCTTATGAAGGTGGACTCGTTGAAATCTCAGCAACAGGTGTATCAAATCATTGTTGGCGTGGTCAACATGAGCAATGGCAGTGGCAATGCAAATGGGAAGCCGCTCTCTTCCGGTCCCGTAGATGATGTGTCCAAGGCCCAGGCCTTCAAATCAGTGAACCCAAATCCATCGATTCCAAATGATGTCCCACAGGAGAAGAGGCCAGCTAATGACGTATCCCAGAAGATCCTGTTTGTTATGAACAACTTGTCTGAAGAGAACGTTGCTGCGAAGGTGACTGATATCAAGACTGTTTTGACTAGCAGTGTTTACGAGTGGCTTGCAGGATACTTGGTCTCACAGAGAGCTAAGACGGAACCAAACAACCACCATCTCTACTCTGAGTTCCTTGGACTTATTGGTGATGAGTTGTTGTTCGAACATGTCATCAGCGTGACAATTGAGCACATCAACGACCTCCTCAATGATGATGACGACTCTTCGTCCACCAAGCAGTTGTTGAAGAACTTGGGAAGCTGGTTGGGTCTAATGACTTTGGCAAGAAACAAGCCATTGAAGCACAGATCTGTGGCCTTGAAGGAATTGCTAGTGGAGGCATCTGACCAGAACAAACTCGCTCTGGCCATCCCATTCGTCTGTAAGGTTATTGACCAGGCCAAGAAGTCAGAAGTGTTCAAGCTTCCAAACCCATGGACCCTTGGTATCATGCGTGTCCTTGCAGAGCTGTATGAGGTGTCCCAACTAAAGTTGAACTTAAGATTCGAGATTGAAGTCCTCTGTAATGGGTTTGGCATTGAATTGAGTTCCATCAAGCCATCCACTGTCATTGGTAACCACGACCCGAAGACACTTTTGGAGACTGGCGTTGCCTCTCTCTCATTGGATTCCAAGCAGTTCATGGATCAAGCAGCTCTGTTGCCATTGCAACAGCAGAATGTTCAGATGCAGGCACAGCACCCACAAGCTCAACAGCAGTTGATGGGGCCACCAATGCCAGTTACGCAGCTACAGACTCTGCCACCACAGTTCAATGAGAGTGTGCTTCAAAATGTTCTTGGCTCTACGTCATTTGTGACCAATCCTTCCCTCAAACGTATTTTCGTTTCTGCATTGATCAAGTCGGTGAGAGAGATCTTGCCTCCTGCTGTTGAGAGAGCTGTGAGTATTGCTGTCACAACAACTAGATCTCTAGTTTTGAAGGACTTTGCTACCGAGGCAGATGAGCACAAGCTTAGAACTGCAGCAGTCAATGTTGTTCGCCAGCTTGCTGAGAGTTTGGCTCTTGCCACCTGCCGTGATCCCCTGAAGGAAAGTATTCATTCATCTGTCCATGCATTTGCATCCAGCGCACAGATGGCTTCTCTGCCACTGGATGAGCTTCCACAGGCAATCGCTGATAACATTGACATGGTGTGCAGCTTGATTCAGAAAGCAGCAATGGACAAGTCTACTTTGGAAATTGATGAGGGTCTTATGAGCTCGGTCGGTGTACGTCGCTTGCATAAGGAGAGAAGACCAGACCAACCGTTCTATTCTCAGTACCTGTCGAGATACTCGGTGAACCTGCCAGAGCCCTTGGGGTTGAGACCTACTGGTGTCACTCCACAGCAGCACCAAGTATACGAGTCATTTGGTACCAACATTATCGTCTCACCTTCACTTGCTGCACCACAGACGTCCGAACCACCACTTCCTACGATGGGGACGCCTGTTTCAACTGGTTCTAGTGTCGCTCCAATTCAAAGTGCCAATACCGTGCTTCCACCACCACCACAAGGCCCACATGCACAGATTAATTTTGGTCAGCAGATGCCTCCAGAGCAATCATTCCAAATCATTCAGTCGTGTACGGACAACCTTGCTAGGGCAATCTCTGAGAGCTCTATTACATCGCTTCTTGAAGTGACCCCAGATTCTCCGATCCGTGCTCTTGTTGGGCAGATCTTCAACGTTATCGGTAAGAACCTGGGCAGAGACACTCTTTTGTTGAAGTCCACACAGTTGATTTTGAGCACTCTCTTCAGTACAGTGAGCTCTAGTCTTTCCTTGGAGGTCTTTGTGTTGCTTCTTGAGAAGCTCTGTGCTATCTCTGCCAGTGTACGCAAGGATGTTGCTTGGTGGTTTGAGTTTGCTGCTGATAATCGTAAGTTCAACGCCGGTATCTTATTGCATTTGTTTTCTGTGCAGTTGATCACACCAGCAACTATTGATGGGCCCTTGTCACGCAATGTCTCTCCAGCATCGATTGACTTTACTATCTCACTCATCACCCAAGCCCTAAGAAGCACCGACTTTGTGTGCTTTGTGACCGACTTCAAGCAGACTTTGGACAAGCTTCGTTCTATCAGATCACAAAGCTCGGTTGTTGACAAGTTCTTGTCTTCGCTCAGTGATTTAGAGATTGGTTTCTTGAATGATGTTCAAGGGGCTGATGGAGTGATTCCTGAGTCCGGCTACATGGCTTACATCTTCATGGAGTGGATCCACTTGTTGCAAGGTCCATCCAACTGTGAAGAGGCCCAAGTTGCATTTATTATTCAGCTTTTAGATGCCGGTGTCCTTGACGACTCTGACAAGTGCAGCCTTTTCTTGAGAAGTGCTATTGAAGTATCTGTGGACTACTTTAAGGAGAGTGAGCCAGCAAATGATGGGTTTTTGGCTGCCAACAGTCTCTCCAAGTTCGTTGTCAAACTCATTGCACTTCAAGATGATGAAGACTATCAGGCTGCTGTTTTGAAGGCCACTTTTGCAGTCATTTCTTTGGTATTCTCGGAAGATCATGTGACCTCTGGAGAAAATTTCAACGAGAGACCGTACTTTAGAATTCTATCGACTCTCTTGTGTGAATGGTTTGATACTCCTTCGTTGAACTCCAATGTGGTGTTATGTGACAAGTTGTATTTGACACTGATTAAATTCCTTCATGGGTTCCAACCATTGGCATTCCCAGGTTTTGCATTCGCTTGGATCACTTTGCTTTCGCATCGTTTGTTCTTGCCCAATGTATTATCTTCTGAGAATCCATCTGCTGAGTCTGGGTTTGTATCTTTGCTCTTGTCTCTTTTGAGATTCCAATCCAAATACGTTAAGGAGAAACAAATCCCAGAGGTGTTCACTGTCATTTACAAAGGTACTCTTCGTATCTTTTTGTTGTTACTCCATGACTTCCCGGAGCTTCTTGTAAAATACCACTATCAGTTGTGCTGTGAGATTCCTCCATCGTTCATCCAATTGAGAAACATTGTTCTATCTGCCTTCCCAGAATCCACCAGTATGCCAGACCCATTCACCCAAGGTTTGAAAGTTGATAGATTGCAAGAGGTTGCTGAAGATCCAGAAGTTGGTTACAATCCTTCTAATGACATTCCATTCAGAAAGATTGTTGATGGATATCTCCGTATTCCTTCGCAGATGCCATTGAAGAACATGTTGAACATGTTGAAGCAGGATCCAGTGGAAGAGGCTGGTATTGGATATGATTCCACCCAGTATAACATAAAGGCCATTAACGCACTGGTTCTCTATGTCGGTATCCAAGCAGTATCTGATAGACCTGCCAATGGTCAGATCTTTAACCCCAACTCGTCTCATTTCAGCCTGTTGGCAGGTCTTTTACAGGAGGGCACTGTTGAATTGCAGTACCATCTTATCGGTGCCATTTGTAACCAGTTGAGATATCCAAATTCCCACACCCAGTGGTTCAGCCATTTGATTTTACACTTCTTTGGTTCACAGACACTCTGGAACGGCAAGAGAGTCCAGGTGCAGCACGTGATCACGAGGGTGCTCTTGGAGAGGGTGATTTGCAACCGTCCGCACCCATGGGGTCTGCTCATTACGTTTGTCGAGCTTTTGAAGAACAGTGAACTGGCCTTCTTTGAATTGCCATTCATCAAGACAGACCCGGAGCTGGAGAAGCTCTTTGGCACACTGCTACGTCACTTCAACGCCAACACCAGCGCTAACGCTGCTAAGTCAAGCAAGGAGAGCTCGCTGCCATTAATCTAATCTTGTATATTATCCATGTTTAAATCACGATCGTTATGAAATGTTAATATTGTTGTTGTAGTGTTTGTTTGTTTGTTTGTTGCACTGCCCCATGTAGGTGCCGCGACTTGCAAGTTCCCAAGCCATATTAAAAAAAAAAAAAAAAAAAAAATGCAGTTAAGGTGATTGTCTAATCAGTTGCGGGACTCAAAGCTTTTGACTCAAGCAGAAACTGCCAGTTATCAACAAGATGAGCAGCGTATTTGCCTTTCTAAGAAAGAGACGTGGCTCTGTGGACAGTGCCGACAGCGACATTGTTGACCAGCCGCGGGCCAAATCCAGAAAGCCGCCAAGTGAGTAGGAAGCCGACACATGGATTTTTGATGATGGAACACAAACAAAAGAGGACACTAACCAATTGTGCAACCCAGACACAGCATTCAGACAACAGCGTCTTAAGTCATGGCAGCCGATCTTGTCTCCGCGGTCTGTGCTTCCGCTGCTGCTTGTTACTGCTATCATCTTCACGCCGCTGGGCATAGCACTGATCTATACGACGTACAACGTTCAACAACTTGTTGTGGAGTACGGATCGTGTAGTACGGAGGCTACGACGTCCGAGTTCTCCGAGATTCCATCACAGTACTTGGCAAAGCACTTCTATGGGAGTCTCCCCGATGGGTACGAACTTCCAAGTTGGAAGCTCGAACAGAATGAGACTGACGACTCCTTGACTTGTCAAATCAAATTTGAAATTCCACACGACATCGATGGGCCTATGTATCTTTACTACCGCCTGACGAACTTCTATCAGAATCATAGGGAATATGTCGAGTCGTATGACTCATCTCAGCTTAAGGGAGAGGCCGTGAAGGCTAGTGATTTGGATAGTGACTGTGGTCCTTTGAAGACGAATTCCGAAGGGAAGCCATATTACCCATGTGGACTGATTGCCAACTCTTTGTTCAATGATACATTCAGCAACTTCACAGGTGCCACAGATGACACAGCAGAATACTTACTGAGTAACCAAAATATCGCATGGGGAACAGATGGATCGAGATTTAAAAAGACAAAGTACTCTGCAGATGATGTGGTGCCCCCACCGAGCTGGATTAAGGCATACCCGGATGGCTACACTGAGAGTAACATGCCAGATCTCTCCGAGTGGGAGGCTCTACAAGTTTGGATGAGAACCGCAGGGCTACCGAGCTTCATGAAACTGGCCTTGAAGAATGACACAGCCAAGCTTCCAAAGGGTCAATACGTTGTGGATGTGGGTCTCAACTACCCTGTGTCGCTGTTTGGGGGCACAAAGTCGATGGTTCTTACCACGAGCACGGTGATTGGTGGTAGAAACCTTAGTCTGGGTGTTGCATACCTCGTTGTTGCTGCGTTGGCCATCTTCTTTGGCCTTGTATTCCTCATCAAGTACGTAATCCAGCCAAGAAAGCTCGGTGATCATTCTTATTTGAACTTTGATCGCACAGAAGAGGCACAGCAATCAGAACAAGTAAATACCTCCAATTTCCGCACAAGGGAGATCTTATGAAGCAAATGGGAAATATATATATATAATGAATACACATTTGCTGCAATTCTGTTAAGCAATTGTGCTTTAGGCATAATATGTCCATCATATCATACATTGCTGCTACATTACGGTTGCCGAGTAAACCTATATTGATATTATATTATCACTTACCAAACGGCCTCCTTGCCACTATACTCCCAAAACTTTCCAGAGTCCTCCAACTTCAAGTTATGTAGAAGCTTAATCTGTTTCTCTGCCGATTCCTCTGGGGTAATAGCCAATGACTTAAGCATCTCCGAAGCTTGTGGATCTTTGGTATTTTCAGTAGCAGCCAAACCCATATCGGATAAAACGAGGCCTGGGTGCACTGCCACAACTATGAACTTCTCTTGTTCCAACTCCCAAGACAAGAGTTTGACAAAGTGGTTAAGTGCAGCCTTCGAGGTACCATATGAAGAACTATGGAATGGGTACAACTGACCAATAGAACCCAATAGAGATGTCACTGCATAAATGACTCTCGTTTGCTTCTTTAACAAAAATGGATACACCTTTTGAGTAACCAACACCGGTCCAACGGTGTTTACATTGAAATGATCGATAATGGATTCTCTGGAAGTCTTCAAATATGGTACAGTGGAACTCTCCTTTGCAATACCAGCATTGGAAATGAAATAATCAATCCCATTTGGTGCCACTTTCTCCAATTGCTCACTCAGATTCTCAATGGATGTCTCCGAAGAAACATCCAATTGTACAATCTTGACGTTTCCCTTGTCAGCCAATTTTTGCAATTCCACAGCCTTGGATGGATCCCTTGCAGATCCAATGATCAAATTGGATTGATCCTGAGCCAATTGCTCAGTGATGGCGTACCCAATGCCTCTGTTGGCACCTGTGATAAAGTAAACTTTGGACATTTTGAAATAACTTGTAATTTCTTGTTGATAAAGAGATGGTTGGGATTGAATATCAAAGAAACATGGAACAAGGGAAAAAAGAGGGATCTATCTACATACTTATATACTTTTGTGATATTTTATTTCTAATCATTCCTATTTGTAGCTCGGAGCGGCCCCGACTAAACTCCGCATTACTAATTTATATTACCCCCGTCTCCGTGGCGCTACTATATTTTTTTTGGCCCAAGCTACTTTTTTTTTTAATTTGTCACACAATTGACATTGCTTATGTATAAATTTGCTGTATTGAGTTTGTAAAGGTCGGCAATTAAGGATCGTGCACGACGCAATATGATTGTTGGGTAAGTGAAGCTATATATAGATTTGACTATGAATTCAATTAGATGACTGGCTTATAACTAATTGCGCCCAACTATTCCAGTCGATGTAACAAAAGGGGGCCAAATTTACGGAGGGGTGTTTATATAAGCTGAATAATGTATTTTAAATATTTGCAAATCAACAATTACAACTCAACTCTTAGCACTAATGAAATTCATTCTTATCACATTTGAGCCCTGAGGTCTGCCTGCCGGATATCTATTGTTCATCCGCGATTACATAATCCCCGCGAATACAAACATGCAAACACACACACACAAACACACACAAACAAACACAATAACAAAAACAAAGCTACCATAGGATGATCCGTTGACGATTTCGAGAAACTTATATATTTATATATATATAAGTATAGTCCACCACCACATATCCATACACTCAAAATGTCGCGGGTGAAGCGTATAATCAAGGAGTTGGACGACGTCCAAAAGGACACACAGGCCTCAATCACTCTGACGCTGGTTTCTGAGGATGACCTTAGCCACTTGGTGGGTACTTTCTTAGGACCTCCAGACACCCCATACTCTGGGGGGAAATTTGTCGTGGATATCAAGATTCCCAATGAGTACCCATTCAAGCCTCCAATCATGAAGTTCGAGACAAAGGTGTACCATCCGAACATCTCGTCGGTGACTGGTGCCATCTGTTTGGACATTTTGAAAGATGCATGGACTCCTATCTTGACACTCAAATCTTCTTTGATCTCACTTCAGTCTCTTTTCCAATCTCCAGAGCCAAACGACCCACAGGATGCAGAGGTGGCTAAGCACTACATCTCTGACATTGACGGCTTCAACAAGACTGCCAAGTACTGGACACAGATCTACGCCAATGATGCCGATAGCAGAGACGTGAACGATGCTCAGCTCTATGGTATTGATGAGTCCACAGTGACAAACTTTGAGAACATGGGCTTTGCCAGAGACAAAGTCATTGAAGTCTTGAGAAGACTCGGGTTGAAGAAGGTGGATGGTGAGCCCCGCACAGAGAATAAGGTGATTGAGGAGTTACTTAATGCCAACTGAGATCGACCGCGGTATATATATATATATATATATGTACAAAAATTCTAATACTTCTAGTAAACCTATAGGCACTATATCGATTATCTATACCTATGTCAATGCAAATCAACGTTCATTTATAGCCTTTCAAGCACTATAGAATGTTCATTTCTTTCTCTTGTTGGCGGTCTTATGCTTGTTATCCTTAGATCCACTGGTACCATTGCCTCTTCCATTGTTAGTTCCATTCCCATTCTTCTTCTTATCGGTGAACGTCACAGACTCTGCCTTCTCCATGATCTTCAAAGTATAGCCGTTGATAGAGACGGTCTTAGCAGCAAGTGCCTGTTTCATCGACTCTGGCTTCTCAAAGGCCACAAGGGCAAAGTGTCCTCTTGGTTCCACTTTGAGAACGTTTTTAAAGTGTTTCTCAAAGCCTTCGCTGATTTCTGGGCCTTTCAAGCGATCGACACCATCAACACGGATGGAATATGCGTACTCGCCTCCTTTCTTTCTACCATGTGACTGTGGCTGCTGTTGAGACTTTTGTGTGTTTGTGACATCTGTTAACACCTGAGTGGCTGTTGGAGAGCCCTGCTTCTTCACTGCGGATGGAACAGCAGCGGGCTTTACACTCTTCACCTTGAGGGTCGTGGATGTCGTTGGCGTGGAGCTGGAAACAGCCTGTGCCCAGCTACTCGATACAGGCCGTGCAATAGGCTGTGGAGCAACAGATTCAGCTGACTCTGGGCCCTTGTTCTCCTTTTCAGTCTCCTTTTCAGTCTCCTCTTCCTTCGAGACTGGAGTAGAGGCTGGCGTAGTAGCAGTCCCATTGACCTTGGATTTTTCTTCCTTCTCAGGGGCCTCAGGCTCCTCTGTAGGCTTCTTCTCAGTTTCTTCAACGACAACAGTCTCTTCAGCTGGCTGCTCACTGGTCTCCTGCTCAACTTCCTGCTCGGTTTCCTCAGGGCTGTTCAGTTCGTAGTCTTCGTCTGGAATCAATCTAAAGATATCATTGACAACAACGTATGCCTTTGGCTCGGAAGCTGGCTTCAAGATAAAGGACTGGGCAAACCTATACACTGCAACCTCATCCTTTAATGCCAGCTCACCGACGACGGAGATCAGCAATGCCGTCTTGAGTGCCGGCTGGGAATCGATGCTGTTCACCCTGATCTTGGAGCCGGCGAGTTGAGACTCGGCATAGAAGGCCTCGATCTCCTTCTGGGAAGACGCAGTCTTCCCATCGATGTCCTTGCTGATGAAGTTGACGCCACCGTCAGCATCCGGGATCTCCGAGTGGGTTAGCTCAGCATCCGAGCTGTAGATCTTGAAAAGGTCTTTCGGGTTTTGATGTAACTCTCTGTAATAGTGCTCGACGAACGAGAAGGCAATGTCCCTTGTGGATGGCATGGCTCGGCAGTGCTTTGATTCTATGGGCAATATTGGTTGAGTGGAGGGGGTGGAAGGGCAGCCGACGCGGACAAAACACTTATAGGGGAAGTGGATTCTTCCAACTATATATTTCAAAATCGAATTGAATTGAAAGAACTCATTTCCTCCCTCCCTTACTTCCCCCCCTTAGCGAAATTGAGAAAATCCGCCAGAAATCCATGGAAAATCTCTGTCTCGGTGGGTGTGCGCGCGCGTCATCAGAAGAGACATCGATGGGCGTTGGGGGAGAGATCTCACAAACCCTTTGCTCTACAGAGAAAAAACACAGAAGTACAAGATATATTACTTAAGCACGCCTCAGCTGTCGCCCATCGAGTTCAACTGAACGCCATGGTCGTTCTTCAGACCGTGAATCTCGCCGGCATACTTGGTGAGGTCCACGGCTCTGGATTCCAGCTCCGCCAGACAGAAATGTGTCAAGAGAGCCTGCCCACCAGTCGAGACATAAGAAGCGATACGTGGGACGGCCAACTCCTCCGCAAGGTTCTCCAGCGTTTGGCTAAGTGAGCCATCGCTCTTACCGCTGCCGGACTGCTTGGAGAGGATCTTCAAGTCGTACAGCTTGGGGAAGAATAGAGACACCTTGTGAAGGAACTCCTCTTCCTTTGATGGCATCATGTTGTTCGTCAGTAGCGAGATGAGGAATCCAAAGTCGTAGCCCGCGTGGAAACTCGTCCAGTGCACGTCTGGAAGGAGCACCAGCCCTGAAGATGTCAGTAATTCGGCAAATTCAAACTGCTCAATACCATAAACCATATGCTTGTGGAAATCAATGCCTGTCTTTGTAAGGGATTCATATGCTTCGTCGGAGATCATTCTTGTGTTCAAGTCGAACTTGAAGTTGAATTGCCATGTGCTGTAGATGTTATCTGGCTTCTTCCCATTGCCATCACTGAGAGAGATACCCAACTGTACGAGATTCAATAGATCAGCATTGGCCCTAAGGGTCTGGTAGTGATAATCGTTTGTCGATGAAAACACACCAACTGGTCTGGCCAGGATGCCGGGGAACTCCGTACTGAAAGAGACATGGTTGTAATGCGTTATGAGCTGGCGGATGATCTGAAGCTCCTGGTGGAGGTTCTCCGCCCAAACGTCCTTAATCGCAACGTAGGTCTGTGACATGTGGT
The DNA here is from genome assembly GCA_030567055.1 of Petasospora taoyuanica. Classification (NCBI taxonomy): domain Eukaryota; kingdom Fungi; phylum Ascomycota; class Saccharomycetes; order Phaffomycetales; family Wickerhamomycetaceae; genus Petasospora; species Petasospora taoyuanica. The sequence continues at coordinate 36,593 of JAKUBZ010000048.1, forward strand.
GCTGTTGCTGTGGTGGTGGTGGTAACATCCCCTGTTGGAGCTGTGGTTGCTGTTGCGGCTTTGGGTGGAGCTGTGGAGGGCCCTGCGGCTGCGGTTGCGGCATCATGTTAGGGTTCAACCCTCTTTGGCCCATCTGTGGTGAAAAGTTGGTGAACTGTTGTTGCATCTGTTGAAGTTGGTTAAACTTCTGGAGCTGTGCGGCCTGTGACAGATCACCCTGCTGCATGTGCGGGAAGCTCATATCGTATATGTATATCGGAAGGGGAGGCGCACACAATTCGGTTTCTCTGTCTCCACTTCCGCAAGCTGTGCCAGTATGTCTTTTTTATAATATCACGTCCAATGAATTTTGATAACACACTCATGGGTTTCTCCAGATGGCTGGAAGTCCAAAATAATCAACGATGCAAAGTCGCGAAATGCTATATATGCTATTTCTAAAAAAAAAAAAAAAAAAAAAAAAAAAACCAGCAGACTATACTTCATAGCTCTATCTATATAGTTGTGCAGGCCGCAAATGGCACTTATATATATCAGTAGTAGCCTCCTCTGTACGATGCACCCCTTGCTGGAGGTCTGTAAGTTCTGTCGTTACCGTAGTAGCTTCCGTTCCCACCAGGGCCAGGTCTCGTATGGGATTGTGGTATGGATCTCCCGTTGTTGTTGTTGTTGTTCCCGTAGTAATACCCATTATTGCCGTGGCCTGCTTCACCGCCACTATAACTGGCCATTCCTTGCTCGTAATACTCTAGTGCTTTCACTTGGTCGGGATCTCTTGTTGTGGTGGAAGATTGATGTGCATATCCAGAGCCGGAACCATTATCTGTTGCCTTCCCAGAAGACGCTTCTGCAGCTTGACGAAGCTTCTCACACTCGGTCTCAAGTTGTTCGATACGTGTGTATGCCTTCTTCGTAGCCATGCGGAAAGTTTGGTTCTTGATCGTGGCGATAAGCTGTGGGTATAATCTTTCCAAATCCTGGTATCTCAACTCCTTCCTGCCAGGGGTATCATCAGCAATGCTCATTACTTGATGGAGTTCTTTCTTGAGTCTGATGTTCTCAGTCTCCAAGAACTTGAGCTCTTGATCGAGGATCTTGTTTTGATCCGATAACAACTTGGATTCTTGCTCTGCTGATGACACTTTAACTAGAAGTTCATTCTTTTGTTGTTCATCTAATTCTCTCATCTCTTTTTCCATCTCTGATCTCAATTGACGAACCTCTGTCTCATGCTTATTCTTAAGTTCATTGATAAGATTTTCATAGTTGATATCGAAATATGTGATATCAAGGTTCCATGTTTCATAATTTCTAACAATCTTTAAGATCTTCGTTGCCAATGTCTTTGCCACAATAAGAATCTGCCTCTTGAAATCTGTTATGGTGACATGTTCTTTTAACTTTGTACAACATTCTAATACTGAAGATAACTGGCAACAGTTTTCAATGATATTTTTGTAACGGCTTTCCAATGCATTCTTGAAATCGTCAGAATGAGCACTTAATTGTGATGATAAGAACAAGTTGACCTCTTCTCTAAGCTTATCAATCGATGCGTGTTGTGTATCATAAGCCAATAACACCACAAAGAATTGAGCAGCAGCATCCGGGAACACTTCAAAGAAACTGTTGTTGTTTCCAATGACTTCGTTGGAAATTTCTGTCACTTTTTCGTCACCATCGGCATGTGGAGGTATTGTTGCTGTGGTGGTGGTAGTAGTAGTAGTAGAGATTGTATCGCTCTTGATTGTAAAGAAATGAGAAAACTTGTAAAACAACGAGTATATCACTAGTAAGATATCATCCATATTCTCTTCTTTCACAGAGCGGGCAAAGATCAATAGCTGTGCAATGTTCATCAATACTCTTGTTAAATTCTCCTTGATAGTTTCCCTCCTCGTAGATGATACCATCTCATGTTTATGAATGAAGTATGTTGCAGGTTTGATGAATGAGATAAAGCTGTGATATAGCACGAGGTTGGCATCCAATTCTGATTCTCTCATAACAGGTAGATTCTCCAGCGAGTAAATTGTATAGTCTTCTGGATGGTCATAATCCAAAGTTGCCGGTCTCGTTGTTAAACCATCGTATTCTATGAGTTCTTCTTCTTCTTCTTCTTCTTCTTCATCTTTAAGAGCCGCTGCTTCATTCTTTGAAAGCATTGGTGGCGTCGATGATAAGAATTTGGTTAGAAAAAATGACACCCGAGACATCTCATCCATCTTGTTGCAGATTTTATCATAAAAATCTTGTCCCGATGCATATTGGCGATACTTTGGATTCCTATTGTGATTGAAATCGGCTAATCTCAATCGGTGGAGAAGAACCTGTAGATTCGTTTCCATCTTAGGCGGCTCTCTCTATCTGTGATTTTGACTTTTTTGGCTTTGAATTATGAATAGGTTGAGAATTGAAAGGTTCACACTTTTTTCACTGAATATTGTGGTATGAATTGGCATCACCATCAGTGCCCCCTCCCCCCTTGATGTCGATATGCGTGTGTGTTTGTTGTTGATCTAAGCGCTGTGCCCTATTAATGCACCCGCGAAAATTTCCATTTGCGGAACACATCACACTTATACTACAAACCGAAACCGATGATGATGATGCCCTTTTTGGATATCGTTTGAAGTTTGGGCATCAACAAAAAGAAATTGGATAAAAAGAAGGGAAGTTGATTGCAAGGGCTGATATCATCGTTCGGGAAGCCTTCCCGAACGCAATTGCCATGTGACAGAAAAAAAAAGCCTCTAATGATAGTAAGAGTGGTAGTACGGCGTCATCTGAGGGTGGCTCGTAATTGGAGCCACGGCTCATGTGATTGAAATAAATTCAGACTTCCAATCAACGACGTTACTCTTATGTATAGCAAGAGCACACTTTAATTCCACTGGAATTTTACAGAAGAGTTTGCCCCCTTGGACTTTTACACTTTTCTATTCGCCCCCCGCGTAAGTATACATATAGGATCCATTAGCATGTGACAGTTTAAGACGATCCGGGAATATGCGTCTCCCACCCCCTCCCCCCGCATACATGCATTATTGTTGAGAATTTGAGGTTGTAGAAATTGAATAACTGAGTTTGTATCATGAATTAATTGAGATACGATTGATCATCATTGAATTACCTCTGGTTGGCTTCTTATTGCCCCTGAGAATTCGCCGCAATCCCAGTCCTTATCCCGATCCATCTGTCTCTCTCTCTTTCAATAGATGTACAGCTCATAGTGGTTCCGCACCCCCCTTTTTCTTAAGCCTCCAATTAATGCACCAGCTGATCAATCATCGTCACAAGCATAGAAAAATAATAGCATAGCCACAGATTCTTCGGCTGTTCCCTGTTGCCCTCATTACTTTCCTTGGCCCGCAGCCATCGTCCGCTCTTTTTTGTCCATTGTTTGAAATTTTGCACATGTTCCATTCCTCCACTACCATCCACCCGTCCCGCCCCCAGCCCTTAACTCTATTTAAACACCAGTGTTTCCGCCCCTTTATAAACGATCTATTTATGTCTTCTTCCTTCTTTCTTTCTTTAACAACCTCGCTGTCTTCCAGTTCTACTAACAAGACGAACGGTACGGCATATAGTCCAGCAACAGAACTCTATTTGCCCTCTCCCACAACAACACATACACTTCCAACACAACACAACACACGCCTCCTCTCTGGCGTATTAGTCAAAGTGTTCTCCAATCTCCTCTCCTCGAGTCACCACCCTTACAACCACAAGCGCGCTTCAAGCACCGGTTCAGGGAACGACCCCGTCTTCTACTTGTAATTTTACCATCATGGTCACCATCAAAGTTAACAACGATAGAGTCAAGTACTCTGCTGACAACTCACAGTTGTCAACCACTTACACTTACCAGAACTCCCTTGTCGAAAAGTCTGAAGACGGATTGGTCTACTCTGTTTCCCCCTTCTCTAAGGACTACCAGTTTGATGTCGAACTCAAAGTCCCTAAAGTCGGCTTGTTGCTTGTCGGTTTGGGTGGTAACAACGGCTCCACTTTTGTCGCCAGTGTTGAGGCCAACAAACAGCAGTTGAGTTTCAGCACCAAGGACGGTGAGAAAAAGGCAAACTACTTTGGTTCGGTCACTCAGTCTTCCACTATCAAGATCGGTATCGATTCCACTGGTAAGGATGTCTACGTGCCATTCAGCTCCGTACTTCCATTGGTCAACCCGAGTAACTTGATTGTCAGCGGTTGGGATATCAGTGGTGCCAACTTGGAGGCTGCTGCAAAGAGAGCCAAGGTTTTGGAGTATGACTTGCAACAAAAGCTCGGCCCAACTCTTAGAAAGTACACTCCATTGAAGTCAATCTACTACCCAGATTTCATTGCTGCTAACCAGGAGGAAAGAGCTGATAACATCTTCAACTTGGACACCAACGGTAAGATCGATCAGTCTTCCAAGTGGGAACACGTGGAGCAGATCAGACGTGACATCCATCAGTTTAAGAAGGATAATCAGTTGGATAGCGTCATCATCTTGTGGACCGCCAATACTGAGCGTTACTCTCAGCTCATTGACGGTGTTAATGACACCGCTGAGAACTTGGTCAAGTCTATTAAAGAGGGCCACTCCGAGATATCTCCATCTACTGTTTTCGCTGTGGCTTCTATCTTGGAGAAAGTTCCATTCATCAACGGATCTCCACAGAACACTTTTGTTCCTGGTGCGGTTGAATTGGCTGAACAAAACAATTCTTTTATCGGTGGAGATGACTTCAAGTCTGGTCAGACCAAGTTGAAATCCGTTCTGGCTCAATTCTTGGTTGATGCCGGGATTAAGCCAGTTTCTATTGCATCCTACAATCACTTGGGTAACAACGATGGCTTCAACTTGAGTTCTAACGAGCAGTTCAAATCCAAGGAGATCTCCAAGAGTTCTGTCATTGATGACATTGTGGAGTCGAACGATATCTTGTACAACAAGGAACTGGGTGACACTGTCGACCACTGTATTGTGATCAAGTATATGCCAGCTGTCGGTGATACCAAGATCGCAATGGATGAGTACTACTCTGAGCTCATGCTCGGTGGTCACAACAGAATTTCCATCACAAATGTCTGTGAGGACTCCTTGTTGGCTACTCCACTGATCATCGACTTGGTTGTGATGACTGAATTCTTGTCAAGAGTCACTTACAAAGAATTGGAAGGCTCTATCACTGAAACCAAGGAGTTGTACCCAATCTTGGGCTACTTGAGTTACTGGTTGAAGGCCCCGCTTACCAGAAAGGGTTTCCAGACCATAAACGGATTGAACAAGCAGAAGCAAGGTTTGGAGAACTTCTTGAAGATCTTGGTTGGTATCCCAATCTCTGATGAATTGAGATTCGAGGAGAGACTCCAGTAGGGTTTGGGTGCCTTACGCTTGCAATTTCACTCACCATTATGCCATTTGATTTCCCTATAAGCACACATTATTAAAAAGAACAAAAAGATTGATATACATACATACGAATTGTTAATAAAGAAAACCGGTGAAGTGTTAAACATTCATAGCGCTGTATAATAGTTGCGAAGCCCATTGAAGCCATACGACGGAATTCCGCACTTGAGATGATCCTCCAGAGTGAAGCAATGAATATAGATCGCCATTGCCATTGCTTATACATTTACATACATCTATTTGAACTTATCAAGCATAATGCTATCTGACCTGTATTTCCAATCCATGCCTTTGAACGGGGATGCAATGTCTACCCCAATGCTATACATCTGTTCTAATTTGCTTTTGTGGCGTATCCTATAGGTTTTTTTTTGTGGGGCACAATCATATCATATAGATCGGTGGTAATTAGGTGTTGACTGCAAAATGCCGACAGATTTTTCCAGCGAGTGGCCTGAGGCGGCCCGCGCAATAATTCACATATATGTTTTAATTTTTTTTGGGGTATGAAAAGCTAATCATGAACAACAACAACATCAACAGGTGAACGTTTTGAATTGTTTCGGTCCCGAGTATGGTGGTACGCTGATGTTAGGTCTATGGATGAAAATATCCTGCCTAATTGATGTCTATTAGCACTACGTGGTGTGCACACACTTTGAGAACGGGATCGAGCTCTTTGTTTGACTTTTGACGAATTATTGGCTCTATATCACCTGAAATTTGGCTCAAGCCTTCCAGAGAAACTCGACCATATATGTTACTCAAATTGAGGCACACTTTCATATGCGCATATATGATTTATATCTATTAGCCGGAGTGGCTGGGATTTACATTTCTGTTATATATGTAATCCCCATCCATTGATCTGGCTCACCAATAAGATCACATATTGATCCATCTGAGGCTTGTAGTATGGGCATGACCGCCGTATATATGAATTGTATAACACCCATGTCCTTCATCAAGAGTGGTTCCCTTTTGACTTTTGGGCTGTCTATATCTTGGCCAGAAAACTGTAAGCCCATATAGATTACTCCATTAGAAATTTTGTCTATAACATTTATCGGTAACCATGGCAACCTTGTTTGTGCGCGCGCGGGGGAGTTATACAGTTACTTCCGTACTTATCAGGATCACCAACCCATATGATATTCTCGACCAGAAGCCTGAAGAGTCAACCATCGAGCTTTTTAAAAACAAAAACAAAAAAAAAGGGCTTTGAGCATAATTATTAGCAGCGCTCAAGTTTACAAAACAACAAGATGGCCATAGAGCCTGTACGGAAAGTTCTTTCAGCACAATCACATGTCGTGCATGGGTATGTTGGAAACAGGGCAGCTACTTTCCCATTACAATGTCTTGGATGGGACGTTGACGTGATGAACACTGTGAATTTTTCGAATCATACAGGGTATGGTTCTGTAAAGGGAAGCAAAACCTCTGCAACGGAACTCACGGAGCTTTATGAAGGTCTCAAAAGTATCGGGACTCAATATGATGCTTTCCTAACGGGGTATGTGCCTGGTGCAGAAGCCCTGGAAGCTGTGTGTGCTATTGGACACGATCTTAAGACTACGAACAAATCGATGCTTTGGTTGTTAGACCCTGTGATGGGGGACGAAGGTGAACTTTATGTGAGTGAAGATGTGATCCCTGTGTATCGCAAGGCCCTGTTAAGTGGAGATATCGACATTATAACGCCGAACCAATTCGAAGTGGAACTTTTAGTGGAATTCAAGATTGAGGATAATATCACTTTGAAAAGGGCACTGGAAGTGTTACACTGTCATTTCAGAGTGCCCAATGTCGTGATATCCTCTCTGAAACTTGGAGATGACGATAAGATCATGGCGGTATCTTCTAGGTGCCCCGATACCACAACTACTATCCATTCATCGATGTTCGAGATCCCATTGATTGAGTCATACTTCACGGGCGTAGGCGACTTGTTCTCCGCGCTGTTGATCGATCGTGTTCAAAAGATGGACAAACAGACAGATGGAGAGCTTGACAGAGCTGTTATTCAGGCACTCACCGTCATGTCCTCTGTACTCAAAGTCACAAGTGATGCTGCTGAACAAGCTGTGGGTCATAAGATCAGTTCGAAGATGGGCTCTGCTGAGACGATGAAATCGTGTGAACTGAGGCTGGTGGAGTGTCGCCACCTCTATGAATCGGAGGAGGCCAAGTTTATACCAAAGAGACTTTGAATAAAGGTGGGGTTTATAGAATAATGCTCATAAATTATATGTCCCCGTCCCCCCCCCGTACTTGCATCGGAGCATGGCCGATGAGATATCGCGACGCCTGGTTGGGATGTCGCCATTTCTGTAATCCATGACATTCACACACACACGACCAATCGGATTTCTAGCAAACGATTGTTGCATTATAGAAAGTGGTAAAGGAAGCTGAAAACTTGGTGATCTAACACAAAAATCAACCATCAGATGTCTTCAAACAACGCACTGGAAGACAATCCTATTGTTGAAACTGCCCGCCATCTCCCTCTGCATACACGGCTTCCCTCGCGCAGAGGTACACCGATCAAGAGTTGTATAACTGCAGACACGAGAGAAACATCGCCGTCCTCACTGTCTACGCTGTTGGATACTGCAGTGTTGATAGAGGAATTGCACTTGAAAGACGCTGAGTCGCCAAATCTCGTACACAGATGGCATCATGACCACTCTATTTTATCCACGTTGGCATTCCCATCGTTGGGGTTGTTGTTCTGTGGTACGCACGACCATAAGATCATAGCATACGATATGGTCACTTTTGAGAGGAAATTCACACTGCTGGGCCATACGGGCTCGGTGTTGTGCCTTGCCAAGTCCGATGATGAGAAGTATTTATTCTCCGGTGGTTCCGACTCCCTCGTGAAAGTTTGGGACGTTTCTTCAATGGTGGAAACTCACACCATCTACTCCCTTGTGGACATTGGTGACATCTTCAGCATCGCTTGGTGTGATGCCAATGACACTGTATACTTTGGCTGCCAGAATACATCGATCTTGTTCGTGAAGCTCGACTACATGACACACAAGGGAAATCCCGACTCTCTTCCTTCCAACAGATTTGACAAGTTCTTTGACTCAAAAGGCCCCGCTGGCCATGTGAACACTACCTCAAAGCGTGAAGGACGCGTACCGAAGCATGGAAGACTCATCGAAGTCCCATCTGCTAACATTCTACCATATGCACACAACGGGTTTGTGTATTCCACACGGATTTATGAAAAGACCTCTTTACTAACAGGAGGTGGTGATGGTATTGTGAACATTTGGGACTTGGCGCAAGGTGGGCTCAGGCTCATTGACCATTTGGATAACGACGACAGTGTGATGTCCCTCGCGGTGTTTGACAACTTCCTCTACTGTGGATTGACAGAGGGGAAACTGAAGCTATGGGACCTCAAGACTTCGCAGCAGATCATGATGTTGCAATCTGCAGACGACGAAGACTGTGACACTTTGTCTATAGCAGCTACGTCGCACTGTGTCTTCAAAGGGTCTCACAATGGTATCACCAAGTGGAAGCTGGGCACAACTGAGCGTTCCTTCTGGCCTGCACACGACGGAATGGTGTTATCATCGGAGATCTTCCAACACAAGGACAAGACATATCTTGTCACTGGTGGTAACGACTCCTCGGTGGCCATCTGGGACATTTCAGAACACCACGGCCCAGTGTCTAGAAGACATTCTGCTATTGACATTGCTAATGAGTCGATGCTTACTGAATTGAGTGAGTTGGTTTCGTTCAAGACCGTTTCCAAAAAACCAGAGAACTATATCGATGACTCCAGACGTTGTGCTCACTACCTCAATAATTTGTTCAAGAAGTTTGGAGCAGATTCTGAGTTGTTGCCTGTGGAGAACGGTAACCCTATTGTGTATGCCTGTTTCAAAGGGTATAAAGAAAGAGATGATGAACAGTTACCAAGGATCCTGTGGTATGGTCACTATGACGTTATCGAGGCAGACGATTCTGTGAATTGGCAAAACAACCCATTCAAGATGACTGCCAATGACGGGTATTTGTACGGAAGAGGTGTCAGTGATAACAAAGGCCCCGTTTTGGCTGCAATGTACGCCGTCACGGAACTGTTGCAGAAGGGAGAACTGAAATCCGATATTGTGTTCTTAATTGAAGGTGAAGAAGAATGCGGTTCCTTTGGATTCCAATCCGCAGTGGAGAAACACTCAGAACTCATTGGTGATATCGATTGGATCCTGTTGTCTAACAGTTATTGGCTGGATGAGAAGACCCCTTGCTTGAACTACGGTCTCAGAGGTGTCATCAGTGCCACTGTGGAGATCTCGAGTGATAGCCCAGATAGGCACTCGGGTGTTGACGGTGGTGTCTCGAGAGAGCCTACAATGGACTTGGTGAAGTTGTTGTCTAAGTTGACGAGTGATGATGGTAAAGTGGAGATCCCAAATTTCTACGATACTATGAAGCCTTTGTCCTCGGAGGAGGAGAAGCTGTATGACATCATCTGCTCCAGGGCTGACATTCCTATTGCCAAAGATACACTGTTGGCCAAATGGCGTTCTCCATCTCTCACTGTACATAAGATTGAGGTCTCCGGTCCTGGTAACAGTACTGTCATTCCAAGGTCCTCCAAGGGCTATGTCTCTATAAGAATTGTCCCTGAGCAGTCATTGGCATGCATCAAGAAGGCATTCATTGATTATCTGACGCAAAGTTTCCATTCTCTCAAATCTGATAACCACTTGGACGTGAAGGTGATTCACGAGGCAGAGCCATGGCTGGGCGAACGTTCCAACGCGGCATACCAAATCCTGGAACGCGAGATCAAGGCTCAATGGAACGTTGATCCCTTCTATATCCGTGAAGGTGGATCTATCCCATCTGTGAGATTCCTCGAGAAGATCTTGAGCGCACCAGCTGCACAGATCCCATGTGGCCAATCTACTGATAATGCGCACCTGGACAACGAGAGACTCCGCGTGGCCAACTTGTATGCCCTGAGGGCAATCTTGAAGCGTTCTTTCTTGCAATTGCCTAGGAAATGGAGCACTTAATAGCATTATAATTGATTCTATAAAAGTCATCTGAACATAGCTCTCGGTCTTCTCCGCGTTTTAGGTACGATCCTCTCTCCACACACCCACACAGCCCCAGAATTGCTCGCCACTTGGCACATTTGTTACCTCTCTCAATAGCATTGATGTCAATTAAAAAGACTGTAAAAAAAGGCACAATGGAAGCGCCAACATCCCTAACAGACCTCCCAGAGGATATCATCGACACGATTGTGCTTTTCCTACCACAGGAATCCATCCAGGCACTCTCGCAGACTTGTAGGCTGCTTCACGATCAGATCACTGACTCTCCATATGTATGGAAGATCCTGTATCAAAAGGCCTTTGGAACTCAGCCGACACCATTCAAGTTTAGCAAATGGCCTGAGCTCTATGCATTGAGGAAGTCGGGTAAGTTGTACACTTGGGGGTCCCTTGTTGGAGGTCGTCTGGGGCTCTCATCAAAAGAGGTGCCACAGGACTCAATAACCAGGCAGGGGTTCAATCTCGGGGTTTGTAAACCTACGAAAGTACCAGGACTTGATAAGCTGGTGATTGCTGATGTTTCAGCTGGTGGGTTCAGCATTCAAATCCTGACTTCCAGGGGCCAAATCTACACATTGGGTAACTGGCACTCGGGCCATCGTGGGCCTGGGCCTGAAACCCCGGACTTTAACCCATTGCATGCGCTGAGTGAGTCCAGCCAACACACGAGGCCACCACCAACAACTGGCGTGATGAACCCTCCTGATTTGCAGTTCAGAATTGGAAGACGTGGTGGTGTGCGCATCGGTGGAAGAAACCCATTCAATCAACGTGTTGTCCTGGAGAGTCCCTTTATCCCGAGAACTCCCCCACCACATCCTACTTATAGTGATAATGATACCATAGAGAACAACAAATTCTTGGTCAAGGAGACCATCAGGGGCCCAGATGATGTCAAGTTTGTCAGCGTCAGCTCTGGAAGGGCTCATTTTGTGGCATTGGATAACAAGGGCAATTTATGGTCATGGGATAGCCCTTCAACAAACAGCGGAGTGCAGATCAGGTTTGTGGAGCAAGGCGAAGACCTTGCAGCTAAAGGGCACAGAGTGCTGAGATGTCTGGCTGGCTGGGGGTCCAGTGTGGCGTATTTGTACGACTACGGGTTGGTTTACTGGACCAAGAGACAGAGCTTGAAAGAAGGCGATACCACATCATCGCTTGCTTATCATACGGTGATCCCTGGCACTGGGGATATCAGTGGCCAACATAAAGTTGTTGACTTTGTCGTTGGTGATGGGTTTATTGTCTATTTGGATAACAGCGGGAAGTTATATCGCAACGATATGATTGGTGAGGAATCGTATGAGCTACAAGAGTTCAACACTGCTTTAAGGGACAATGCGATGTCTACACAACCGAGAATCACACGCCTTAGTGGTAACTTCAGCACATTCGCATGTTTCACTAATGAAGACATTGTGCTAATGGGCACCAAGAACTCTCATGACCCGCAACTCGTCAAAGAACTGAGCTCACAGAAGTGTGTTAACTTGGCAGTGGGGGACTATCATCTCTTGGCACTGCTGGAAGATGGTACTTTACTATCATGGGGGGTGGAGTCCAGCTCATGTGGATGCCTTGGTCTTGGTAAGGAACCCGAGGGCGCTAGAATTGAAGTTGGCAATAACAAGCGTGTTCTGAAGCCTACAAGAGTTGAAACGCATGGTAAAGTACTTGCCATTAGCGCTGCTGGATGGCATTCCTGTGCCATCATCAGCGAATGATATTCAATGAATGTGTGTGAGAAACTCCAATCACAGTCTAGATAGTCATTTTGTAAGACCGAGGTACTTGGCATGGTGTGCAGCATGGACATCGGTGAAAGAGGAGATAAAGAAGTAGGAGTGGTCATATCCTTCAACCAAGTTCAAGTCAACTTTTCCTTCGAATGCAGTACCCTTTGAGGCCTCCACAAAGTTCTCTGGAAGTAATTGGCCATCTCTGAAGTAGAATGGGTCGGACTTACCACAGTGGATCAAGATATCCGAGGTTGGACCCTCATAGGACTTGAGTAATTCTGTAGGGTCATATTTCAACCACAGAGACTTGTCATCACCGAGGTATCCTCCAAAGTTCTTCTCACCCCAGGGACACTTAGATGGGTTACAGATGGGGGAGAATGCCGATACGGATTTATACTTACCCGGGTTTTGAAGGAATCCACTGAGAGCACCGTAACCACCCATCGAGTGTCCCGTGATGGAGACGTTATCAAAGTCGAGTTTAGGGAACTCGGCCTGAAGAGCTGGCTGCAACTCGCTGTGCACGTAGGAATACATTCTGTAGTTCTTTTGGAACTTGTCAGTGGTGGAGTCGACGTAAAACCCAGCCCCAGTACCAAAATCCCAAGAATCGTCCTCACCTTCGACACCGGCACCTCTTGGAGAAGTGTCTGGAAATACAATGGCGAAGCCGTACTTGTCAGCATGTGGCTGCCAGTAGGCCTTTTCTGAGGCATTGTTTGGAGTACAGGTCAACCCAGACAAGTAGATAAGCACTGGGATGGATTTTTCAGAGGCCGAGTCGAACTGCTTTGGCAAATACACGTTCACGTTCATTGGGGTCTTTGTCTCCTTGGACTCATGAGTAAGCTTGAGAAGTTTCCCACCGAAAGTGGCAATCGTAGAGTCAGTAGTGAATGTCATTGTATCTCAATCGATTGCGTAAAGAATTCTTGTACTAAGAAACAAAAAAAAAACACAAGAGATCCAGAAGAAAGAAAGAAGATCCTCTTTTATATACTCTCTTGTGTGTGTTCCACGGGTATCGATCGCTACTCCAAAATTGCGGAGCTTTCCCCCCGTTGCGGGATAGTTTTGCCGTTTCTGGGTGTTGCCTTATTGGGGTGAATTTTCATAAAGCTTTTATTCAGTAATCGCGCCAAAAAGCGATCAGTTGAAGTATATATAAGTCTCGAATAGAGTCACGTGTGCACGCAGCCCGAATTGGCATTTCATGGATTTTTGAATTGCTGTATCCCATCGAATATTTACCATAACATATACGTTTATAGTAGAAAATTACTCAAGAACGGAAAATCTTTTGATAAAGCAGATTAACTAATAAAATTAATAAAAATTTCTAATATCCAGAAAAGAGTGAATCCATTTTTTCAGATTTTGAGTCTATTGAATAGTGATACATTGGGGAAGTTTTTTTTTGATATCACCTTTTCAGTTTGAAATTGATCCTATAAGTAGTTGAGATTTTCAATAAGAAGAGTACTGGAAAAAAATAGAAGTATAATCATTCCAGTGGGATAAATTATCCGAATTAAACTAAGGCCCATAGACGTCCCCCTCCCCCCGATCATCATATGTACTGCAATACCGCGCATTGGCGAATATTGCATAGCTCTCTTTTGCGAAGAATGGCGAAAAAAAAGTGACACATAAATGGCGAAAATACCAACAGCCGGTCTTTGGAAATCCAAATCAGGATCCAAATACTCAGCATTAAACGATCATTTTTTTATCAGCAAAGCGTGCTTTTATAAAGCACCCATTATATAAAGAGTTTAGAGTGCCATATAGAAGAAGTTGGTTATGGCCTTCAAATCCAGAGACATCGTTATCGCATGTCACAATCTCTTCATCACTTCATTAGGCCATAATCCATGGTTTGCTCTCATAGCCTTCATTTGGGCATAACGAATACTGTATTTTGTAAGACTGTCTCCTCAGAATCTTTGTCATATTGGTTCTCTCCAAAACTCAAGTCAAAGCCATTAAGTTGTACGAACTTACTGGAAATTTCTAATTCCGGAACATTTGGGCCAGGTCTTTCCCCATACCCAGGCAATACACCCCCCCACCAAAGCCACTTGATCATACAAGGCAAACTTCAAATTCTTCAAACTAGAAACTTTTTGAGGTTCGATATTTCAACGTCAAAAGAAGCCCCTGTTAAAGTACTGCTAGGAAAGACCATATGGAAAAGCTTTGGAGACAATGGCATTAAGCTTTTGTCAGCAATAAGTGATCGAATCAGAACACGGGGGATACCTTTGGCGTTCTAAGTGGTATCTCTATTCGGAGTTGTTTACTCCTCGTTGCAGGATACTTTGATATTTAATGTCTTTTGCAGGGTTTCCCGATTCCTATTTCAAGCATTTCAGAAGTGTATTTGTATCTACTACTTGGTGCAGCCAACCAATAAAGTTTATCAATCTAGATGAAAACAAAATCATTGTATTTGATTTCAACTGTGTCTACTTCTTACCAGACTTCTTGATACCACCACCGACAAGTGGCTTACCACCCTTGACGTTAGCAGCAGCAGCTTTTCTAGCAGCAGCTTCCTCTTTTTGTTTCAGCTTGAAAGCGAGGTCCTCATCATCAAGATCGGCTGGGCCTTTCTTCTTCTGCTTGAGCGCTGTAAGATGTTAGATCTTTGTTCAAATATATAGAGGAGTGTAGAAGAAAGACAAATATGATGGATATAGAGATGGGATTGGCGATCTCAATCATCAGCAGACTTTGTACAACTCTCTTAGCCCAACGATGGACAACATAGCAATATTCAGACATACGTTTGAGTTTACCACCTTGACGGGATGACATGATCTTCTTCTTTAAATTTTGCTTACTCTCTTCCAGCCTAAAAAGAGAATTGACATGCCTTATATGTATGGGCCATCAAATTATGTAGAGAGAAAAATTGGCGCGCGCTCGGGCTATTGACACGAGTGCGACTTGGCAGCGCACTGTTTACCAAACAATTTTTTTGTTTGTAAGGCATCTCATCGCCCTTTTTTGATATGGTTTTGCTATTATTCTCATTACGTAGCTAAAAGATAAGATGAAGCATAAGAAATCGCAGGTGACAGACATCTTGGAATCCTCTACTAAGCCATTGCTCGAGCTTAAGTTCGACTCTCCGCTGTTTGCAATGGCGGCCCACCCAAGTGAGCCCATTATAGCATTAGGACTGGCTAATGGATACATGTTTGTATTGGAGTATGACCCAATTAAGCTGACTCTCAGGGCCCATGAGATCTCTGAAGAGAACAAACTGAAAGATAAGAAGGACCAGAGTAAGAAAGTGTGGTGTGTCGAAACCATTACCAAGGATGGGGAATACACTGATGGATTGAAGCTATTATGGAGAACCAAGAGACATAAAGGATCAGTGAGATCTATTTGTTTCAGTGCTGATGGGTCCGAAATTTACTCCATTGGCTCTGACGCTGTGTTGAAAAAAGCCGATCCATTGAGTGGTAAGGTATCAAAGAAGAGTGCATTGGGTGCTAAATGCTCACCTACAAAGATGATCAAATCGGAGACACATTCTATGTTGTTGATTGGTGATGAGAATGGGTCTGTTAGGGTTTTTGATTCGAATACTTTGGAAGCTAAAAATGTTGTGGAAGGTGTACATGAGGACGCAGTTAATGATATCATTCCAATGAAGCATAAATCCGTGTATCAGTTCTTGACTGTTGGGTCTACCACTCTTTCTCTAATTGATACTAGAAAAGACAAGCCAAAGATGACATCGGAGAACCAAGAGGATGAGATGCTTTCATGTGCTATTGTGAACCCTGAGAATGGGGACACTGTAGTGTGTGGTATGGGTGAAGGTATAATTACCGTATGGAGACAGAAGAAGAACGAACTGACAGATCAAATCTCACGTATTAAGGTGAGTAAAGACGAGAGTATAGACTGTATTATCAGTACGCTGAGCGAGGATGAGTGCGTTTGGTGTGGATGTTCTAATGGTGATATCTTTAAAGTTGATGTTAAGCGTGGTAAGCTTGTGGAGAGTCGGGTACACAGCTATAATGACGAAGTTGGGTTCTTGGACTTGGACTATGAGTACAGATTAATCTCCGGTGGTATGGACAAACTGAAGCTATGGTCAGGCGAGGAAGAGGAGGAAGAGGAGGATGACTGGGAGGACGTTGGCAGTGAAGATTCTGACAAGGATTCTGAAAATGATTCTGACAAGGAATCTGAAGAAGAAGATAATGAAGACAAGGAGGAAACGGAGTTCAAAGGATTCAGCGACAAAGAAGAAGAAGAGGAGGAGGAAGAGAAAGAGAAAGAGGAGAAGCCAAAGAAGAAGAAACAGAAGCTGACTACGAAGCAGGTACGCAACATGCAAAAGCACGAGCACGGTATCCGTCGTTTTGACGATTTGTAATCCAAATCGAGTGCAATTCTATAACATTCCAAAAAAAGAAGAGATCTTTCTTTATATATATATGTAGCACTACGCACGCAATATGATATTTTTATGCACGATTCGGGCAACCGAGCTCTCGGGGGTGAAGTGTGAGCTTTTTTCTAAACGGGTTGTGGGTTGTTGCATGTGGTGTGGGCAGAAAAAAAGTGGCATCGATCTGGGCATTTTTAAATTCTCTTACTTTTATATGTGTTATGTTGATTGTGGGATTTTTAAGAGCAAGGAGGGGAGCATTTCCTTCTCTGAATCACACATATCAATACATAAAACACAAAGATGACAAAGACAAAGACAAAGACTGTGACGTTCTCCTACAATCCACACTACAGGCCCTACAACGGCACACAGTCACAAGACAACGTATTAGGAAATGGGGAGGAGAGTGATAAAATGAGCACGGAACCATGGGGTGCAACACCGGAGACGAAGAGACTTATCGGTGTCATTGGGAGTTATAACAGTGTCTCTACGGAGGCAGATGACGAGTGGTACAGTGCTTCCAGAGAACTCGTTTCTATTCTTCGGGATTGGAGACATACATATAAGCAACTGGACCAAAGGAAGCGTCAGTTGAAGAAACTGGGGAAAATAGGTGCTACTGTGAATCCAACGTTAGCTTTAAGCCCACTGTCGAGTCAAAAACTGGAGGAAGAGGAAATTGATTCAGAGGATCGTTCAGCATCGACGGCAGAAACAAGTGCTAATGACAAGAGTGAATCTGAGAGCGATCAGCGACCATCAAAGCGTCGTAGAACTGGTCTGTGATTTTCCATGATGTGATGACCTGGGAGGATGCTTGTGGTATGCTTTAAAAGTAGCCATTTAAAGTAGCCATGTACAAAGAAAGGACAGCAGAAGATAAAGTATGGATATGTTGCTTAATGTCCGGGTTCTATTGCCCCATGCTAAGGGAAGGGGTGCAAGGGTGCAGGGGGGCAAGGGGCTCCATTATATAGCTTTATACTGAACGAATTGATGATACATGGACATGCATCCTATTTTGGGACGTAAGAAAAAACTCTCTCTACTGATCGCTTTGTATAATCACATCTAAGAAAAGATAAAGAAGGTATAAATGCGTTATAATATAGTGCCTTTTTTTACTTATACGCTCGCGCCAGGGCTGCATAACCACCAGAAATTAAGATAGCGTTTATATATACGGTAATCACAACACACGTCTCGAAAAAACAGCCATCCTGTTTTCTTTGGTACATTTCCTATCCTCTGCGGTATTAACTTGAAAACTCGGTTCAGCATAGGATCGAATATAAGCAAAAAATGCAGCCGTTGGTATCTGTGAGTCATACTTTGTTTTCTATAGAGATTGGAAAAAAGTGCTAACAAGCTCGAAGTCCGGTTACGCCTGGTTTTGTACGGTGCTCTCAGCATTTGGAGTAGTTATCTTGGCTTTTATCGGGTACTTGTTTGCCTCCAACCATGAGTCAATGATGGGCTCTATCAACGACCCAGAGGACGGCAAAGCCGTCTCGCATACAGTGTACCTCGCTGCGCTGGTATACCTGGGATTCTTTGTCTTTTGTGGATCTCAGATCCTGGCCAACTTGCGTGCCTCTCGTTCGAGAATTGAGCTTTGATTGATTCCTTTGACCGATTACAGCTATGTTGATGTGTACATTGCAAGCTCTATGTGTGTGTGTGCTTGCTTGTCTTATAGAGACCCAAGAGACGGGCGGCTCTCTGTGTCTTTCACTTCTTTTTGTGTTGATTATGTGGCAATGTGGCTTTGAATGGCTGAACATGCCATGTGTGGTGTGATATACACCAACTTATGGCATCCATATGACCCACTGCACCAAAATTAAAGTATTCTATTAAACCGTTATATATATATATATATATGTAGCCTTGGAGGTGGGCGTATATACTGCAAATTGCATATATGATACCGCGATGACACCCATTTCCACCCCTTATCAGAATTGTATAAATAGTGTAACTTCTTTCCCAATACACCCCCCACTTCAATAGGCTCCTAGAGTGACACAACAAGAATGATTGTGAGAAGAAGGTGCTACTCGACTGCTCTGTCCATCACGGACCCTTTGGTCATCTACCAATCTCAGGTCAAGAGAGGGATACTCAAGCCAGATGTAGCACAGCTGAGAGCATCAGTGGCATTTCAGAAGCTTTACTACAGAGTGAAGGACTATACACCACCAGAGGCAACACGTATGGAGCTCAGCAGAGTGGTCAAACAACTTGAAAGGCAACAAGCGGAGCATCAGAAGTCGTCAATCAAATGGCTCTCAAGGAGGAAGCTTAGCAAGTCACAGGAGATGATCAGAGTGCTTAGTGACGAAGAGGAGCTCAGGGAGTTTCCCTCACCACATGGTCTACTGATAAACGGGGACGTCGGTACAGGGAAGTCGATGCTGATGGATATGTTTGCACAGTCCCTGCCTAAGCAGTCCAAGTACCGCTGGCACTACCAGAACTTCATGTTATGGTGCTACAGTGAGATCCATACGATACATCAACAGAGACTAAGGAGAGGAGATGACTTTCGAGATGAATTTGTGCTGTTTGAGATTGCACAGAAGATGGTTAGGCAGTACAGCGTTCTGATGCTCGATGAGTTCATGCTTCCGGACTTGGCAGCTGCTAAGATTATCAAGCTCTTATTCACCTACTACTTCAAGCTGGGTGGGGTATTGGTAGCGACATCGAACAGACTGCCAGAGAACTTGTATGCCACTGACTTCCGTAAAGAGGAGTTCAGAGCTTTCCTTAGGGTCCTTCAGTGTCGTTGCTACAACGTGGACATGAACTCCTCTGTGGATTACCGCTCTATTATGGGTGAAACACAGGGGAATAACATTGTTGTGGGTTCGTCTTGTGATATCTTCCAAATGGCACAGATAGATCAATCTATAGGCCACAAGTCACAGATGACCGTATATGGACGCCAGGTGGACGTGCCATGGGCTCATAAGGGTACAGCGATGTTCGACTTTACAGATATATGTGCTGGGCTGTATGGACCCGGTGATTACATATCATTGGCTTCAAACTTCCATACTATCATGATCTCCAACGTTCCGGTATTGAAGATGAAGATGAGGAATGAAGCACGCAGATTCATTACATTATTGGATGCTCTGTACGAGTGTAAATGCCAAGTGTATCTCCAATTGGCAGCAGAGCCGGACCACTTGTTCTTTCCAGATTCTGGAACTCAATCATGGGAGGAGGAATCAGAGGAGATGAACAGAATCAAAGTTCAAGAAGAGGAGATGTTTGCAAAGACATCAATGGCTGTGAATGCACCTTATAGACCCAACGTGTCGTACTATGACGATGAAAAAATTCAATACAAAGAAGACTCCAAACAATTCCAACAGATGGATCTGAGTGATACAACAAACTATACAAACCAAAGGGCATTTACAGGAGAGGATGAGAAGTTTGCATACAAAAGAGCAGTCTCCAGACTGAAAGAGATGAGTTCAATGAGATATAGAGATCAAGAATGGCAGCCAATTACACATACAATGAGACCATGGGAGACAAGGAATGAGCATATCCACTCCAACAGTAACAAGGATTATACAAATAAGGCATCCCAACCGGCTCCACAGTTTAATGAAATGCATTTCTGGTCAATGGGGGTTTGGGGCAAAGGTCAGAGACTCAATGAGATGGCCAAGCGGTGGATACGGGGTTCGTTATAGAAATATATATCAATATATCAAGTTCATTAAAAATTCGTTATTCATCAAGTTCAATGTGAGGTTGCATTACATTTTCACTCTGTGATTTAAACGTTTGAAGTGCTCGGCAACGCTTTCTTCACATACCGAAGTGATGACGATTTTGCCACGGTAGTTAACACCGTGTAGCACTTTAATAGATTGAACAACTTCTTCGAGTTTCTTAAACTGAAGGCATAGTCTCTTCTTGGAGTCAGTGCGTTCCACATAATACACCATTTGGACACTCACTTTGTTATCGCTCAACCTTGTGACAATGTCATTCACCATCACTTCTATCTTTGGACACTTGTCATTGAAGTAGTCAATAAAGAGATACCGTGAGGGGATGTCACTTTTAACCGGTGCATTTGAAGAAAGATTATTGCGGATAATAGGGAAAAGCTTACTGAAACCGGTGCTCTCGGATGATGTTGCTGGCGTTGGCTCGTTGTAGTAGTCCCTGACTTCTTCGACGTCTTCCACTGGCTCACTATTAGACCCAGAGTCATTTAGCTCATGTACCACATTAGGGCCCAGTTTACCTGTCTGTTCACTAAGGCGTGTCTCAGTACCAGACTCGGAATCGATTTCTTCAAAAGACTTTTGCGTCATCTTTTCATCCTCATCAAGTTGCACCAATCTATCATTGTCAGATCCGTCTGCGCCATTGCGTTCAACTTCCAACTTCTCTACCAGTTCCAGCTCCACAGAAGATTCTCTAGAGATCTCGGTTTCAGACACCTCATTTTCCATCTCCTTCGGGATACAACCCAAGTCGGAGTCCAACGTCTGTACAATGGACTTGAGCAGACCATCAGTTGGCATGGATCTCTTTATGGGGATATCTTCCACATCTGAAGTCAAATCGATATTTGGTACGTCATCTTGGGGTGATTTTGTTCTCTCAGTTTGCTGTGCAATGATTATCTCACTCTCACTATCACTATCATCTTCTGAGATCTCATGAATCTCAGGTTCCTCTGTCAGAATGTACATTTGATACTCAGAATGGAAGTCCTCTAAAATACGCTTCCCATTTCGGATCTTGAAACTTCTTTGCAACTCCATCCACTCAACAAAGGAATCTTCACCTGAGATCTCTAACCATCTGCCAATATGCTTCCTTACACACCCAAATCGTTGGTGATTGACATACTCCTGCATGAACTTTTCATCATCTACCATCCGAAGGCATTCTTCGTTATCAATCTCAATAAAGAACGCACTGGTATCGATGATATGAAGTCTCGAAGATCCATACGATCTGAAATTGTACTTGGTCAAAAAGGCCGCCTCATTTGAGGTCTGTTGACTTCCCTGTCCACAAATAGCAACAATCCCATACGAGCCTGGTGAGCTATCCAACACATCGGACAACTTGAACAGTCTCAAAGGTAGTTGTATCCTCACTTTCTCATACTCTTTCCATAGCTGATCAACTTCACGGATTCTATTCAGTGTTGCAATCTGAACGTGGTACATCTTGGCCAACTTTGGAAGTCCCATACTTTTGTAATTCTCAAGTGTTGGCCGTACGAATGGCCGTACACTTCTTGGTCTTTCCATTGGCGGTAGATCATCGTATCTGTGACGCAATGGATGTACCTCATTGACCATTGAATGAGTGCGCCTTGCAATCAGTGGTGGCTCCCTTATCTTATAGTTGTTCACATTAATCTGGCGATGTACCGGAGGAGAAGCAACTGGCCGTGATGGAGCAGACGTTGGAATGAGCTCTCTTTGGTTATAAGCTTGATCTTCATAGTACTCCTGTCTGTGAGCTGGAAGAACACCATTTGCCTGTAGCTCCCGTCTGTTTCCATAGCCCTGCTGGTACAACTGCTCCTGATACTGATTGTACTGCTGATGGTACCCATTGCCATAGCTTGAATCCTGAGGGCTCTGCTCACCACCGTTCCGCTGCCTTCCATCGTCGACATTGTCGTACAGATTCCCATCCCCGTTATTGTTGTAGTACTGCTGTGGACTCACCCCTTGGTAACTGTGTATCGAATGACCATCAGGTCTGTGCTGCAAGTTCTGCCGCAGCGGTGTGTTCCTCGCACTGCCGTAGTGGTCGTACGGCATAGAGTGCAGAAGTCTTTGGGAACGATACCCTTTTGGCACATCCGGTAGGTGAAAATCGCCTGCACTGTCTATAGTTGAGCGTCTTTTCCAAGCTTCCAAGCTGGGGGTTTTGATCTATATAACTCTTTCGCGAATCCTGTATTTTGACTAAAGGGCATAGATAGCATTTTGGTGATCTACAACGCTACATCCTGTCATCCACCCATGGATTAAATAGGCGTGTATATGACAATATGTGTGTATGGAAACACCAAATGTCCCATGAATGCACAGTGCAATGTTATATACAACGCACGCTATGAAACACTCATCTCCTGGAACTTTTGCTCAGTAGTGACACCTAATTTCTCCTTCGTACCCACTGATTCCGAAGGACTAGGAGGAGTTGCAGAACCGTTCATCTCCTCATCACTGCGTCCATAGAGTTGCCACCACCATCGGATTTTGTTGAAATTTGGCAGTACCATCGTTTCCTTTGGTGCAAATGCCTTATTGGTGAACTCCTCTTTACGAGATAGGAAGTAATCCCATACACTTCTCGTTCTTTGTGATGTCTTTGCCATAGTTCTTTCCATCTCGTTATCATGAAGAAAGTTGCCGTATTGGCAAGAGTACAAATGGTACACCAGTCTCCGTAGAAATCTCTCGTTGAATTCAAACTCTTCAGGATGTTGTAATGTTAGTTGATAGATAGCATCCAAAAACTGTTGAAAAACTGGAGATGTGAATTTCAATGCTTTTTTCTTCTTGAAATGATTAGACACCATTTTTATAGCATTGTTTCTATCGTCGATGTCAGTCTTAAAGATGCTCTCCGAGCTGAGGTGCCCACTTCTCTCCATGAACCTATGACCAAATGAGATCCAATCTTTCTCCACTAGCGTGATGAATCCCTCAATGGTTCTAAAATAAGGGTCAACACAAATCTCAATCAAAGAACAAATCTGTGATGTTCTATCCCACCCATCAGAGCAATGCACCAGCAAGTTAGAGTGATTCAACGCCATTGACTTCACTAACTTATCCGTGGAACTCAACAACAACGTGACAAATTTCAACCATTGAGATTTCGCTAGTTCTGTTCTATCCAACTTCATATTGATATCACCATTTTCCAATTGTACTATCACCTGAGACATCGAGTCTCTCATCACGTGGATGTTATCGATACCCAAATACATCTTCTCAGAGTTCTTATAGTTATCAATGTTCTCTGAACCACCACCCAATGCTAACTGCGCCATTGCATTCGTCAAAGGTCTCGCATCAACAATGACATTCACCCTTGTGTTGTCGTTCTCAGAGCACTTGAACATTTCTTCTATAACTTTCTCATCCTGGATAGATCGAGATTGCTTTATGCCAACCAACGGTTGGGAACAACGTGTGATAGTACAGCCAGTGTCTTTATGATAATATGTTAGCACCGGGATACGACTCTTGGATCTGAACCTGGACGCATGAATCAAAACGTTGTCAGAAATGGACTTCGGTACCACCAACTGTGAAGGATATGTCTCACTGAACTTATAGTTGTTGTTTATCGATGAGACTCTCCAATTTGTGTTAGCACTCGCTGATGGCGATCGGGAGGTAAAATCAAGCCCCTGTCTGGTAAACTCTTTCAATGGGTCGTAGATCTGCCATGTGTCGAATTGCTTTTCCAACGGGTTCGGCTGATAAATAAAGGCATACAATTGCTCCAGGTCTTGTAAACACGTTAACTTCATGATGGAATCAAACACATCCAAGCACTCTTTTTCCTTGACAAAATCAAACGATAAGAATTGAAAGTCCTTACAGTTCAACCTCAAGTTAAACACCCTGAAAACGTTGAGCTCCTTACTCTGAGAATCGAACAATTTGGGTAGTGATTGCATCATCACAGATTGTGTTATATCTTCTGTACTGTTATTACCATTGCCCATGGGATCATCGGATTTGTTACTGAGCAAACGCATCAGCGCACTTCCACGAGAGCATTGTACAGTCTGAATTATCGGGTAGCACACCCATAGCTCCCTCAGTTCTCCGGGCCTCGGCTTCATCACCGTAAAGATAAGATGGTGGGGTGTCAAGTGCAACGATCCGTGGATTTGTTGACCTCTCTTGTGAAGCACCACGTTGTCCACGCGGGCCACCTTGATGAACTCCATCCTCCTACTTCTTCTCTAGTTGCTTTGGGAGGTCCTATGAGTGTTTCAATTGCGGGTAAATATATCAATCCAAGTTTTTTCTGCAAATTAGGCCTAATTTAGAGCGTCCCCAGAGCTCTTGTGAATCTTGATGATTGGTGCCGATTTCCCAAGTATTGAAGGCGTGCGCCTAACGTGCGACTTCCGACCTGGGCCGCAGTTCCCACTTCCGATCTTATCTTAGACGCATGCGCGCCATGTCGTTGCCCAATCGGGCAGTCAACGATGCAGTTGACACAATTTTCCTTATGCTCCCAGCTGTGCCTATGATGCGGTGCTTAAGTCTCTGATTGGCCCCCCTCCGCGGAACAAGGTGAGGTATATATATATATGACCTGTAATTTCCCTGTTTCTCTTCCATCCGTTTCCAGAACACTTATATAAACACAGCAAAAGAACAAAAAAGTTGTTCAGAGAATTTAAGAGAACATGGGACTACGCTACTCCACATATATCGATTCAGAGGTCACCAAGGGGACAACCTATGGTTGTGCCAGTTGTAAGACTCACCTTTCGTGTTCTACGATGATCATGTCAAAGGACTACAGAGGTAAGACTGGGGACGCATATCTGATGAGGAAGTGTGTGAATGTGGTGCAAGGTGAGAAACTGTACCGCCACATGATGACGGGACGCTATCTAGTGAGTGATGTTATGTGTCATCAATGTGGTCACTGTGTCGGATGGAAGTACCACCTGAGCGACACCAAGAATCAGAAGTACAAAGAGGGCAAATACGTACTGGAGCTCAAGTTAATCTCCAAGTGCAAATGAGCTGTCTATTGGCCCCTCCCCTCTCTTCTCTATGCTCTTATGCCAGTTCACAATTTAGTGTCTATATAGATAAGAGCAAGTGAGGGAGGGATCCCATTCTATGGGTGGCGCTGGACGCCATTCTTTCATACTCTTTTTTTTTATTATGAGCTATTGGTTGGTTTCTATTTCATTGGGTCAATGGGGGCAAATTGCATTGCTATATTTTACTATGGAAGCTGGGAGGAAGATTTGAAGCTTTGCTTAAGAGAGCCATCCCACTCCTTGAGTCCTGTATACACCAAATGGACCCCCCCATTTGACACAGCTTTGCGGTTCTTTTTTTTCTATTTATTGTTCATATCTCTTCTAATTCAGCAGAGGTACTTGGTTCTTTTGGGTTTTCGGTGGCATTTTATTATATACGTTGTATAGTTTGTAATATGACTATATGTTATACGTCATAAACGTACGGGTTTTCCCATAGGCAAGGGTTAATTTTAGCGTAGAGGGCTTGGGCTTGGGCTTGTGACGTGCTACTGGAATCGTATTTATATACATGAACATGATTACAAAGTCAAATGACAAGTATCATGTATGCATTCAATATATGACCATTATCAAGACTGTGTGCTAGATAGTATGATCTCGCAATGCCCCCC
>JAKUBZ010000049.1:0-62215 GCA_030567055.1 Petasospora taoyuanica
ACTCACTCTACTTGCACTCCTACGGTCTACACTACCCCAGAGATTCCGAGAAGTTTCAGTATAATTACCTGTAAGTTTCTTCTTGATTCCTTCAATCGACTCCACTTGGATGAAGAAGCATAGACAAGGTGATATAAAAAAAAACACAGATAATGGCTTGCGCTTCCACCAGGATCTCCCTTAGATGGGTCCCAGACGCTCCACATGAGTACACTGACACTTTGGTGTTGACTACGAAGACTCTGCACTTTGTTGACATCCGTATCAAGACGCCCTTACCAGTGAATGGCAAGGGCTCTGTGGAGGAGAACATTGACTGGATCATCACCGGCTTGGAGCACCCAATCGAGGACACAGGGAAAGTTGAGTTCAGACATGACATCAACTCTCACCTCCAATTGAATCACGGCGAGCCATATGACGTTGGTGACTTCAGTGAGCTGGAAAATGGTGACAGGTTGGAATCTGGTGCGATGGAGAACTGGAACACCGGCGACATACAGGACTACGAGGAGGTGTGGAGAACATTGGACCCATTGACATCTACGCCAAAGAACTACGTCAAGTCCTCTGGAAACGACGCCGCAGAGCCACCGGTTATCGCACAGCACCTACAGACCAAAGAGTTCCTTGGCAAGAGCGTCCGAATCGGCAACTTTGCCCAGGGTGCCATTCTCAACCATTCGACAAACAAAGTGTCGTGTGTCCGGTGGTTCAAGTCTGGTGATGCCGCTTGGGAAGTTGTGTTCCAGGCCGGTGATGAGGTCACCAAGATACCACTGAATGAGAAGAAGCAGGGAGAAACCACTGTGATTGACGGCCTCGTGTGGTGTGTCGTAGAGAGCACATTCTGATTTATTGATTGACTTTAAATCTAAAAAGGACCCCCAAAAAATGCATTACCTAATCAGAACCACTTAGATGTGTATAAACAATGGCACGTACATAGCACGTTCTTTTAGCTCCTGACATTTTATGAGACTGTAAATGTACACACGCGAGTTGCCTGAGGATTTCCCACATGTCGAGTGGACGCTGTTTGTGCTGGAGGATTGCCATTGTTCATACCCTATGGTGGAGGCTCCATCGCCACAACTGACAGAGACTCCACACTCTGATGACTTTGTGGAGACGCTGCTCGCGGGATTCCAGGACCAATTAGAGGATTGGACAACGTACGAATGGACCATTTACATCCAGTCATTGCTTGAACAGACATATGAGTGGATCTCTTGGCTCTTCGGCTATACATTGATGTGTTTCTTCATCCCTACGATCTTCATCCTGTACCCTTTCATATCCCTACTTCCCTGGCTCATATCGCTACTGTTGGTGCTCACGCCTTGTTTCCTCTTCCCAGCAACAGACTTTCTTAACATCTACAAAGCTTTGTTCTCTCTGATGTCGGATGCCACGTGGGACTACGCAGTGTATCTCATCTTATAGTTCAGTAAAGCCTATATTTTACTCACCATAGCGACGACTCCTCGTCTTCCTCGTCAAACTGTCTCTGCATCGCCTCAAAGCTCTCTGCTTTCTTCACCACAGCTTGTAATGCGCTGGCCTTACCCTGCTTTAGCTCCTCCTTGTGCTTCTCGCTAACAGAGTAACTCTTGATATAGGAGTTTACCACCTGATGGGCCTTTTGTCTAGGCAACGACGAATAGATGCCATACATCACACTCTCCATGTAGTGCGACAGCACTGTTTGTACTCTGAGCCTCTGCTCTAGTGTCTCTGCCGAATGGCACTTGTCCCATAACAATGGAAGGTCCTTTGACAAGACATCCAGTTTGTTCACCTGCGATAGGATTCTACATCTCTTATAATACAAGGAAGCTGTGAAACGGCCATCCACCAGAGTCATCAGCTGCCACATGATCTCAAACTGCTCTGCCAGACCTTCTTTATCGTCCTGGAACTCGAGCTCCATCATCCTTGTGAGTACTCTCCACACATTGGTCTGTTTGTGTGCGTCCATTGTGTAATAGTGCAGGAACTTTTGAATATACACCAGTGCTTCGGCGGTTCTCTTGTGAAATCCAAACACACTGGCAATGGTTTCTAACAGGAGCGTGTCAGGGTATAGTGAAGACGTCAGGGGTAACAAAGACTCAGGTGAAGACTCCTCATTACTCGTAATGCCCCAGATCTGCTTGATATGTGCTCTTACCTGGCTGAGATCCCCCGAGCGGGCAAACCCGGAGATGACTTCCCTGTGGGACTGCAAGTCAGGCGAGAACTGCTTCGATGCTTTGGAGAACTCCAATAACATCTGAGAAAACGTGATGGCCTTCTTTAGAGAACCTCTATACGCAGCTGGGCTCACAGTACGTGATTGGGAGTACTTCCACGTCGATGGGTCAGTGCCACCCAAGACGCGGAACTTGGTGTTATAGTATTGCAGCGAGTGTTCCTTATAACTTTTATCCATCAACTCAATCAACTTCGACGCTTCTCTGTACTGTTGGTTCGCCTCTTGGTACTTCAATAACGACTCCAGGTCAGCTTTCGTAAACTCAAACCCGGAGATGTGTCTCAGCTTCATCACCAACATGTTGATGTTCTTCTGCACTCTTTTGAGTGACATCGCTGCGCTCTTGACGTTCTCTGATGGTGCCACCAGCGTATACTCTTTGAGTTGTAGTTTTTCTCTGTAGTGACACTCCGTCAGTGTTCGTAGTAACAAGGAGATCTCAGGACGCCTTAGCCCTTCAAGTATCACGTCCCATTGCTTGAGCGAACGGATCTCATATATCAGAGACTCCAATCTCTTTGTGTCTTTCGAGATCATCGCTTCACGGATTGGGTGTCCCATTGTGACTTGGTCCTTTGTGAGTTGGACTTCGTAGGACTCTGGTGGCATCAGGCTTCTCTTTGGTGTCTGGTACGGTATGTATGCGGACTTCAAGTACTCACTCACTGATATGTCCTGTGGATTCAGCTGCGCGGCCTCGGTAATATGACTGGGTGTCATTGTCTTCTCCACAGTGGAGTTTAACGTGGCATCCAAAGCCATGCCCTGCGCTGGCACAGCTAACGAAATGTGCCTCTTTGCGAGGATCTGCAACGGCCTCACACGGTTCATCCTCTTTCTTCCACCTCTTTGTCAAAAAAAAAAATAAAGTAGCACTAAATTAAAGGTATATTCGTCTGAGGCCAATAAAGGAATTTTCCACTGGTCAAACCCTATCGACACTTTCGATCGAGGATGAACTCGAAGAGCTTTGTCGTAAAATTTCCAGGTGTCCGGGTGTGCCCGGGCATATTTGGCAGTGGTTAGGGCACTTCTATCATATATCTGAAGAGTAGGAAGAACATAAAGAGCTTACGAATTATTACTTCAGATTATGGTCATTACATGCAAAGAGATAGTATACAAACGAGAGCAATCGAGAGAGGTCATTAGTGAATAAAAGGTTAGAATTTCTTGCGGGCCTTGAGCTTCTGCTTTGGCTTGGAGACCTTGCTTCCCTTATTGGCGAATGATCTCGATGGCTTAGCAGGAACATTATTATCTTCGTCATCATCAAACTCATCGTCTTTGGCAGCCTTGGCACCTCTCTTGAACTTGAACTTGTTCTTGAGACCCTTCACAGGACCGGATCTCACGGCCTCGACGTAGGCGTTGATGCCCGATGTGATGGCCTTCAATGGATCTTCATCATCATCGTTACCAGCAGCCTCACCAAATACAAGCTTGCCGTTTTTCTCAAACTGAGAAGCGTCAATCTTCTTGCCCTTCTTATTTGTTGGCCTGGACGATGAGATGTGCGACAATGCCTGGCGGTCAAGCAAGTCCAATGGTTCGTCTCTAGACTCAAGGATGAACTGTGTAGACTTCTTCTTACCCTTCTTGTTCGACTCTTCAGGCCCATCGGCGTCCTCATCATCAGATTCAGAATCGTAAAGCACGTCGTCATAGGCGTTGCCGTACTTGGTGCTCTTCTTGTTCTCCGTATCGTCCTCTGCCTCCTCTGCTGCCCTTCTCTTAGCTCTAGCCTTGGTCTTTCTGATGTTAGTCAACAGTTTCTTGTCTTCCTCAGGGAAGTTCTGCTCAATGACATCGAATCCGAAACGTCTAATCAGACGCTCGACAATGTGTTTAATCTTAGATTTGAAGTGTCCCGTGTGTTCGTGCGACCAACGCATCAGGTGTTGGAGCAACTCCTTCAACTGTGGCTTCACGGTCTCTTCTGGTAAACTGATAGTGGCCACCTTGACGAAGCCAATTGTGGATCTCACAATCTCCTTAGAGTTGGAGGTCAAGAACAAGTTCAATGTAGAGGCCAACTCGATGAGCAGGTCCATGTCCACCGTGTCCTTGAACTCGTAGACAATACAACTGATTGCAGTGATGGTAGCACTCACCATGTGCTGATTACCACCAGCCAGACCAGCGGACACCATAGTGAAGTACTCCGACAAAGACGCCTGTGAGTCAGGCATCGTAGCATCAAACCCTGGAATCAGTGAGTTCTTGATAACACCACCACGGCCCATGACCTGGCCCATCTCTACCAAGATGGAGAACGCCTCCTGACGAGACTTTTCGTTGTTGTCCTTCGTGGCCAAGATGATCTCAGATAAAATGGCAGGGACGAAATGCAGGTGGTCCTCAGGCAAGACCTTGAGCATAGTAGAAATTGCAGCCAACCTGGAAGCTCTAGCACTGAGACTAACTGATTCAGTTGCCTGGACCAACACGTTCTCAATGTCACTGGCAAACGCCTTCAGTGCCACAGTACCGGTTTCCGACTCAATCAGCTTCGTGATGATTCTGTAGGCTCTCTTCTGGAGCAGTGGGTCCTCAGACGACACAGTCTGTGTGAAGATGGCAAACAGTGCGTTGTAGGAATCCTGTGGCACGTACTGCGCCATAGCAACGACCAAATCCATCATCGTGACACTTAGTTTGGAGACACCCTTCTTTTGCTGCTGCTGCTGTGGCTGGGAGGACTCTTCATCCAGCGCGTTCTTCAATAACACAGAGACCTTGTTGAAAGTGGCTTGAAGGTCCTCAGCGGTGGAAATACTGAGATATGCATCGATGGTCTCCAAAACAAAGCCTCTAGAGTCTGGAACAGTCTGAGAGAACACGTTGAAGAGCACAGCCAACAAGTTCGATGCCTTGGAGGACAAGTACTCCACGTTGCGTTGTGCCTTGGTTAAAGAGAGCTCCTGGGACAGCAATCTGTCCTCAGCCAAGGCACCAGAGGCGAAAGTAACGTTGCTCTCGACCAATAGTCTTAGAGCGTGACAGATGTTTACTCTGAGCGCTGGGTTGGTGTAGAGCAGAGAGGACAACTTCTGAGCGAAATCATCAGTGAAGGACTCCTCCAAGTCGGATGGGAGGTCTGCAAAATGTGGCAATAAAGACCATGTCTGATCCACAATAGTTTGGAAGATCTTAACGTGCACGGAGTTCTTGTCAAGGGAGCCAATTCTATCGGTGAACTCCTCAATAAGCGGGATAAAGTGCTCAACGAAGTACCCCAATCTGGCGAAACGGACATTGTCTCTGAGCAAAGGTAAGAGCCAAGCTCTACCGGTCTTCTTTGGGTCCAACAAGTTCAATGGTAGCACACCGAGAACAGTCTCTGGGCCCAACTCTGTGATGGCAGCAGCGATGACGGCCTCGGATTCCTGCTTGAGTTCAAAGTCCTCGCTAGTTCTCCACTCACCGACGATTTCCAGCGGCTTGAGGAAGTCTGGGTTGGCTCTTGCTCTGAGCTTGGTGATGGCAGCAGCGACAACATCCAAGATATCCTTGGTGGCCCGGCCATACTTGACGTTCAACAGCTCGGTCAACAACTCGGCAATCTCAGTGATGACTTCGTCAAACTCCTCGTAGATCTTCGGCGTCACGTCGTCGTTGTTTGGCAACAGGAGGAAGTGGTCTGGGATTGCCTCCGAAAGGATGGAGATGAAGCACTGGGCGGTAGAGACAGTGATATCGCCAACTTCGGAGGTGAAGAATGGCAGAAGGATCTTGAACACCTCTGGGATCTTCTTAACTGCGGCCAATGGCTCCACCTTGGAATAGGAGGTGACACCCTTAGCCACCACAGCGATCCATGGAGCAGTGAGATGTGTGTCGTTGACAGAAGGCTTGAGGTCGAAGATAATGTTTAGCACCTTAACGAACTTGTCAGTGTCGATCTCATCGCTCATGGAGTTGAAGAGACCTTCGAATGCTCTGAAGGCTGCAGAGACCAAGTACTGATCATTAGTCTTGGACACTTCCAACAGGAGGTCACAAAGGGCCTCGATCTTGGACGTAGGCCATGTATTAGCCGATGTGATGGAACTGATCAGTTGGAGGACGTGAATCAACTTGGCAGTGTGTTCACTGTTTGTCTTTTGGTTAGGTTTAGTACTCAGCAGTTCAACGAGTGATTTCACAGCAAAGTCAGCTGCGAGTGGACTGGCAACGTGCTCCATTGCTGGACCCGGTGGTGGGTTGGCCAAGACTTTGTGAACGGCCTCCTGAGCTCTCTTGCGTACTTTAGGGCGTGGATCTAATGAGTACTCCAACAACCCACCGAAACCACGTCTTGGGTTCACACTAACTGCGGTGTTGTTCCATGCGGCAATGTCCTGAGCCAAAAGCAAAGTTTCCAATGCACCGAGAGCAGACTTGATGAGTGGTGCATCTGCCTCTGGGTTTGTGATGGCTGGAGCCAATTTTGTAAGGATATCTGGGAACTTGGACTTGAGAAGTGTCTTTGGGATGTATGGAAGCACAATGTCCAGTAAATTGGAGGCAGAGATAGCAAGTGCATGATCCACAATCTCATCCGTGTCAGAATTGATAGCCTGCTCAACCAAAGCCAAGAAAGAGACGAAATATGCTACCGCACTCTTGTTGTTGTTCTGCGAAGAGATGTTTTCCTCCACGGCAGATAATACCAGTGCGAGATGCTTCTGATTCTCGAGCTTGGAGCTCAGCTGTTGGCGGATCTTCTGCAGCCTGAGCTCAAACTCCAAGAGGTCGATCTCACGGTCGGTCTCCATTTTCTTCTTTTTTTTTTTTTGCCTGCTCTATGGGTCTTCTATGCTGCTCCAAGATGATGAAGAAAGTTATGCGTACTTGGAAATTTTTCTTTAGGTAAACCTCATCGCGTCGCCTGATTGGGAAATATCCGGGGGCAGGGGCGGAAGAGTCTCAGAACCGGTTGGAGGAAAAAATCCATATAATAAATATGGGAGTGAAAAGTTTGGCCTTTGGGCGCAACGTGGATGTTTTGTTTTGTTTTGTTTTGTTTTAGTGATTTTATATTAAAACTACTGTTCTAACCACATAACGATGACAAAAGGGCTCGTGAGAATAAGATTTGCCCGGTTTGGCAGAAAGCACCAGCCGGTGTACAACATTGTGGTGACAAAGAGTAAGCTCGGTCGTGATCAGAAACCTATCGAAGTGTTAGGCACCTATAACCCTATTGCGCCACCTCTGAAGCCATGGGAGTCCAAGAAGAAGCTCGAGAAGCACGTCGAATTGGACTTTGATAGAACAAAGTACTGGCTCTCTGTTGGTGCCCAGCCTACAGAGTCTGTAACAAAGCTTTTGAAGAAAGCCGAGCTGTGGTACTGATTTTGTGTGTGTGTGCGTCTTTAAAGGAATAAGACCAAGGAGGGGCAAAGAGAAGATCCATGTTGACATGATTATAACTGTGGATCCGCTGTATATAGCAAAATTGTAACGACACTGATATACTAATGCCTTTGTGTAGTGTAGGAACAGACAAATAAGGCTCGAGTGGCCGTAACGATATCCTTTTTTTTCGCGGTTCGCGACGTTTCCAAGTTCCCAACCTCAAGGTGGCCAAATCCGTAGTGTGTTGTCTCTCCACGTTTGTTAGTTCTTAATGACTTGAATTTAAGCTCCAATTTTTGGTGAATTTTATTGGGATATATTTGCTCTTTTTGCTTGTTGGATAATTGTGTGATTGTGAGTTGTCAGTTGAAGCTGCTCATATTTCTCTTTTTCCCACCCACCCAACCCTCCGAAGCCCAGCTTCACTCCCAGCCCATCCCAAGTTGATCTACTATACCATCAGATCCCCATCCCATCAATATCACACAACAGAACGTCAGAAGATGCACTTCAACTACGAGGACAACCAGCAGCTGGGACCCGACGCGATGGCTTCACGTACACGCAAGATCTCCGTGTGTGGTGCGCGTGGTGTTGGTAAGTCTACACTCGTGGTGCAATACGTTGATAACTACTTTGTTGAATCTTACTATCCAACGATTCAAAACCAGTTCAACAAAGCGGTGAAATTCCGTGACCAGACGTATGAGGTGGAGATCCTGGATACCGCGGGCCAGGACGAGTTCACCATAATGTCCGATTCCACCATTGTGCATGGATACCTATTAGTGTATGCCATCAACTCACGGTCCTCATTCGAGCTCCTGCCCGCCATCAGAGACAAGATCATCGACTCAACGGGGAACAGCAACGTCCCGATGATCCTCGTGGGCAACAAGCTCGATCTGGAGCGCAAAGTGAGCAAAGACGAAGGAATGAAGCTTGCGCGTGAATTGGGGAACATCCCATTCATCGAGGTTTCGGCAAAGATGAGCCAGGGAGAGCAGGACATTGGCAAGATCTTCATGGGCCTTCTGGAGCAGATCGAGGGCGAGAAGATCGACCCGCAGGCGGAGAAGTGTGTGATCATGTGAGAACCTTTATCATATATTTTAGCGTATTTTGTTTGTGTAGGCCGCCGCTTATATAGCTTTGAGCGGGAG
This sequence comes from Petasospora taoyuanica, assembly GCA_030567055.1. Lineage (NCBI taxonomy): Eukaryota > Fungi > Ascomycota > Saccharomycetes > Phaffomycetales > Wickerhamomycetaceae > Petasospora > Petasospora taoyuanica. The sequence continues at coordinate 8,764 of JAKUBZ010000049.1, forward strand.
GGGCGCGCGATGTACAGAAAACCGCGTAGATCAAAACATTTGATGAGTCTGCACGTTTGGGACAAAAAGGGTTATATATACTGTGAAAAAGGCCTATATAAAAGAACTGAGATGGAGCAGCAAACCGCAGCAGCAATCACAGCGAACACTCTAACGCCACCAACGCCACCACCACCGCTGCTGCTGCCGCAAGCTGTGAAGAAGAAGCGGAGCAAAAGACCCAATGGGTCCAAGTCCACAACTCCATCAGCCAGTACGATGAAGAGAGAAAAGTCGAAGAAAAATGGGGCCATCGACATCACTGTGCAATCACATCCGAGGTTCCCAAGTTTACCCCCGAGATCCACGCAAAAGTATGACAATTCTGGTGAAGAGCTGTTCTGTATATGCCGGAAACCAGACACTGGAGATTTGATGGTTGGATGTGATGGATGTGATGATTGGTACCATTTCAAATGTGTGAAGGTGAATGTGAAGTATAGTGGCTTGATTTCAAGCTTCTATTGTCCCTATTGTGAGCTGGAGGGGAAGGGACAGACGTTATGGAAACGTCGGTGTCGATTGGAGAGTTGTTATAATGCCATTGGAGGAAATGATACCAAGTACTGTTCTAGAGAACATGGTGTCAAATTTATGCAAATGATCATACAACAGGCGCAAAAACAAGAAGAAACTCCACTCTCTGTTACCAAGATGAAACAAGTGATGGACCATACAGAGACATATGAACAACTACATGCCTTGGGGACATCAATGCCCGAGGCACCAAAGGAACAGTACAACAACGATCAAAGATTACATCAAGTCGAGTTACAATTGGACCAACTGAAGACACAGAGAGAATGCGAAGTGATAAAGAAGAGAATGCTGATATGCACGCGTGATAATTTGAAGAAAGTAAATGAGGATATAACTCAAGCATTGGACATCGGTACAGCATCAAAGAAGAAGAAAGCCAAGAAAGTGGAGATCTGTGGGTTTGATCCGGTTTTTATCAACGATCCCGAGACATTCAAAGCTATGGATGCGGCTCAATTGGACTCTATGGACACCACACTGATCAAAGACCAGTTTATGGCCAAGCATCAGATGGATCAAGACGAAGACACCATAATGGTAGAACAATGCTTATCCATCTGTCTCTTGGAGAAGCGCAAATGTTTGAAACATAGTGGATGGCAGCTGATGATCAGTGACGAGATCGACACCGCTATACAAAGCATCGATAGGAAGATAACACAAGCGAGAGAACAGAAGGAGAAGCTCAAAAAGATCATAACGGTCGACTATTACGAACAGAAGGCATAGTACATCTGTCGGGTGTATACAGAAAACAATTGTGCATTATATAATATATATATATGTAGTACAGTCAGCTAACCTCTGGTTTGTCCTCATCCATCATGTCCTCTCCATTTCCCTCCTCCTCTTCTTCTTCATCATCTTCTTCCTCAGCAAAGTGAGGCTTCCACACCTCCACAAGACCATCTTCACCCACACTCACCACTGTGTTGTACACCTGTGGGATCCAGTTAAAGTCAGTGACGTTAGCAGTGTGCCCACCGTGAACGAACTTCAAACATGGGTCGTCTCTATCGTTCTTGATGTAGTCATCTGCATCAAAGTCCTCGTCCAAGTTCTGTAAATCCCAGATGTGTACTCTTCTATCCGTGGAGGAAGAACCAAGGAACTGTGGCTCCACTGGGTTGAACTTTAGCTGCGTAACGGCGCCGTTGTGGCCATACAGGGTTCTCAACGGTGTTGATGTGTCTCTCAAATCCCATACGTTAATGGTGTTATCAGCAGAGCCTGTTACGAACAAATTGCCTAGCTTTGGGTTAAAATCGACACAGTTGATCACGTCGTTGTGAGCTGCTGGAATATGGACCAATGGTTTCTTCTCGTCATCTCTGAGGTCAACAACACCAATCGATATGTCATCGGACACGGTAATAAACAACGTTGGAATCTCCGCACTCCATGCGATCCCATTGACGCTGGACTCGTGGTAATCGTATTTGGCTACCTGTTTTGGTGTTCCGGAAAGCTCATACACTAAGACAGAGCCATCTTCACACCCAATTGCCAGCTTAGAAGAGTCTTGAGAGAGGGCAATGGACGAAGCACTTTTCACGTCTGGTACATCAACAGCCGTTTCAGAATCATCCTTCCACAGCTTAACTTCACCAAACCCACTCAACGTGACAAACCCCTTCAGTATAGAGCTGTAATGGGTCTCGAAGACTTCTCCTTGGTGTACCCAGTGCTTCAACAGTTCAAACGGTGGTGTCAACGAAGGCCCCGATGGCACTGGTACACTGGATGGTGCATTCTCCAAAGCCAAGGTCGATGGCAAACGCACAGACCACAATTCCACGTTGTTGTGTTCCTTCCTGTGTGTACCCAACAGGAAACTGCATTGAATGTCGTTCTTATCACTCGAAAACTCCAATCTAGGCAACGGTTCCACTGTCAATGAAGAAGTAGGCAAGGCAAAACTCTGGATAGTGTCGTATAGTAACGGCACAGTCTTTTTCCATATTTTATACTCCTCGTTGATCAGCTTCTCGTTGTCGACGTACTGCTTAGCAGTGAGGGTCTCTGTCATCCTTTTCTATTTTGGCTTTGTGTGTTTGGCGATCCTACAGAGTGTTTTGTTGTTAAGAAGTGTTTGTTTTATCTCCTCGTACTGTCACTTTTCTCCATATGGTATGTATGTTTCGCGCTTTGGAAGGGTCGCTCTAATATTTTATACTAGTTGGAAAGTTGCGGAACTAAGGCATAACTTGGGGGGACTATATATAATTAGGCCATAATCGTTGAAATGTATTGTAGATACACAGTAAACAGCTTGTCGATAGTAACCCAACAAAAAGGGAAAGAACTCTTAATTGCAGTAAACAGCAAACAGCAAATAAAAAAAGAAAGTTTTCCGGAACGGGGAATCGAACCCCGGTCTGCTCGGTGAGAGCGAACTGTGATAGCCACTACACTATACCGGATTTTTTTGTTGAATTTCAAATTTGACAGTTCGCCGGAAGGTGTGCTACAGAGGTCAAGTCTTGATACGCGCACACCAATGCCATATCTAATTGTCTATGCCACGGAGTTGATCCTTTGTATTCCATCAGAAGAAGACCTAAATTATCCAACCATATAGCACAAAAAGCTAAACCAACACAATGTCAGAGCTTCCGCAGATCAACGCCACGTGCTTGGAGTTACTAATAAACGAGATTGTGCCGATGGCTGTGAGAACGACGGAGACAACTAAGAAGCCTAAAGATCAACTTGAGGCAGAATTGGAGCAATTACAGATCAAAGACGAGTTCACTGGCGATGTGAAAGAGTTTGAAAGTGAGTGGTTTGATACCGAGGATGTGAACTTTAAGGTGGAGAACTACGGGTATAGTATTGGTTTGAGACTTTCGGAACTTATGATCTATCACAACTCCCAGAATGAGATTTTGAAGAACTTGGAGCTTCTAAATATTATGAAGTTTGTGTGTCGTGATGTGTGGAAGACTCTCTATGGGAAACAGATGGACAACTTGAGGACAAACCATAGGGGAACATTTGTACTGATCGACAACGGTTTTAAGATGTTACAAAGATTTGATTCTTCATTGGGTGACGAAGATACTTTACAAAAAGCCAAGGCATACCTATGGATCCCTAGTGGGATCATCCGTGGTGTCTTAAAGAGCTTTGGCGTGAACTCCTTAGTGACACCGGAGATTACGAAATACCCAGCAGTGTCTTTCAACATCCAAACAAATGTTGGTTGAATACTCAATGAAGCATAAACGTAAATATAGAGAGAGGGAATACACACATAACTGTTCTTAAATCATTCAGGTTCCTGCTTGACGATGGATGACAGATCCGTCATAGTGCCTTCCTTCTTGATAGAGACGATGGATCCACCTTTAAGAATTCTTTCTCTTCTCTTTAATTCTGCAGCTCTCTTCTCTAGTGCTGCGGCTCTAAGGGATAATTCCTTAGCGGCTTTTTCTTCAAGCTCTTGTAATCTTTGCTGTCTTGACAGGATTCTTTCGTGTTTCAGGACGTATGGTACAGTTTCTGAGATCACTCTGAGCTTGTTTCTCGAAGGGTCTGACGAATAAGGTGCCTGTCTTGGAGAGTTCTTGATGGATGAGATAATGGACTCGTTATCATCCCTGATGGCCCTTGAAACGTCCTTAATAGGAGAGGTCTGGAGATCTGGCTTATACGAAGAAGTAGAACCAATTGTTGGCGTGCTTGGAGCTGAAACATTGGAGTGTGCGAACGAAGGAATCTTTTCCAAAGTTGAACCTTCTTCCAATGTTAAAGCAGCTAAATTGGATAAAGACGGATTACCAGCATCAAACTGGTTTGTGGATCCAGAATCGGTGACAGAGGATAACTTCTCAGATCTATAATTCTCATAGAGGAAGTTGGTTGTAAGGTCTTTGAAATCCTGTAGATGAGACCCAAATATGACGTTCTTCACTTTAAGGAAATTGGATTGCGTTTCAATGTCAATAACACCCCATGGATATTTTCTAGCGTATTTCAACTGTCCATCAAAGTTATGCTTCTCTTTGGACCCCATCACTGCAAATGGCTGGATACTCTTTAGGTAGCGGTTCTCTTCAATAACATCCATATCATCTTCCTCTTCGTCAAATCCAAACTGATACACTGGCACAGAGTACTTGGCAATATCATAAAGAATGTTCTTCTTGAACGCTTCCAACTCCACGGTGGTGAACGAATCAGCCTTACCAATTATAGGCAGCACATTGACATACTTTGATAGCTTCTTCATACACTCAACGTCTAGTTCTCTCAAGCCGTGACCTGTGGCTTCTAGGAAGTACAAACAAAGATGAACTCTGGTGTCCTCGAATCGTGGGTTTCTCTTGATACGTGTCTCTTCTGCCAACACAGTGTCAAACTGCTGCCCCAAATAGCTCACAATTTCTGTGAAGCACACCTCGTTGTCCAAGTTATCACCGAATCCAGGGGTATCAATCACTGTCAACTGGATCTTTGTCCCATCTTCATCCATAATGTCCAATGTCGAAGACGTGATAGTCACGGTGGACTCGGAGTATTCCTGGTGCGGATTGAACTCTCTCGAGTCAAAGTTGTAATTGGAATCACCCACAAATGACACAACAGTTGGCTCCTGCGTAACAGACCCCAATGGTTGATATCTGTGTGGTAATAAATTTGTGTCAAGTAAAGAGTTAATGAACGTAGTCTTCCCCGTGCCTGAGGGCCCCGTCACCATAATGGTGTACTTGATACCACGCTTGGCATCGTTCTTGTATCTCAGCAGCCTGGACATCTCTCTGGTTCTTCGTGTTTTTGTGGGCTTTGTTGCACCTGATATAACAGACTGATTATAGATTTGTTTCTTGTCAGAATTTAATCCCGATTCCCGATCTTAAAGAGACGCGTCGCGTTGGACAAAACCCACCCGCACACCATTCCAACACGCGCGCTGCGCTGTACGTCTCTATGACCAGGGCTCCTTAACCAACACTTACCAAAGAGTTGCTGCAGGTGCTGCTGGTGAACCGCGCGATGACCGTGGGGTGATCCCACTGTCTCGTACGTATGCATCAGATATATTTCCCAACTGTACTCCCTCCCGGCGGACGTGCACCATTCGACGACGGAGCTCAATTGTAGTATACAACTAGTGAAACAACAACACGGCTTTCTGCTGACGCACCCCAACCAGCTGACTCCACCGAGGCAAATTTTATGAGTACTGCGTATATTAGCTTTAACTGCAGCGGCGTATAATTTGTATGGTCATAACTAGTTTGCGGGCTATTAGGCGCGCGCCCCGGACCATCACCAGAGCACACGCAGCTGATGATCGGGCACGTCTATAGTAACTCACTTGCCAATTGATATTTAGTCTTATCCTCCTGTCTTCCAGAGCTCTGTTATTTTCCATAGTCTAACAGGCTACAAACATATAAGAACTTCGTTTACCCTCTCTCCATCATCAGGACACCCCACATTTCTTCCTCCCCCATACCAAGCATTGGTTCTCTTCATTCGCTTTGGATTTGATCTGCTCTTTATTTGCCCATTCAGACGCCGCAATGACAGACGGCACCCCAAGACTCACACCAGAGGCAGCAGCTACGTTACAAGAGCTCTCGAGGACCGCCTATTCAGAACACACGTACTCTGTGACACCTCTCGAGCAGACACCAGCATTGGACATGGTGAAGCCAGAGGTTCCTGAGCAACAGAGACTGCAATTTTTACTGGCTGATTCACCGGTGAGACAACCGACTCCATTGCCATCGATACCCACGTCTGAGTCTAATGCCAAGGAAGCATTGGACAACAGTGATGCGTTGAAGACGGTGAAAGAGACAGAAGAAGCCGTAATGACACCATTAGAAGAGACTCAAGAGGTGGAGAAGAAAAGAAGGGACAGCGAGCCACCAGCAGATGACTCTACACCGAAGCCGAAAAAGTCTAGGAAGCTACAGGGCGTTGGTGTCAAGAAGCCACTGTACTCTCGATATGAGACGTTGTACATCATAAAGGCATACAAAGTGTTATCCGAGAAGCACCCGAACTTGGTACTTATAGATCTGTTCAAGATCGTTGCAATACTATTCAATGACGAAGGTATTCGTCAAGGGTTTAAAGACAGAACACCGGATCAGTTGTATCAAAAATACAAACGAATCCAACACGGATTGAATCATGGGGAGACCGAGTTCATCAAGTACTTTAAAAGAAACAAGTACAACCAGAAAGAGTGGATCCCAGAGTTTACAGATCCATCAGAAGATCAAGTGTTGCAATATATCAAGTTCCCTAAATTGGATGAAGCGGTACGTGAAATCTTGGGGTATTCTGTGGCTAATTTGAAACCACCATTACAAGTCCAAGAAGATGAAGAAGAAGGTGGAGAAGAATCGGAGACTAAGAATGATGAAGAGCCAGTAGAGGATGAAGAACTGTTGAAATTGGCAGGATATGACAATGCTACCCCATCGACAGATGTACCAACGACCAATGGAGAATTCCGACGGATGATAGAGCATCTAGAGGACAAAGTCAAATATCAGTCCGAACAGATCAAGTTCTTACAAGAGGGGAATAAACACAAGGACACAGAGATCACATTCTTAAAGTCAATGCTCAAAGAAGATATCTCGTACATTAGACTCAAACTGCAGGAATCAGTCGAGCTTATGAAGAAGTCATGAGGCTTATTTATATAGCTCGGCCTAGGGAAATACATACATAGATATATATATATATATATAACGACAAATTTAATGACATAACGAGGACACAATTTTGGTACGCTCTTAGCTTTTAGTGCAATTATTGTATGTTCTAAAAGCGCAATTGATGGGTATATATATATATATATAAAGACCAGGAGGGTTACCCGGCTTATTTATACCCACCCCTGCCCGCGCAAGCCGAAACCTGGGGAATCGACTAATGTCTTGCAGGTAACAATACCGTTGATAAAACACATTGAATTGACAAATTTACAGATATAGGCAAACAGGATGGCATACAAAACGCTTTCTGCAAAGCTGGCAGCACAGGTGGATCAGGAACTGATGAGCGCTGGTGGCTTTTCCATTGATCAATTGGTGAGTCGTCTCTTTACTTAGCTCAGTACTCTAAATGGATTGACTAACAATATAGATGGAATTGGCAGGTTTATCTGTAGCTGAGGCCACTTTCAAGTCATTCCCACTTATGAAGAAAGTGTTGGTTGTTGTTGGGCCTGGGAATAACGGTACGTCATCTATGGATCAATTCCATGATAAGCATTACTAACTCAAGACATATATATAGGCGGGGACGGACTAGTATGTGCTAGACATCTCAAACTATGGGGGTTCCAACCATCAATCTATTACCCCAAACCATCATCCAAACAACTCTTTGTAAATCTCGAGACGCAGTTGAAGAATCTCGAAATCGAATTCATTGACAATTTGAACAGCATCAATAGCTATCAGCTTATCATTGATGCCATTTTTGGATTCTCATTCCAAGCAGGTACCATTAGAGAGCCATTCAAGTCTGTTATTGACACAATCAACGCTAACCCACAGATTCCAATTCTCAGCGTCGATATTCCCTCTGGATGGGACGTTGATGAAGGATTTGTTTCTGGTGGCATTAGAGAGCCAGATGTATTGGTTTCTCTAACTGCACCAAAACCAGTTGCTAACAAGATTGACCCGCAAAAGACTCAGCACTACGTTGGTGGGAGATTCATTGGCCCTCAGTTTGCCGAAAAATACGGCATCGACATATATCAGTACAAAGGTGCAGAGCAAGTGCTAAAGCTATGATATTATATAAATACGACACTAATGGACACGCTATAGCAATTATGATCATATATAAAGATACATCACACAACTTCAGGCACAACAACCCTAAACAGATCACCATCAACTCTTTGAACCAACACACTGCCCTTGGAAACTTCCTTTTCACACTGCTGTTGAAGATGTCTGAGTGCCAACACGGTTTTGCGATCCTGTCTGCCATGACGGAAGACATTGAAGGAACAATAACTGAGATATAACGACACAACAAATGTATTGAACATCAGCACGCAGCAGATGAGTCTGAGCGTCGACTTCAACTCAGCATGGTCATCCTTGGATTCAATGTTGTACAGCGCAACCAGATATATCACAAAGCGACAGAATGCAACCAAGTAATTACCGAGGAAGTTCAACATCGCACCAATAAAGCACGCAAACATATCGGGACACTCGTGGCAGATCGTGATACAAAACAGATAGATGACAAAACTGGATACAAATGCCAACAGTGAGTGGTCCATCGCCATTATATTCACAACAATCAACATCAGATAGAACAACACGCTCAACACTGCGATGTGGTTCCTCTCTGGCTTGGAGTACCGTGCACGGAGCCACAATCTGTAACAGTCCACTTTGCGGCCGATCTCAAGTACCAGTGGGTCTCTTCTCAAGTACTCTCTGAAACTAAAGCTTGAGTTCTGTCTCGTTTGTGCCCTTGGTGGTGGCTGGATTGTGTTCCTCGGGATATCAGATGCCATCTCAGAGATACCCAATAAGGCAATAGCCTCCTTCGAGAGTGTGGTGTTTCCTTTGGAAGATCTCTCGGACATTTCTAGTTCCATGGCTCCAATATCTTTATCTGTATTCCTATGTGCTTATAGTGTAAAGGCATATATGTGAAATATAACTGCAAGTTTAGCAGAGTTAGATGCCACAATACCGAGTTACAGGCCACAAAAGCGTAGAATAAAAAAAAGTACCATGAAAATCGTAAAATTTGGTATACATCACGGCATCTGCGGCGCCGATGCCACAGATCTGTCATCCTGTGCCTCCTGTGGATACTCCGGAACATAATCAAACTCCTCTGGTGGATCGCTCTCCATCGCCATCAATCTCCTTCTTTCGAGCTCCGCCTTGTCATTCTGCTGTGTTGTAGTAGTAGTAGTAGTGGTGGTGGTGGAATCATTATCACTCGATTCTGGTGGGTGTTCCAATTCCAAGTCATTTATAGCAGGTGGTGCTGTGTAGTCTGGAGACTCCGAAGTGATGTCATAGCTTGGTGCTAACTCTGGATACACTCCTGGTTCTGAAGGTAGTAGTGCTTCTTCCCTGAGGCGTAGTGTCTCTTTCTCCGATATTGGATCCTCTGGGATATCAAAGGACCCATTGGCCAATGGAGAACTCACATTATGTGTCTGCGTTGTACCATTGATACTGATTGGAGAGATAGATGTCTGTGAAATGGCATCGATCATGCAAGAAGTGACACCATTGACAACAGTATCATGTTTGCTGGACATACGTCTATGACCCGGCTTCTTCTTGAAAGTTCTCTCCGTACCGACAATAATCTCCGTATTAAGCCCCAGGAAGTGCTTTGCACGCTTGAGGATATCAACGTTAACCATTCCTTCTTCATTCGTTGTATGGTCCTGTTGCTGGTCCAAGTCAAACACTATCGAGTGAGAGAACTTCTGTTGAGACTTTTTGGGCGTATGATGTCCATTCGTCGACCTCATGATGTTCTTATTAGACAAGTTGGCTAGGATCTCAAGATAATACTGGAAAGTTACCACAGTGGATCCAACAATAGTAGGAAATGCATCTGCTGGGACTCTTAGTGAAGTACTGACCTCTCCCGTCAACGTTTCTGGATCGATATAAAGCGGTGTGATTGTTTGGCATAGATCTTTACGATACGACTGGATTGGTGTCTCAGGTCCATTGTCCACACGACACAGTCTCATCAATGTCACTATCACACCTGCAGAGGACTGGATCGGCTGATAGTGTTGTACTCTGATCTTTACTGGTACTAACTCACCACGGAGGTACCCTGACTGAGGCGTGTCGACTGATAGCTTCACCACTGCTTGATCCTTTGAATTATCGTCGTTACTGTTATCTGAATTGGCTGACGACTGTGTAACACTCGAGTTTATAGTTGATGTTGAGGATATCGTCTTGAACAGTCTCTTGTCTGAAATCCTTAGGAATGCTTGCTTTGTTTGGGGTTTGGGGATCTTGGCCACGTTGATCGGCACGACAATGTTCAGATCCTTGTCACAATGTTGGATGGAGTTCTTTGGTTGTGCTGCAATTTCTGACACTGTCGACTCTGATAATAGCGACGCTGGTGATGTGTTGCTTGAAGAGCTCGGCGTTGCCGAGGAGTTATGGTTTATAGATGCTCTTAGTGAGTACGAGATCCCTCCTTTCTCAAAACTGATGGACGTGTAGATGTTCTTCTTGGGTAGCTTCATCGAGAACGGGAATCTGTGCTCTCCTCGGCTCAACCCGGTCGTTGGCTCATCCAGATGCACATTATCGTTTGGGTCATATCCATAGATCGTTGATGTGTGTCTGAACAGCACCACCGGCTTGTTCCTCACATTAGAAGTGTTTGCACCCTGTTTGATCTTGATGTATCCAACTAACGTCAGTGTGATATTCACATCCACAACGTTCTTCTTCAAATCGAGCACCACTACCCCGGTGATATTCTCCCCAGGCGACCACGTCTTGTGTGGTTCGTCCAGATCGATGAAGAAGTCCTGAATCATGTTGATGCTGTCGATCTTGAGTGACTTCTTGAGCGAGCCTGTCGAACTCGTCCGCGTGGGCAGCAGCCGCTGCACTGCCTTCTTCATCTCCCCTTGGATTGGTTGCAAAGAGGTGAAGTTGTGAATCGTGAAGTGTCTGTTGGGGCTGTTGGCTTGGATTTACTCCCTTGATAACTATGCCCTATTATCTGGCCTTAATACAGGTGCTCTGAGTCCCTGGAAAGTCAGGTATGGTGTGGCGTAGTGGTTCCAAGATAGGACCAGAGTGTATTGTCACTCAAAAAAGACTCAAGAATATATTCTTTACGGTCCAAAACACAATGAACACGGGCTTATACACACACGGACGGCCAGGCTCGCGGAAATTCGTTCAACCTCCGCAGTGGCCCAAGTGGCCCGGAACTCGGAATTCGCGGATATCGCCTCCCGGGGGCGGTGTGGGATTTGGGGCTCTTGTCCATATCAGTTATATATACCATACCGGTGGGTGTATCGCCCCTCTGCTTTTCTGCTCTCTACAATTTTCTGCCACACTGCAGAGAAAACACACTCTCAAGGCCATCAGGTATACGAGATAGCGCCCCTGATTGTCTCCGCTTTTTCAATCTGACAGTGCCCGACACATGTGCCCAGCGTTCGCATTCTTGGCTGATGGGTGCACGTCTGGGGAGTAACGATTATACGCGCGTAAGCGGGTGATCTTACTTTATCTGGGGGGCTGGGCTCAGGTTATATTTTGAAGTTTGGGCCGTTTGGGAGGAATCGAGGCTATGAAGTGCTCAACCTACAGCTTGTACGCAGAAATTCATTGGTATGTCGATAAATGTCTAATTAGTTTATATGGTGTTCTATATATATAAGTAACCTCAGTCCCCTATCGGATAGAAACTCCGATACGCCTTAATGAGCTTGAAGTAACTCATCTTCCAGTGGTCGTAGAATCAGCTATATATATATATATATATATCCTCTTTTCACCTGCATGGCCGAGACTGGATATAAGGACACATTTGTGCAATCCAACATCGGACGTCCAAAACCCACCCCAAGGATACCCAAGTTATACTACGTACATATCCCAACGGCCCTATTATATATACTATACTATACAGCTAGCTTGCGTGGTATCGCGATTCGCGGCCGATCGCTCGGAACTCCGACAACCTCCGAACTCCTGGGCATGCCGGCTTGGTCCGAGACCATCGGTTATAAATTTTCATAACGAACTTTTGGCTCTTTTTGAATCAATAGACGTAGTGCTACAAAGTGAAGTAAAGAGACTTATAAGTTTTATCGTAATATACAGGCCATGTGGCAAAGAACAAAGGAAGAAAGAAAAGATAAAGAACTTTTGGTGTGTGGTTGGTCTCTAGGAAGTCCAGTATTAATGCAGTGAGAGTAGTAGTATAATCCATCCAGTAAAACCATGATCATACGCAACATTCTAATTTGAAGTATAACATGGTTCGTATGCAAGTGTCGTGTTCTTGTGAAAGGCTTAGTCAAAGGTCATCTTCTTACCCTTGAACTCAGCAGTGTTACGTGGAGCACTAGAGTTGGCACCGGTACCAAAGGACTTTCTCTCTCTGCCTCCAAAGGACTTTCTGTCACCACCGAAACCACCTCTGTTACCACCGAAACCACCTCTGCTGTTGTTGTCACCACCGAAGGACTTTCTCTGCGATGGGTCTCTTGGGGCAGAGAAGTCCAAACGAACAGCTCTACCAGCAATGTACTCACCATTGAGGGCAGCAAGGGCAGCCTTGGCCTCATCGATAGAGGAGAACTGCACGTAACCGAAGCCCTTTGGCTGCTCGGTCTCTGGGTGTGTTGGGATTCTCACAGAGATGATGGAACCGTACTCGCCGAAAGCAGTGAAAAGAGAGTCTCTGTCAGCCTGGAAGGACAGGTTACCCAAGAACAAAGTGTCGGATGGCTCGGATGGACTGTCACCGTACTTGCTGGCTCTGTCAGCGTTTCTGTTGGCTGGAGCAGCTGGCTTGGAAGTAGACATGTCCAAGTTGATTGGTCTACCGTCAATTTCACGGCCTTGGTACTCCTTAAGAGCCTTCTCAGCAGCGGACTTGGAGTCAAAGTCAACGTAACCGTAACCTCTGGACTTACCAGTGGCTCTCTCCATCATCACTCTTGCGCCAATGACACCGCCCAATGGCTCGAACTCGCTCTTCAACCAGTCGTCATCAATGTTCCACGACAATCTACCAACGAACAAAGTAGCTGGCTCCTCACCGGAGGTCTTCTGCTTCTTCACAGAGGTCTCCTCGGCATCGGCCTTTCTCTTCTTTGGCTCCTCAACCTTCTTCTCCTCCTCCTCGTCAGAAGAAGAGTCGGAATCAGAGCTGTCAGAGTCGGAGTCGGAAGAATCGCTGTCAGAGGAATCAGCCTTCTTGGCTTCCTCCTTCTTCTCCTCCTCGGACTCGCTGTCAGAGGAAGAATCGCTGTCAGAAGAAGAGTCAGAAGAAGAGTCAGAGTCGGAAGTGGACTCCTCCTTCTTAGCCTCTGGCTTCTTATCCTCCTCCTCATCGTCAGAGGAGTCAGAGTCGGAAGAGGACTCAGTCTCAGAAGAGGACTCAGTCTTCTTGTCAGCATCCTCAACTTCCTCGTCAGAGTCGGAGTCGGAATCAGAAGAAGAATCAGAATCAGAATCAGAAGAGGAGGAGCTGTCGGAGTCAGACTCAGAAGAGGAGCTGTCAGAGTCGGAAGAGTCAGAAGACTCCTCAGTGGCCTTCTTTGCGGCCTCCTCCTCAGCTCTCTTCTTCTCAGCTTCCTTCAAAGCGATCTCAGCCTTTTTAGCATCTTTCTTAGACTCCTTCTTGGATGGCTTGGAAACCTTGGACTTCTTATCAGTAACCTTAGAGGCGGCAGCAGCCTTCTTGTCTGTCTTGGATGTCTTAGCCATTGTTTTAGATTCGTTTAGCTTTTTCTGTAGAAGTAAGAGAAAACTAGGAGAAGCACAAACTCCAGAAATTTTTCAAGCATACGGAATTTTTCCCCTTCTGAAAAATTTATCTCATCGCTTCATTGCCATGGTAACGCCCTCTCCTTCTTTGAGAGAAAAAAAGGAAAAAAGAATGAATAACATGGTAGGGGCACGGTGGTAGTACGCTCTTTATGGGTTGATTTGTCTCGGCGTATTCATTGAGGAAAATCTCGGACCCATTCTATAACAGCTCTATATTATATTATCATCTAAAAGTTTACTAGAGGAGTGACACCGGCTCATCTCCAGCTTTATTAGCGGGTGCTTACCACTCACCAGTAGTCACTCATCGCTGTCCAGCGTGATGGTCACAGGACCATCATTAACAAGAGCCACGTCCATCATCGCACCGAAGACGCCATCTTGCACGTTCTCATCGCCAAGGTCAGCTCTCAGATGTGACATAAATAGTTCGTAAAGAGGTCTAGCTTGTGGGCCTATAGAGAATAGTTAGTACCGTGTTCACAAGTCAAAGAGATAGAGACATACCCTTTGCAGCCATATGGAGATCTGGTTTGGTTCCCTTCTTTGTGCGCGCCAGTAGGGTGAATTGAGATACTTTGTGGGTTAGTAGTGCGATTAATCATCAACTATAAGGGAAGTGCTCACCAGAGATGATCTGTGCGTCGGCATCTTTAACTGTTCTCTTCCAAAGGCTGGTCCCAGCTTCATCTTCAAAGATTCTCATTTTGAGTACTTTAGAAGACATCTTCTCCACAACGGCTTCGTCATCTTCGGTGGAGATCCCCACAAGAAGAACAAGCCCCTTCTTAATGCTTCAATCAGTTAGTCTATCCTGTTTTGATGGCACATTGTCAAACTTACGATGACACAATTTCAGAGTCCACAGTGACAGACGCCTGTTTCACTTTCTGTATCACAATTCTCATCTTGTGTCTTTCAGAGTGGTGCTTGATTTGCCGAGAAACGCTCAAGTATAACTCTTCATTTATCAACTGGATTAAACGTGTCACATCAACGGATTCCACTCTCGGCGTTTGTCGCCGGCTCTCCGAGCACGGTACGGGCCACTCAGATCCCTGTATCGTTACAACAGAATCTCATTATTAAAATTACCTTAAATCTATATCAAAAATATATCTATCGTACAACATATGCTATCAATTGTGACAATCAGTTGCCCACCCACTTTCTGGCGTTTCTGAAGAGTCTGATCCATGGACCATAGTTCTCCCAGGCCTCGGCCTCCGATGGTGGGTACCACGAGTTGGACTCCAATCTAACAGATCTTTCTGGGTGAGGCATCATCGCCAACACTCTGCCGTTTGGCGTTCTGATACCGGTAATACCATTTGGAGAACCGTTAGGGTTGAATGGGTACTTCTCAGTGGTATTGCCATAGTTGTCGACAAATCTCACAGATACCAGACCCTGCGACTCCATCTGCTCAACGTCCTTCTCAGACTTGAAAACGGCCTGTCCCTCACCATGAGCAACTGGGATTGGGAGCTTAGAGCCCTTCATACCGTCCAGGAACACACTTGGGGTCAGGTCAGCCTCCTCGGTGATCTCAACCATTACGAATCTGGCCTCATACTGTTCCGAGCTGTTCTTCTCAAAAGTTGGCCAGTTCTCAGTCCCTGGAATCAACTCAGCGATTCTGGATAAGAACTGACAACCGTTACAAGCACCAAAGGCGAAAGTATCGTCACGCTCGTTGAAGAACCTGTAGAACTCCTTTCTAGCTCTCTCGTTGTACAGCACAGATTTGGCCCAACCATTAGCAGCACCAAGAACATCACCGTATGAGAAACCACCACATGCAGCGAAACCAACAAAGTCGTCCAATGTCACACGGCCGGACAAAATGTCGGTCATATGAACATCCACAGCGGTGAAACCAGCCTGCTCGAAACACCAAGCCATCTCCATCTGACCGTTGACACCCTGCTCTCTGAGAATGGCAACCTTTGGTTTGGTTTCCAGGGACTTCAAACCGAGCTGGTCAGCTGGGTTATACGTCAACTTGTAAGAGAGACCTGGGTCTTGGTTGTCCAGAACTGTCTGGAACTCCTGGTCGGCAGACTTTGGATTGTCTCTCAATCTCTGCATCTTGTAAGAAGTTTCGGCCCATGCTTGCTGCAGCTGGCCTCTAGTGTTGTTCAACACCTCAGCACCGTTGTAGACGACCTTAATAGCCTGGTCTTTGGAGAACACTGGTGTACCAACAACAGAGACGTAATCGGATGGGACACCGTTCTCAGACAAGATAGAAGTGAACTCAGCAAGTCTAGATTGCGAAATCTGGAAGACAGCACCCAACTCCTCGTTAAACAAGGTGGTCAAAGCGTCCTCAGCCTCCTCAGAGAAAGAGATGTCCAAACCACATCTACCAGCAAATGCCATTTCCAACAAAGTGACGATGACACCACCGTCTGATCTGTCGTGGTAAGCCAATACCAAATCTTTGACCTGGTGAAGAGCCACAGTAGCATTCAAGAAACCCTTCAACACAGAAGCGTCGTGAACATTTGGAGCGGAGTCACCGACTTGGTTGTAGACCTGAGCCAAGGCGGAACCGCCCATAGACTTCAAGATCTTAGCGGCCAAGTCAACGAGTACCAAGACAGTTGGTTCCTCACTCTTGACGATCTGTGGAGTCCAGGTCTTGGATGTGTTGGACACTGGAGCGAAAGCCGTGATAACAAGAGACAATGGAGCAGTAACCTCCTTGCCATCCCATGTCATCTTCATGGACATAGAGTCCTTCCCGACTGGGATAGAGACGCCCAACTCAGGACAGAGCTCAAGGCCGATCGCCTGGACAGCCTCATAGAGCTTAGCGCCCTCGCCCAAGTGGGAAGCCGGAGACATCCAGTTGGCAGACAGCTTGATAGCATTCAAGGCCTTGACGTCAGCGGCGACAACGTTCATCAACGACTCAGCAACACACATCTTAGCAGATGCGGAAGCGGAAATCAAGGCCAAAGTTGGTTTCTCGCCCATAGCCAAAGCCTCACCAGTGCAGACAACGTGGTCACCAAGCGAAGTTCCCGTAACACCAACGTTGGAGACCGGCACTTGCCATGGACCGACCATCTGGTCACGGTCAATGAGACCAGTAACGGTTCGGTCACCAATCGTGATCAAGAAGTTCTTAGAACCAACAGCTGGTAAATGAAGCACTCTGTCAAGAGCATGAGCAACCTTGACATCCGTGAAAGAAGTCGGCTGGAGCTTGAGTGGGGCACTCGTTGTAGTTCTGGACATCTTTGGAGGCTTACCGAACAAAATGGACATTTCCAAGTCAATTGGAGTCGTGTTCAACAAAGAGTCGGTCAAGATCAAACGCTCCTCTGAAGTAGCGTTACCAACAACGGCATATGGTGCTCTTTCTCTCTCACAGATCTCCTTGAACACGGCAAGGTCCTGTGGTGCGACACCGAGAACGTAACGCTCCTGGGACTCGTTACACCAGATCTCCATTGGGGACATACCCGGCTCCAAGCTCAAGATATCTCTGAGCTCGAACTTGGCACCGAGACCGTTGTCGTGTACCAATTCTGGGAGGGCGTTAGACAAACCACCAGCACCGACATCGTGAATAGACTGCATTGGGTTGTTGGCCCCGAGAGCGACACAGGCATCGATAACCTGCTGAGCACGGCGCTGCATCTCTGGGTTACCTCTCTGCACAGAGGCAAAGTCCAAGTCAGCGGAACCCTCACCAGAGGCAATAGAGGAAGCAGCACCACCACCGAGACCAATCAACATACACTGACCACCAAGCACGATCAAAGCGGAGCCAGGAGTGATCTTGTGGTTCTTGAGCGCGAACTGTGGTCTAATAGCACCCATACCACCAGCGATCATAATTGGCTTGTGGAAACCTCTGATCTCCTCCTGGTCATTGGCGTTGGTGACGGTAGTGGTCAAGGTTCTGAAGTAACCGTTAATACAAGGACGGCCAAACTCGTTGTTGAAAGCAGCGGATCCAATTGGAGCCTCAAGCATGATATCCATGGAAGAGGCAATGTGGTTTGGCTTGCCGATGTTCAACTCCCATGGCTGCTCAAAGTTTGGAATGAGCAAGTCGGAAACGGAGAAACCAGAGAGACCACACTTGGACTTGGAACCTCTGCCGACCGCACCTTCGTCTCTAATCTCACCACCGGAACCAGTGGCGGCACCAGCGAATGGAGACACCGCCGTTGGATGGTTGTGGGTCTCGACCTTCACAAGGGTTTGGACCTTCTCCTTCTTAGCGGACCACACCTTCGTCTTTGGATTTGGAGTGTAGAAGTAGGCATCTGGGCCATCAAAGACAGCAGCGTTATCACTGTAGGCGGAGATAGTGTACTGTGGGTTGAGCTTCTCGGTGTTTCTGATCATCTTGAAGAGGGACAAGTCCTTCTTCTCACCATCAATCTCCCAGTCAGCGTTGAAGATTTTGTGACGGCAGTGCTCCGAGTTGACCTGGGCAAACATGAAGAGCTCGACATCTGTTGGATTTCTGCCGATCTGGTTCACAAAGGCGTTCACCAAGTAGTCAATCTCACCTTGGTCCAAGGCCAAGCCGAGAGCCTTGTTAGCAGCCTCCAACTTAGCCTGGGAGTCCTGAGACAAGTCAACCTCGACCAATGGTTTTGGCTCGTGGTGAGCGAAGAGGTCGTCCTCCACCGGGGCCTTCTCAACGTAGAGGGACTGCGTCATTCTGTCAAACACAGAGGCCAATGGAGAACCATCGCCGATGTAGTTGTTCAATGGGAAGCCCGGACGCACCTTGATCAAAAGAGCCAAACCTCTCTCGACCCTCTCAATATCGGAGTCCAAGCCACACACCGTGGTGATGTTGGTGGCCTTGGAGGACCATGGCGAAATCGTGCCCGGTCTTGGCAGGATTCTGATGACGCTTGAGCCCTCATCTAAAGGTGCGATGGTCTCCTGCGAGGTGGCAACCTTCACCAAGTCTTGGACAAGCGCATCCTCCGTATCAACCTTGGAGTCGTACTGCAGCAGCAGCTCGACCAATTTGAGCTTCTCTGGATCCTGGGCGAGTGTGGAACCCTCCTTTAAGTGGATATAATGGACGTAAGCTGAACGCACTGCAGTGACCACGGACGAGTTAACCGCCGTGTTGATGTCGTTGGTCAGCGTGGCAACTCTGAACTGTGAAAGTGCCTGGGGACCAGCAAGAATCAACATGGACATTGCTATTATGGGGTTTCTGTTGCAATTGTTAGTATTCTGATCGAGCGGTTCGTGGCGGCTAATGAGTAAAAAGCGATGACTCTGACGAACTGGGCGATCAAAGAGGCCCATCGCAGAGCCAGCCAATAGCAGCAAGCACAACGTACCAGCTAAAGAAGAGTTTGGTGGGGTGACGGTGTCAGCTCCAGAGCGGTTGAGACCTGGAAGCAAGAGCGGTATAGCTAGACCCAAAATTTTGTTCTAGAGAGGAGCTTTTCAGGCCTTTTTAATTTCGTGCCAATTTTGACTCTGGGCTCTGGGTTCTGGGCGCCCGTGCAGAAATGTAACGAATCTGAAAATTTGGCACATTTCTCGAAAATATCCGAATCAGGAAGTTCCCCTTCTAGGCATCTCAGGAAGAAAAAAAAACTTAGGACAAGAGCAGAGGAATTAATCCTTTCTTCATACTTTGTATTCGCAGAAATTACGACCACAACCACACATTCACAAGATATCAAGATGGCACAGGCTCCACTCAAAGCTAAGAAGAAGGAAAAACCAAGAGAAAGAGTGACAAAGAAGCAGCAGAACCCAAAGAAGGCTGCTCCCAAGATCATCAAGCCAAAGAACCAACAGCTGGCGACTATGGCCAAGCTGAACAAGAACTACTCTGTCACTGCACAGACCGAGAAGCTTATTGCTTCACGAGTCGGCCACTTGGAGCTGCTCAAGGGTTCTAGAAGAGAGATTGAGAAGGCTGAGAAGCTGAAGAAACAGAAGGCCGCTGCAAAGGGAAAGTAAATGCATCCGATAAACAGAGGGTTGATAATGGATTAAGATATCTAATTTGAATCCTCAGACACTTTGGTGCTGCTGATGTACATGCCTTGGGTCATCATGGAAACCATCGCAGTACTTTCATCTATGCTCGGCGCTCTTAACGAAGTATACACTTTGTGGCACCGCTACTGAAGTGTGCACCTCGCAGTTTGAATAACGACACACTTGCTAATGAACGACTGGTTTAATGAGAATTGGAACCATATATGAGTAGGGTTTAGCTCATGAAAAGTAGAGAAACAACAATTTATTTGCAATTTTTCTATTTGGCAAGTGGGTGCCCCTACCGATCTTACAGATGCAGAGCTGCGGGAGGAAAATTTCTACCATTAATGCCCGTTTAGCTTAGTGGTAGAGCGTTGCACTTGTAATGCAAAGGTCGCTAGTTCAATCCTGGCAGGGGGCACTGTATTTTTTTTTTTGCTTGCCAGCGCACTTGTGGTTGTTCTGAAGGGAGGTCGATGCAGACTTTGCAATCATTGCCAATTATATGTTTAAATTACCTATTTACACAGATTTATCCGGCTTGATTCAATTGGCTTATCTGCGAAATCGTAATTGAGTTAAAAGGTCTCTCGGCAGTTGTTCTTACTACGCTCACGGTTGACGTTAGCGGACATTCGCGCCAGCACCTACCGTTAACAAAATTTCCATCACCAAAATGGGCATGCATAAGCTTTTGTGGTGGAAATTCAAAGCAAGATGTATAAATTGGAAGCGGGATGACAACTCCTACAAAATAACCCAACGTCCAGTCGGCAGTAGAGATACTATATATAATATATAAGTTTCGGAGATCTCCAAGGAAATCAGTCAAACACACAGATATATCTCAATCTTCAGAGTGACACATAACTAGAACCGCAAAGAGTCAAACCCAACCACTACCAAGATGACTAAGAACAGCAGCGTTACGCTCGAGCTCAGCAGCGACCCGGAGACAATCAGATTCACACACCTTCAGAATTCGGCTGCATGGAAGTCTAAGTTGACGGCGGAGCAGTACGCCGACAGAGAATGGCACATTGGGTGTGAGTCCAAACTCGGACAGAGAGACACGAAGACGCAATTGGGTCTCTACCATTTCGTATTGAGGGACCTCGATTTGCCAACCACAGACAAGCACAGCAATATCGTCGCTTCTTGTGAGACAATGAATAGAATGGGGTGGAAGACCTTGGCCAATGGTGAGCTTGAAGAAGTGGTGTCTCCCTGCGTCGGTGGTGTCTACACGATCCCTGATCACAGGGGCAAGGGGTATGCTGGCAAGATGATCACGCTCTTGAATCAGTATTGGGACGAGCGTATTGGCAACGGGTTGATCTTCCTCTACAGTGAGGTGGGAAATTACTACGGGAGATTTGGATACTCGGACAAGGAGGTGCCACTGCACGAGATTGTCATTTCAGCTGACTATAAGCCTGATGTGGATGACACGGCATTCCATCCACTGAAGTACGAGGAGTATCACAAGCTTGTGGCCCACGAGACTCAGAGCATCAAGGCGGATATCATTGCCAAGGCCAAATCCACGGGGAAACAGGTCTTTTCTCTCATTCCACACATCAACATCTTCTCCTGGTTTCACGACAGAGACTTGTTCATCTCCAACTTACTCAAGCCTGAGCTCAAGATTGAGAACTTTGGTGTTATCTCCGATGACGAGACTACAGACCACATTCTTTGGCTTCATGACTGGAACGACAATCACTTGACTATTCTTAGTATCACGGCTTCGACACCACAGAGGTTCCAGCAGTTGATCAACCATGCGATCAGAGAAGCTCAGTTGTACGGTATGCACGACATTGTCATCTGGGACTCTAGCGTGGCTTCTCAGGGCCATTACGAAGAGGACATGACTTTCATTAGGTCATTCGAGGGCTCCAAGTTGAACCAGCCAAATGGTTCTCTTTCGGCTATTAGAACTATGGATGGCACACCAGCAGAGAAGTTGGCTTGGGAGTACAACCAAAAGTGGTGTTGGTTCTGATTTTGAAGTGCTGAGTGTCACTATACATGCTATATGTATAGCTATTCAAAATGGGTAGTTTTATTCCACACAAATTGGTGTGTTTGTAGAAACTCACCTGTACTCGCATAAGGGATTTCAAAGTGTCCAGTTCTCTATCAGGCTATAGAAGTAAGAATAAATTGTCGTTTCAGAGATGTTGGATTCAAGATTGGGAAAGGGATGTAACTACCACTTCAAGATAGTTAGCAGTTAGCAGTTATTTAACCAGTACAGCCACTACCATGCTTTAGCTGCAAAAGTATCAAAAAATATCAAGAAATAACGACATCTGCAGGATTCGAACCTGCGCGGGTAAACCCAAAAGATTTCTAATCTTTCGCCTTAACCACTCGGCCAAGATGCCTTTCTTGAAAAGTTTGTTTATGACAGTTTTTCAGGACAAGCGGGCTCTGTGGCCCCTGCCACTGCGAATTTCCTAATTAGGGCTTGTATGGATTGATTTGACACAACTGTTGTATGCACTATTGATACTTTTTTTTGTTATTCAACGTGATATTCTCATAGCAGTGGTGCACACTGCAGGATATGAAACAAGTGTGACACATTTTCTGGTTTGCCCCGTGCTGCCAAAATAAAAGACCTGGATCTCTGCACTATTGAGGCGTTTAAAGGAGAAATCGAATACCTCTTGTATAGGCCTAAAGGGTCCTACTATAAATTGAAGTGCGTGCGCTCCAGTTCCCAACTCGATTGTACAGAGTCTAAGAACTATCTAGTCAATCATACGTTTATACAAATTCCCAGGACTGATTGACAGGATGATATCGCTTCATCAACTAATTGTGGCACTCTACTATGTGTCAGGTTTTGGAGTACTTGCTATTCCTGATGGCACCCGTATTGCAGTTATTGGCGCTGGTGCTGGTGGTTCTTCCTTTGCTTATTATCTTCAGAGATACACTTCACATCGTTATAACATCACTGTGTTTGAGTCAAACGGGTATATCGGTGGCAGATCAACGACTATTGGTAACTATGCCCGTTCATTGGACAACATCACTGATGAAGCACTGTTGAAGAGCGACACTGAGCTTGGTGGGTCTGTGTTTGTTGACTCGAATACTATTTTGAACAATGCTGTGACTGTGTTCAACCTGAGTCTTGTTGGTAGCTCGAGTATGGAGGACCACCCTGAGCTGTTTGACGCAAGCCTCGGAGTGTGGGATGGATCTAGGTTTCTTTTATGGCTTAAGGGAACGTCATTATGGGAGTCCATCTTCAACGATGTATGGATGATTCTAAGATACAACTTCAGTGCTTTAAGGATGCTACTTGATGTACAGAATCTTATCCTGAGGTTTGTTAACTCTTTTTATAACAACAACTTTCCTTTCAAGATGGAGTCCATTGTGGAGACCACAGGGTTTACGCAGCTGACCTCCTCTTTGGCCCGCACATACTTGAAGAAGAACAACTACGCTGATGCGTTCATGAACGAGATCATTGAGCCTGCCACGCGAGTCAACTACAGATCTTTGCTGAATGACATCCACTCCTTTGGTGCGTACATCGGTATGGCCACCACTGGTGCTACTTCAGTGGAAGGTGGTAACTACTTGATATTCGAGAGCTTCTTAAATGAGTCTGGCGCTGAGTTAAAGTTGAACACCAAGGTATCCAAGTTGTGTAAGAAGAAGGATGGAACTTGGAATGTTGAGTACGAAAATACGAAAGAGAACTTCGATCAGGTGGTCATTGCCGCACCATTCCAATTTACAGGCATCAAGATTGAAGGCATTGATGTAGACTTGAAGGACGTTGAGTACCGTAAGTTGTACGCCAGTTATGTCAAGACCGCAAGTGACAACTTATTGAGCAACGAACAGTTTGGGGTGCACACTGGTGCTAACCAGTTGTTAACATCTGGTGGCAATGCACCATTTTTCAGTTGTAACATTGTGGCATATGATGAGACCACTGATAGTGTGTACTACAAGGTGTTCTCAGAGGATGGAGTTGACCAAGAGTTCCTTACAAACGAACTGTTCAATGACACCAAGAATGTCTCGGTATGGTTCCAAAAAGAGTGGTACCCATACCCAAGACTGCAACCCACCAACGAGTTTGACAAATTCGACATTGCCGATGGACTATGGTATTTGAATGGAATGGAGAGGTTTATCAGTACAATGGAGACAAGTGCACTTGCCGGCGCCTCTGTTGCTGGCCATATGGCCAAGGGCTTCAACACAGAGCCTATTTCCCTTCCATAGATGCATTTGTAAGCAGCTGTGTGTACTTTGAATGGTGCTTTATAATAGACGAATTTCTATCTATCTATCTATCTATCTATCTATTTATTCACATGATCTCCCATAGGTCTCGAACTGCAATTTTGGTGTCAACTTTCCGCCATCCACCCGAGTGAGCCGAGGAGGGGGGGAATGCTAGTTAGAGTTAGGCCCAGAGATCTTGTACAGCGGAATGAGATAGATGAGATGTTGGCCGGTGACGAGCGACCTGATGACCAGATGACCAGATGACCAGATGGCTTGGAATGCCTAGAAGACACAAAGCCTCTCTTCATTCTTGTAGCAAAAGAATCAATTTATACCACTGGTGGTTAGATTCTCGTGAGACACCGAGAGAGATCCACAAGGCCTAAGGGCCTAAAAGTAAACAAACCTCGGACCACCAAGTCCCTGCGGCCTGCAAATCATGTGAGTTGTAAGTTATGACTCGGTGATAACCTCAATGGGACTTATGCTTTGGCAACAGATGCATCCAAAGACTCGGCATTGGCACTACAAATTTCCCGATTGAGAAAGGACTGCGATAGCCGATCGCGCAGCGGCCAATCACCGGGCGAGCGTGTGCGCACCGCACCAATTTGTGCGCGATAACGATACGACAGCGGAGCCACGGGCATCATAGTTCAAACGGGTGAGAGAGCAAAGGACCCTTGAAGATCGTACAAGGGCTGGGAGTGGGTTTTTCTTTGGTTTAATAGCAATTTAAATTCTCTTAATGAAGAATTACCATGGAGGATCCCATTGAGTCCGTAGTTCGACTTAGATGTAGAGAATACAAAAACATGGTCATTGGCACCAGCCTTCAGCCAGCGCACCCGTACCTACACTGCGATGAGGCGTGCAGCGAGCTGTACGTTTCGGGCCCAGCAGACGCATACAATTCACCAGAGATAAGCGGAGTGCCTACTGCCAATTCTAAGCTCTCCCCTGTCTCGGATTGGTCTGATGTGGTTCTGAACAAGCGTACCAAGCGTCTGAGGTTTTCTCGTGCCAAGCAGCCCAGTATAAAAGGCCGCGCCTCTGCCCTTTAATTCCCTTTACCTATAGACACTTGCCCATCCAATCAACATCAAAAATGTCTGACGCTGCTGAACCAACAGGCCTCACAGGGGTCGGCACCGGTGGTGACTCTCTCACCGTCGACCTCAACTCACAATTCGACCTCGCTAACATGGCTTGGGTTGGTGTCGCTGCCATCCTCGTCTGGATTATGGTCCCAGGTATTGGTCTCCTATACTCTGGTCTGTCCAGAAAGAAGCACGCCCTCTCTCTGCTCTGGGCCTCCATGATGGCTGTTTCCCTCGTCTCTTTCCAGTGGTTCTTCTGGGGTTACTCCTTGGTCTTCTCCCATAACGTCTACGGCGAGTTCATCGGCTCCCTCCAGTTCATCGGTTTGAGAAACGTGCTCGGTGCTCCTTCAGTCGTTTCTGCCTTGCCAGACACCGTGTTCTGCTTCTTCCAGGGCATGTTCGCCTGTGTCACCGGCTGTTTGATGGTTGGTGGTGCCTGCGAAAGAGCCCGCTTGGGCCCAATGATGGTATTCCTCTTTGTATGGGTCAGCATTGTCTACTGCCCAATCGCATGCTGGACCTGGAACCCAGAAGGATGGTTGTGTAAGCTTGGTGGCTTGGACTACGCCGGTGGTGGCCCAGTGCACATCACCTCTGGCCACGGTGCCCTCATCTACGCCTTGATTCTCGGTAAGAGAAACGACCCAGTTGCCGGCAAGGGCTTGCCAAAGTACAAGCCACACTCTGTCACCTCTGTCGTCTTGGGTACCGTCTTCCTATGGTTCGGCTGGTTCGGTTTCAACGGTGGTTCCGCTGGTACCACCACCATCAGAGCTTGGTTCTCTAACATCAACACCAACGTCGCTGCTGCCACCGGTGCCTTGACCTGGATGTTTGTCGACTACTTCAGAACCGGTGGTAAGTGGACCACCGTGGGTCTTTGTTCTGGTGCCATTGCCGGCCTTGTCGGTGTCACCCCAGCTGCTGGTTTCGTTCCAATCTGGGCCGCTTTCATCATTGGTGTCATCACCGCTGTCGGCTGTAACTTTGCCGTTGACGTGAAGAACTTGATCAAGATCGATGACGGTTTGGACGTTTGGGCCCTCCACGGTGTTGGTGGTTCCATTGGTTGTGTGCTCACCGGTATCTTTGCCGCTGACTATGTTGCCGCCTTGGACGGTACCGTCATCTCCGGTGGTTGGATCAACAAGAACTACGTTCAGGTTGGCTACCAGCTTGCTGGTATGATGGCCATCATCGGTTGGACCTGTGTTGTCACTGCCATTTTGCTCTTGGTTATGGACAGAATTCCATTCCTCAGACTCAGACTTAGAGCCGAGGAGGAGGAGATGGGTACCGACAAGGTCCAGATCGGTGAGTTCACCTACGAGGAGGACATGGTGTACATTCCAGAGCCAGTGCGCTCCAACGCCTCTAAGATGCCACCAACCGAGCCAGCCTTGATTGATGACCACATCAACAACACCGACGGCACCTCCGTCGAGAAGAAGCCAGAAGAGGCTTCCTCTTGAGCAGCAGACGCTCCATCATACCACCACACTTAATATTGTTTTCTCACGCTTCATGATTTCCTCCCTATACGGCCATTAGCCGTTTTAATTGATTTTTTAATTTTATATATACCAAGCTTGTAATAAAAAATTCGAATTGTGCATAAAGCCACAACGGCTGATTCGATCTAGATTTTTATATGCATGGTGCGATTCGACTCATCCCGCCGCCAACTTCATGTAGTTTAGCGCGCGATCTCTCTCTATATATATAAGCCATATGGCTGCGCGTTATCACCTGTCTGTCGCTTAACTCCATCTCTGGAAAAACGATCCAACAAAAATTGTACGAGATATCGATGCCAATCAGATCCGTCGCAGTGATCGGTGGAGGCCCCTGTGGAGCTGGACTCACACGTGCACTCGAGGCAGAGGGCGCCTTTACCCAGATCACCGTCTTTGAACGTCGTCACAAGTCCGGTGGACTTTGGAACTATACCGGTGCCAAAGCACAGATCGCATCAACAACGCCGGTTCCAAGCGTCGATCCACACAGAGCTATTAAGAAAGTCCGGGTTGATGGGGTGAAGTTCTACGAATCGCCTGTCTATAAGTATCTCGATGCTAATGTTCCAAAGGATCTCATGGCTTATAAGGATTTCCCGTTCCCTGAAGAGTGTCCTTTGTTCCCCTTGCAAGATCAGATCCTCGCATACATTGACTCATACTCCAAGGCAATTGAGAAATACGTGAGATTCGATACAGAGGTGACGTCGGTGTCTTGGAGTGAAGACTCAAACCAATGGCAGGTCAAGTCGGTGTCCTTAACAACAGGAAAGGAGATATCAGAGTTGTATGACGCTGTTGCTGTCGCTGTGGGTTCCTATGATCAACCGTTCATCCCAGACGTTCCGGGTATCCAAGCATGGGGTGATAAATACCCAGGAGATATCATGCATGCCAAGTCGTACGACCAGCCTTCACAATTCAAGAACTCCAGAAACATCTTAGTGGTGGGTAATTCTGCTTCGGGTGCCGACATCGCCTATCAGCTCGCCACGATACTCGATAAGACTATCTACAAGTCGATTAGATCTGAGAACATTTTGCCGTCTGGTAGCGATGACCGTATTGTGGATGTTGGTGACTTGGACAAGTTTGATCCAGAGACAAAGACAGTGTACTTCCAGGATGGACAATCTATCACCGATGTCGACTCTGTTATCTTGTGTACAGGATATTTGAAATCGATCCCATTCGTCCAAACAGACCCACCATTGGTCACCGATGGCCAGAAAGTGCATGGCCTCTACAGACATCTGCTGTGGTATCGTAACCCTACACTGGCAGTTGTTGGCCTACCAAAGTTTGTATTGCCAACACGTCTCTCCGAGACTCAGGGTTGTTGGCTCGCAAGAGTGTGGAGTGGGAGACTTGCCACACCACCATATGAAGAGATGAAGGCCAATGCAGAGAGTGCTACTGGTGAAGAGAGAAACCATCACGATCTGAGGTATCCAAAGGATGTTCAGTATAAGAACATGCTATACAAAGAGTCTGAGTCCGTGCAAGGTGACCATGGTTATAAAGCAGTGTATTGGGATGAGGAGCAGTGTCGTATCAGAGCCAATATCAAGCCATTGAAAGAGGGTTACATCAAGTATAGAAAGGACACTGGAAAGGCTGCCAACTCTATCAAGGAGTTGGAAGACGCTGGATATTTCAAGTGGGAGGTGGAAGCTTAGACAATTAGATAGATTGTGTAATTCAAAAGTTCATAAGTTCGTATTCATGATCCTTCATACTTAGCTACCATGGTGAACTCAAATACCGAACTGTGAACAAATGAAAAGTCATCATCAGTGCTGCAATTCTCTTATCAATGTTATACGAGCCATCGATCGTTTTCCCCTCAAGATCTGAGCTTTGATCTCCGACCTAGATTTGATCTACTGTAAGTGAAATAAATAACCCATTTTTTTAAAGAACCAAAAGAATACTAGATAAAAACCAATCGGAGGAAGAATATGTCAATAGTGTGATCAAGAATGTTTCACATGTGTATGATTTGTTGTGGCATAAGCGACTCATTGCTGCTTCTTCAACTCAGTCTCCTGTCTCTTGGCAGCGAAACTGTCTCTGATAACAGCCACTCTCATCGTAGCAAGCAAGTTGTGAGCAGCATTGGAGTGAAGGTAGACGCCACCGTTGAAAGCCTTGGAAGCGTCCTTGCCGATGGAGGCAAGCAACAATGGCTCACCACCAGGGTGCTCAGAGATGTAACCTGACACGTCGTGGACGATACCGTTGATGATGACGAGACCCTTAGCATCATCAGACTTGCACTTCTGCACAAACTCGTCTTTCTCCCAAACTGGCAACTGTGTGAGTGGGGTACCCCAGTTGAGCTTACGTCTCATGTTGTCGAGCTTCTTCTGCTGCTGCTGGACCAAACCTTGCTCAATGGCGTTCTGAGAGAAGGTCTTCAAGTTGTATGCCAGGCCAACCTTGGAAGAGGCCCAGATGAGGGCCTTGGTTGGGTCATACTGCCACCACTTGATAGCGTTTCTGTAGTCGGATGGGAACTCGTGGTGGAAATTGTGGTAACCCTCACCGAAAGTAACCAAAGCAGTAAGCCAGTGGTCTCTTGGAGTTCTTCTGTCGTCGAATGGCTGGACACCGATCCAATGAGCAAGAGAATTCACACAGAAAGTGGCCTGCTGGATGAAGAACACTCTGCAGATACCAGCGTAGACAAAGCCACCCTTGTAGTCATTGAAGAAGTAGCCACAGAACACAGTTGGCAGGACAAATCCAACAATAAGCATAAACAAGAGGTAGTGCTTGTGCTGCACGCGGACGACCCAGTCGTCAATCAAGTCCGAGATATCAGCACGAGCTTTGTACTTTGGGTTTGGCTTCACGAGCATCCATCCCATATGCGAATACCAGAAACCCTGTCTAGCATCGTATGGATCCCTTGGAGTATCTGTGTATCTGTGGTGGATTCTATGCGAATGTCCCCACCACTTGATGGAACCTTCAACGGATGCAGCACCAAACAGGGCAAAGAATAATCTGAGAGGCAACTTGGCATTGTAGGCCTTATGCGCCCAAAGTCTGTGGTAGCCCGCAGTGATAGAGATACCGGAGAACACGTACTGGACAATGGCGGTAATAGCTGTTTGCCACTTAAGGGGCGTGGATCTTGTCATGTAGAGGCCAATAGCTGGGAACACAACGACAAGAACAACGTTGAGCCAGTTGATGTGTTGGTGCCAGTTCTGCAGAGTCCATGGCTGCTCAGAGATGTGTTTCTTGCTGGCCCACTTCACCTTCTCGGCCTTGTCCTTCTCCAGAATATCCTGGACAGACTTTGCTTCCTCCTCGTCAAAGTGAGGTTGTGTCATCTCCTTGGAGCCCATAAGACCACCAAATCCGTTGACAATACGCTTGGTCTTCTTGTTGGTGCCTGCGGCGATGATGTTGGCCTGGAGCACATCAACGTTCTCGAGGTCGGTCATCCTGATGATAGACTTGTGAATTGGGATCGGTAGTTCCTGATTAAAAGAGTGATCGGGAAATCAAAGCTTTTTTTTTTTAAATAGCGATGAGACCAGAGCCCTCCCTATATATATGGGGCGTGCGCGAACCGGCAAAATTGCACCAGTGCCCAACAAAAAAGTTTCTACTGCTGCAAAGCGTTGGACATTGGATGGGACCCGCGGCCCAGCCCCATTTCTCCGGGAAGCTGTGAGTCGTGGACAAATTTGACACTGGGCATGGTGATTAAAGATTGGAACCAAGGTGAGTGACGAATAATACACGGTGGCACTGCAGGTGCTACAAAGCTGTTCACTTTTATTAGATGGTAGTACCAAAATTATCCCTCGAGCTCTGATGTCCCAGACACTGCCACTGCTCAACAATCAACTTTCATCCGAGCTTCGGCCTTAAGGGAATTGTGGTTTCGAATTACTACGCCCCAGTAAATGATCGGTATTTTTACCACAGCCTCTGTTATTCAACCATTGCCTTGAATGGCCCGACCCAATAGAACCTTCCAGAACAGCAAAGACCATCAAGTCTTTTCTTCTTTGGCACCTGCATGCTAACAATAGAATTCGCAAGCTGAGTGCTGAGCGCGAATCTGATAAGCCGATAAAGTTATAGTGTGGCCGTGGGTGTGACCATTGAAGAGATGGTTTGAACTTTCTAACGTAGCACTGGTATCACTAATTGTTTTACATTACGGTGAGTTCTATCTTCTATCTTCTATCTTGTTATTGTCATATCGCTCGCTTATGCCGATATCTCCACCACAATCGAACCAGGCATTATAAGTGACCAATCACGCAGGGCTCACAACCTTACCTGATATGGCTTATCAGGGCATTCCTTCTTCTACATCTGTCCTTTTAACAGAACGATAGAATATCTAAAAAACAGAACACCTATTTATATAACCCAAAGCAAAGAATATTTAAAGCTCAGACAGCAGTGGCGCGAGCCTCTGCTCCCTTCTTCATGTGAGAAAGCTC
Organism: Petasospora taoyuanica; assembly: GCA_030567055.1. NCBI lineage: Eukaryota > Fungi > Ascomycota > Saccharomycetes > Phaffomycetales > Wickerhamomycetaceae > Petasospora > Petasospora taoyuanica. Next base: position 40,230 of record JAKUBZ010000049.1, read on the forward strand.
CACATCGGACAAGTTGTTTGAAGAGGTCTCTTGGCCCTGGAAGTACTCGACCTCGGAGTGCTCGTTGAATCCAGAAGCCAAGAATGGGTCAGCACACTCAGCCATGTCGTATAAGTCTAAGCCCATCTCCTCGGCATCCTCATCAACCCTCATTTTCAAGCCTGGGACAACGTTGATGATGTAACAAAGGGCAATAGTGGCAATGGCGGTCCAGCCGATAATTGCACAAATAGCAGCCAATTGATAACCCATTTGGATCCAATTGTGGAAGATCCAACCACCTTCAATCTCGGTGATTCCGTCCATACCGGCGATTCTTGGAGATGCAAACACACCAGCGAGGATACCACCAATGATACCACCGACACCGTGGACATTGAAAGAGTGAGTGCTGTCATCGATACCCATCCATGCGGCACAGTTGTAAGTCAAGCGACAACACATTGCGGTGAACATGGCACCCACAGCAATGGCCCATGGCTCCAGAAAACCACAAGTTGGAGTGACGAACACCAAACCAACAATCAACCCTTCGGCACATGCTTGGAGAGACCACTTCTTAGTGATAGCATAGTCCATACACGTGAAAGTGACCATGGAAAACGAAGCAGCAATCTGAGTGTTGGCCAAGATGTAAGCGGTTCTAGGAGTGGAGATCGTGGTCATGGTACCAGAGTTGAAGAACAACCATGGGCAGTAAATGAGCAAAGAACCGAGGAAAGTGTACACTGGGTTGTATGGCTTAACCTTGAGAGTGCCTTCTTTCCAACCTTTTCTTGGACCCAAGAACCAGGAATAGCACAGAGAGGCAACACCAGAGGCAATATGCACTGGACCACCACCGGCAAAGTCCAAGGCTCCCAAGTTGAAGAGCCACCCGTTAGGATCCCAAACCCAATAGGCTAAGGCACAGTAACAGAGAGTACACCATGAGAATCCAAGAACCAACGATGGTAGCAGTCTGCCTCTCTCAGCAATGGCACCGAGGAAAATCTGGACAGTACAAATAGCAAAGAAATCAGAAAAGGCAAAGTACAAGATAGCTGGAATGGAACCACCTTCGTACAATGGGCCGGCAGTGAGGTTTCTCATACCACCGTATCTAAAGTTTCCAAAGATTACAGAGCCCGAGGTCTCAGAACACGCAAGCGAGAATCCAAAGAGGAACCACTGCATTGTGATGAGACCTGTGACCATGTAGGACTGGATGCATAGGGACAAGAGGTTCTTACCACGGAGTGAACCACCGTAGAAGAGGGCAATCCCCGGGGTGATCAGCAGGATCCCGATGGTGGCACAGGCGACGTAGGCCATGTCGGCCGCAGAGAGGGTGCTCACTTGCTCCTCATATGTTGTGGACATTTTGGCTGTTGACTAAGATAAAGAAAGAAAAAAGTGTTTCAGATCCCAAGGCGGATGGGTCCGCTTATATATCCAACCGAAGATCGACCCGTGTGCCGAGATGATTAGATTATGTACATCAAGTTGATTGTTTGGCTGCGTGGCTGAATCATGCGTTGATCAATCGGATGCGAGCGGAAGAGTGATAAGGATGGCCAAGACTTGGAAATCTAAATCCAAGTCTAACTGTGCGGTGATGGCCTGGGGAAGCTCAGAGATTGCGCTTTATATTGATTGATATTATTTCTATTCTATCAGGGTCTTGCTTGGGTATCATCAACGTTCTTTTTCAGGGCTTATTGCTATGTTTAACTTACCACTAAACACGTTCTCGAATCTCCAACAATAGGACCCTTATGAGAAGCCTACTACAAAGAAGCAGCAACCAATGGTATATTACTATTCCCGCCACTCTCTTCCTGATGACTCTATGAGGCTTCAGACACCCGAAAGAGCGGGGACCCTGTTCAGCTTTATAACGGTGCGATAAGTCTTCTATTGCGGAGTAGATAACATACAGAATTTTTTTCAACGGTCTCGGGAGGTTATACATGCGTAGACTTTTGACACATTTGGGGCGATAAAGGGGGAATCCTTGATGGGATCAAGCCTTATAAAGGAACCTAAGTTTTTGTTTCTTTCTATACCTTCGTTCTTTACCGTTTCTTTACCACATGGCATTCTTCCCCCCGCTGATCTACGTCTAATCCTCCCCCCATCACGAATCAGCAATATATTAAAGGACCAAAATAATAATTCAGCCTACATCCTCGTCGCGTCTGTCTTATCGCCGCCATACAAAATTTTTCCCCAGCAAAGTCAATGGTTCCCCCTGCATGGGACTTTTTTACCGTTTTAGGCTGGATCCGCTTTATAGCTGCGTCATACATATGATTTTATATCTGGGCAGTTAATTTTTTGGAGCGGTGATCTCAAAAGAATTTCGGTAGATATATGTTGGGGCTATTGAAGTAATTGGTGTGCATATGGAATATTATAGATTACGGGGGCGGCAAATGCGGTATCTGTGCACATATATGTTCATGCTAGGAATTCTCGCCCAAATTATGCTCTCCGCGCTGCCAGGACCGCGCATTATATACACTTGATTCAATTTACGTATAACTCAATAACTAATGAGTCAAAGTGCCTTAAACTTTGCAATCTGATTATTAATATATATACTATGAACATTTGTAATAATTTTAACCATAAAACAGTTTTTTAATTTGAATTCAGCTAGTTGTTTCAAAAAGGTCAAGTCTACCTTGATATTTTGATATTTGAGTAGTTCAAGTATTGACAAAATGCTTGAAATTTCCGCTGCCGTCGCCGCAGGCTAGCTACAAGACCGTACTAGACTCACTCATAGTCGCTTTATGTAATAAAAGTACATAGCTAGCTTACCAATATTTCGTTCTAATTGAATTAAACTAGTCTATAGATATCAAGTTGTGGTGTCCAGGTGTACCTTGACAGATCTCGATAAATCATCTCTCGACACTAATTATAGATCTCCATATGACCTTTGCAACATATACAAGTATCCAAGGGGGGTATATGGCCTCAGCATAGGAGAGCCCCGGGAAGTGTATTATCACAGGCTGTGGCATATCATGATTGTCTTTCGGCTTATACTTTAACTATTCAACATCTCCTCATACAGCTATAAAAAAGTCAGCACTATATAGTGCGCGCGCCCCGAGAGTGGCGAAATGAAAACACGGACGCCTACAGATCCTTCCTGTTTCGATGTATATATAGACATCTTCAAAAGGTCATACTATATTGAGCTGAAGATCTCTGGATGGTGGTCAAGGGATCCTTCACACGGAAGCCACCACAGCCACAGCTTGTGTTACCCAAGAATTTGAATCCTCATATTGGCAGTGTCAACGCACTGGTAAGGAAACCCAATAGACAACAAGCCACTAATTTGATCTTTGAGATATGTAACCAAGTGGGGCCCTTAATGGAGATCTACGGGCTTAGAGTCAAAGAAGTGAAGGAGATGTCACCAAAGAGTGCGAATCTGTTGGGACTTAATGTGAATCACGGCTCAAGGATTTTGTTAAGACTACGACCTCATGGAGATGACAATTCGTTTTTGCCAATGGAGGAGATTGTCGGGACGATGTTACATGAATTGGTTCATAACACCATCGGTCCACACGACGCACAGTTTTATAAGAAGTTAGATGAGTATTCCGATAAGAAGTGGGAATTGGATTCACAGGGCAAGACAACACTTTATGGAAAGGGTGAAAAACTCGGTGGGAATAAAGTATTAGATGTCCGTAAAGCCCGGTTGCAAAAATTGAATAGAAAATACCAAGGAGGTGTCCATAAGCTTGGTGGTCTGAACGATGAGGACAAGACATTGCAAGAACTCGTAAGAGAAGCTGCGATACGACGTATTGAAGATTCCAGGAAATGTCATGAACCAGTGGATGATGAGGAACTAGACTACGAGGAACTAGGGATAGAAGAAGTCACTGAGGAGGAGTTCCATCAGAGTATGAAGAGAGCACAGAGTGCAGATGCGCTGATAGAGCCCAAGAGACAGAAGAGTACACCTTCGGAGATAGAGGTGATAGACCTCACTGAGGATTAATCGCATGACAGTTATGTATGAACTGGCTATATGAAGCTTGTGTAGAAGAGGGTGTGATTACTCCCCGGCGCGTTCATTGGCCACAATGTGTGGGGTGTGTGAGGTGTGTGAGGTGTGTGTGGACTTTGCTGTGCTGTGCTGTACACCACTGTGCACCCGTTGTCCTTACACCCGCTGACACCTCTTCACACCCGAAATACACCCAAGTTTCTTAACTATGTGGAAAACGGGTCTTTCACGGGGTTAATTGTGTCAAGTCGGACATGACGTGCAGGGCTGACGCGTCAGCGGTAGCCAATAAAAATCCGCGCCTTAGTAATTTTAGGGTGTTTTCACACCCACTTTGAATTTTGTATGGGGGGAGGAAGTGTTTAGTGCGCGCTGGGTGTTACAATAAGGTGATTCTCCAGCCTATTATTCGCTACAGATCTGAGCTGTCACATGTGTCAGGAGAATCGTTATCGGAGGAAGACTTTGCTTTGGGGGGGTGAAACTCAGGGGTTAACCCCGATTACACCTGTTTTCATTTTTCTATTGGGGGAAGGATAGTTTGCAAAGTTCTGAAGTGTGTATATATGGCGTATAAAACAGAGCATACTTCATATCTGTGTACTACAAATAGCTCTCCCCCTTTCCTAAACATATTCTCTTTGGAACTCCGCTAAAAAGTTTGTAATTTGCGTAAAAGTGCGATTTCCCCGGCGCTGACGTTTAGCCGCACGCTCATTGGCTGTGTGCGCGAGCCGCGCTGGGGGCCATCGCTGGGGCATTACCCAGGGCTCGTAACCTCATTATGTAATCCCCCACTGTGTGCTTATGTCATCGACTGTTTACCCAAGTTTACCGTTCCATATATCGTACTTTTGTGCTTAATGTAAATTGATGTGCTGATGGAACTCATTCTTTTTAATCACAAGCTGGACAGAGACTTGGGAGTTGAGTTCTTCTTTTTTTTTACTTCTTCTTCTTCTTCTCTCTAGGCTATTTCCTGTGCTGCTCAGTTGAACTCTGAATAGTTGTGCTAATAGTTTTTGGTACTTCTTTTGACTTGTGCTGATTTGAGGTGTACTGGAAAGTATCACCACGCCCATTCAGAGATACACAGAGATTTATGTCCACGCCGACGCCCACAGCTTCCAGCGTCACATCGCCCAGTGGGCAAACACCAGATGCTTCGGTGGTATCACCAGGTGCTCTTCAGGGCCAATTATGTTCCAACTGCGGAACGAAGAAGACTCCACTATGGAGAAGAACACCGGATGGTTTGCTGATATGTAACGCATGTGGTCTGTACTACAGAGCCAACAACTGTCACAGGCCCATCAACTTGAAGAGACCACCGCATGTCGTCACCGTGGAATCTCCAGGATTACACAGGGGAACGTGTAAAGGTGATGGACGGTGTAATGGGACTGGTGGTACTGCTGCTTGTGAGGGATGCCCTGCCTTTAACAACAGAGTTGTCATTGCATCTGCAAAGGTTAAGAAAGAGGACACACGAGAGGGAATGCATCAGGAGCAGATGAAACCAAGTGCAGAGGTGATTGGATCTTCCCCTATCGAAGTGGATGAAGCCATGGGCAAAGAACTCTTGGAAAGCAACGTTGCCATTGCATGTTCCAACTGTGGCACGACAGTGACACCACTATGGAGAAGAGATGACAACGGTGATACTATTTGCAATGCTTGTGGGCTTTACTATCGATTGCATGGGTCACATAGACCAAACAAGTTGAAAAGAGCAGTGATTAAGAGAAGAAAGAGAAACACTGTGTTGGGTGATAATAAGAAAGTAAAGACGGAGTCATATGACTTACCACCTACAGTACCACATACTCTTTCAGACTCTTCATCAGATAAAAACATCCAATTACCACCGATTCGGATGCTTCCATCGGTAAAAACACCTTCATCATATCCACCGGCTGTGGACTTCACTGCGACGTTCTCCAAACCATTTGCATCACAACAGTCACAAACACAAGCATTACCGGCATTACACCCATCACCACATGGTCGTTATTCTCCTCCAATGAGTGCGAGATCGCCAGGAGATGACACGTCACATACATTGCCACCGATGCACAGCAACATCTCAGTGGGGTCTCTGTTAAACGCTGCGCAAACACAGCCTAATACCCCTAGTACTGATGAGGAGTCTAGGGAGCCTGTAAAAAGTTCATGATTATAGCTCACTATTTTGCATGCGTTGGCATTAATATTAATTAACTCCCAATTGCCTATTTATTCATCGTGACATTGATATCCTGTAGATACATATATATGGCTCACTTTTGCTTCTTGTCCTCCTCATCTTGCTTATTCTCATCATCATCATCACCACCTTGGCCAAACTCATTGACTCTCGAGTAATCCACTCTGTAGATCCATGTCTGGTACAGATAGATGAAGAAGATCACGTCGTCTCTCAGCGTAGCCAGCCTGTGCAACCACGGCATCTTCACCACAAAGGCAAACAGATCGTCAATGAAGGTGTTAACCACCTTATATGCCATGGCCTTCTTCGGAACGTGTGCCACAGACTTGAGCCTGTAATTGATGTACACAGAGGGCACAAGCGTCAAGAAGCCATACGTGTAGACAAACCCAACGAGTGTGGTGACGATGAAGGAATACCACGACTTGAACTCCTTGTACATCACAGAGTACACCGCATATGCAATCAACAGCGGAACAGCGATCCAGTAGAGGTACTTGAACGCAATGGAGTCGTACTCCTTGGTCTTCTCCTCCGTCTCGGACAGCTCGTACTTGTCAGTGATCTTCAGAGAGGGTAATCCATCGGTCCACACCAATTCGATGTTCACAATGGTGGTGATCTTCCACGCCTCGACAAGGATACCAAACCCTTGTGACAGGAGAATCATATAGGAGGTACCATCGCTGTTGTCCACCAAGTACAACAGAGTGATGGTCTGCTGCACAACATTAGCCACAATGGAGCGCACACTTACTCCAACGTTGTTCTTCTTGTTTCTCCAGTGCGAGATGTCGGACTTGAAGGCAAGGAACTCCAACAGAGAATGTAGCAGTGTGACAGCCACTGTGATAGCCAACAAGTACGCATTAGTTTCCAAGAGAATCTTCTTCACTCCGTCTATCTCCGAGCCATCGGTCATCGCCATAGGGTTGTTGGCCTGATTGCTCAGACCGTCACTAAAGATCACAAGCGCCTGGATCTTCCAGAAAGAGGCAAAGTCCAAGTGCAAGTTCAGCTCCAGCGTCTCTGACGTGCTGTTGATCTCATACATGTGATCCTTCAACTGCCAGAACTTGTTCTGGTACATCAGCGGGAAGTACTGCGCCACCAAACCCGTCAGGTTGTCACGACGATCCAGTGGGTCCAGAGGAAACACATCCACCATCGGCGGAGGCAGAGACTTTGTGTCGATGATCCCCGGTGGCTTCGTGATGGAGACAGTGACATTTGGGTGCCAGAAAGCCACTGTTGGTGGGGTTAAGGTGTCCACTGGCTCCTCCTTCACTTCCTCACCGTCCTCTCCCTCACCGCCAATCAACTTGTGGAGTTTCACCTGTTTCTTCTTAGGCATGTAGCTGTTCAGCTGCAGACGCTTATAGCCAAACTCCGAGCTGTTTAGTGGGTTAGAGATAAAAGCGTGGAGGTACAGAGACCCATTGTCATACTTCACAGACTCTGGCACTGTCAATGTGAAATGTCTCGTCTCGTCGTTCTTGGAGTCCACAGTGATGCTCTTGACGCTCCACAGAGGAGACTCACCTTCACCAACAGACTCCCTGTCATTCACATAGAAGTTGAGATCCATCTCGAAGTCTTCCGCAGTCCACATTGGGTAATAGTAACGTGCTGGCGCCAGCGAGTTCTCATATACAATCTGCTCGATGCTCTTCTGTGTCAGGTACTCCACAGTGCCGTTCTCATGCACCGTCTCCGTAGTGATGAACTCCTCTGCTGGCTTACCGACATAAGCGAAGCTCGATTCTTTGACATTCGGCTTCAGATCGTACGAAGTTACCACTGGCTTGTTAACATTTACCAAGTTGTTCCCCTGTGGTGCGTCGCCGGAATCCTTCGAGAAGAAGTTCTTGATCAAATTGGTGGCCAGGTACACAAGCGCAATTCGCTTGAGAGTGGAGATCAGCGGGTTCTGCTGCTGTTGCTCGCCCTCGGGCTGCTCAGTGTCAGCCATCTTCTTGATACTCTTAGCAGCTTTTCCTATAAACCTTGTTACTAGTAGTTATACCTACAATGTATATGGTGCCCTCCCGAGTTTTTCTCCGCGATAAGACAACGAAATATATATGTGCGCTCTACCCAAGTCCAATCCAAAAAAAATGTCTCATTAAATGTCTTTATCTCTTAACCATTCTTCTCAAAAGGTAGTAAACCGTACCACAGAGTCGGAACAGTGCCATAAAGGCCACAATCCACAAAATAACGGTCAAAAACACGTCGGATCTCTGGCTGAGTGTGTCGGCATCGGACGTAGTGTCACTCGACAAGTCATTGACACCACCAGTCTCTAGCACAAGTGCAATGATGACAAAATTCGATGTGATCCATGTGAGCACCACCATCGATCTGATAAAGGCATAGTAGTCCTTCTGTCTTTCACTATCCTTTTCTTTCTCCTTCTCCCTCTGTCTCTCCTTCTCAGCTTCTTCCATCTCTGGTGTCATCTTTGGCTTTGGCTTTGGTAAATGGGCTAAGATGTCCATCTGCATCTCATACGAGTTGTTGATCTCCTCATTCGTAATAGGAGCATCCACGAACTCAACCTTACCGTCTTGAGTAATCTTAGCGTCACCAAGGGACATAGCAGTGGAACCTTTGGTACCCCACGAGATATCGTGCAAGTTGCAGAAAGCATAGATGTTCAACACATTAACATATGATGGAGATAAGAGCAAGTACTGCAAGAACGATGTAAACATGTGCATCGGTTTCAAGTGCAAGAACGAAGCAATGAAGTACAATGCATATGTTGATGCAGTAGACACAATCAAATCACGGAACACACTGTTAGAGAGCAGCTTACTCGCGGTGAAGTCCCCCGCAGAGATAATATCCTGAACAGCCTTTACTGCCATGATAATAGCTGCAGCAAGCATATAAGCCATAAGAATGGCAAAGAAGATCATGATGACCAAGTAGAACTTAGGAGTACCCCTTGGAGTGTTACCAAACGATAAGATGAAGGTAGTGACGACAGACAACAGGTAGAGCCATAGGAAGACCACAGACAAGTATTTACATGGATTGTACAGTTCACCGAGACCAGTTGTCAAGATTCTGAAGACCAAAAAGTAGGAAGCTAAGGAAAACCAAGAGACAAGAAGAGAGACAAACTGATACACAAACTCAACACAAAAGGCGATTTTTCTACCCATTGTATGGTTACTATCAGTCATCAACTTAGGGAAGCACACGATGGAGTAAATGGCGGCAAAGAAGGAACCGTTCAGCCAACGTCTTCTCTGAGACACGAAATCATGAACTTCTTCAGGAACATCGGTCTCAGCAGATGCACTTCTGCAGTATTTCAATAGCCATTTATCACCTCTCTTAGCAACAAGTTCAAAGCACAGAATTCTGTCCTCAGCCAAGTACATATTGGCCTTAAACACGCCAGCTCCTTTGTCATGCATAGTTTCACCTTCAAAGTACTTGGCCAATGGACCATCACCATTAGGTAGATTCTGTAATGCTTGGAATCTGTAAGCAGAAAAGGCACCAGGTAACACTGAGATGAAACCAAATGCAGACTCCATCGGTTTATCCAAGATATTGGACATCTTATACTCAAAGTTCTGTGCAGCAATCAATGGGTTCAACAACTTGGAGTAGTTTGGTCCCAACATAGCCTTAATCTCACCACACGTTCCAGCACAGTTGGCATCGTTGTCGAACTCCTTCCACAAGTGGTAAATTGAGTCCTTACTTGGCTGTGTACCGGCATCCAAGAGCACAACAACCTTTGGGTTCAACACTTCACCGAATGCCTGGAGAGCCCATCTATGAGAGTTGATCTTCTTTTTGTTCTCTTCCTTGAGACAAAACACTAACTGGGTGGGCACTGCAGCAGATGTCAGCTTCACTGTGTCCTTCTCAATAGAGAAGATACCAATCATAGAACTGTACTCGTAGATATGCGACACCACTGGGTCCTCATTGACTTTACTTCTAGCAAAACCTTCTTGATAAACGCCCAAACCAGCGAGTAAAGCCTGTGAAGTCTCGTTAATCTTTGAACGACCATCAGCGACGATAACGACAACAACTTTCTTCCAAGACTCAGGGCCCCATGTCGAGGAGTGCTTACGACTCTCCAAATGCTTGATGTTGTCAAAGATACCTTTGAGAGTTCTTGCCAAAAGCACATCTTCTTCGTTATAGATCGTCACCACAATCATGATCTCACAGTCTCTTGGCTTCTTGTAGTAACGCTGCCTGAGGGAGAAGTTCTTCTTCACAAAGTCCTTCGGATCACACGTGGCGGCCTGGTATCTCATGAACTTCAACTCTCTTGAGTCATCAACGTTGGTCTTTCCCTTGTATTTCTCCAAGATCTTATCTGGCACAGGACAGTCCAGAATCAGATTACCATTCAACAGACCAACTTCAATCTTTCTTCTCTGGTGCTCTGGCGGTACTCCATCGTACTCACTATCGTCGTATGAATAGTCGTCATCATAGCCCTGAGGGATGGCCAAGTTAATATCGTAGTCTTCTGCAGCGATATGATGATTCATACCGATATCATCCTCTTCGCTCTGGAATCTATCAGGGTAGTCAAATTCCTGGTAGGGAGCTACCGGAGGCTGTGGTGGAGGCTGCATCATTGGCTGTTGAAGCCCATGGTATGACGTATCAATTGGTGGCAGTGGAGCCGTCAGACGCTCTGTGCTTCTGTTTTCCGTTGGGAATGCATTGAAAGAAGACACCGCAAGGGAGTCATGATTGTAGAAATCCTCGTCGTGGTTGTAATACCCACCATTGATACCGGCCTCCTGGCCCGAGTAGTCATTTACGTTTATAACCGGGAGTTGAGCATGGTCTTGGATCGGAGAGAACTGCTGCGGTTGAACACCATAACTCATCCTCCTATCATACAGAGAGTCCAAGTCGCCCTGATGTCCCTGTGGAGGATGATATGACAATCTCTGGTCATCGTTAAACGTGTCATACGCGTGAGAAGAGACACGTCTCCTTGGTGAAGGAGCGCGTTGATGCAATGGTTGTAACGCTGCGAGACGATCCGAGCTCGAGCTTAGTCGCTGTTCGTTTTCAAATGGATTCGGGACCAGTGGAGGCACCGGTGGGATGTCCTGAAGTCTGTGGTTGCCCATGTGGTATTCACCCTGATAGTTTCCATCTTCATCATCATCGCCATAGTGGTAGTTGTTGGCGTTGGCGTTGGCGTTGACGTTGTTGAAATAACCACTGCGGCCATCCCCATTCCCGTGGCTCATTTGTTTTTTTCTTCTTGTCTTAGAAACAGAGAGAGAGAGACACTTCTTTAGTTAGCTTGATCAGCGGAAGCGCCCTGCTTTAAAGCCCAAGCGCCGACCTGTTTCAAGTCCGATACTGGTAGGCCCTTTTTTGGAATTTTTTAAATTCCCTTTGTTTACAAACGCCAAAAAAAACACCAAAAATCCCCGATACTGGCGCGAAGAAGACGCGGCTTCGCCCACGGCTATTTTTAGTTACTGTCATGAGGGAATCCTCTAGTTTCGGCTGTGCTTCGGGTAAATTGATCATTTCTTGATAGCTGCAACAGTGCACTGACTCCTGAGTTTGGTGTGCCAAAAAACAAAAAAACAAGATCCAGATGATGTCACAGGGACCCTACATAGTACAGATCCCCTTTCTTCTAGTGATCCACGCGGGTGAGCTCCCTTAAGTCCGCAGCGATCACGCTCTTTAATTACCCAGATCCTTACCGCGGAAATAAATTTTAGTGTAGTAATTCCATGGCTGCTTTATAACGTATATCACAATTGCCAGACCCAAAGACAGACAAGACAAGAGAAAGAAGATCGAACACAATGGGATACCCGGAGCCACTGACTGCGACTTTTAGACGCCTCAACGCTGGTGTCTTCTTGGCTTCGACGTCCTTTGGGATTTTCAACAAGCTCCACGTCGGTAACCGTATGGCTGTACTTACAATTCCAAACACCAAGAAGCTCGTCATTTGGTCTTCGTTGCCTATGGGTGACGCCTTTGACAAGGCCATTGAGGAGGCCACCGGAGGGGACGATTCGTTTGAAATTACTGCTGCTGTGGTGCCAAACACACAGCATGCAATGGCTGCTCCAGACTTGAAGGCCAAGTTCCCTAACGTTACACTCATTGGCCCACCAAGAATCATCAGCAAGAGACCAGTGACGTTGGACTACGAGTTCGAAGTCGAGGATGGCGACAAGATCGTCAATGGCTCGGAGATCAAAGGTGAACTGTCGAACTATGATTTCCTATTGCTCAAGGGCCACAAGAATAACGAACTTGTTCTTCTTGACAAGGCCAACAAGACGTTGTTCCAGAGCGACTTGTTGATGAACATCCCTGGCGACGGCCAGAACACCGACCAATACCCTGAACGGAACCAAAACTCCGGGCTCTTTGGATTCCTCACCATGGGGTTGAACCCCAGCTCTTGGTTCGGCAAGTACATCTTCACGTCGAGACTTTATCGCAAGACACCGGAGAACTGCGAGGCCATGAAGACGTTGATGTCGATGGACTTTGAATCAATTGTGTTGTCACATGGGAATGTCATCGAAACAGAGGGCAAAACCGCTGTGGAGAATGTCTTTGGCGACTTCTTGAAGTAGTTTAAGCACACTTTGAGTAATAGAGGAGATAATTATTAGTTTCATCATACTTCACACCCGGATCAATCTCCGGATAAAACCCATAGAAAATTGGCCCACCTGCAGCCTTTAAAGCCCATACATAACAATTTGCTGAATCATACCTGCATAAAATCATAGCTTGCTCCATATAAAAAATTTCCCCAGAAAGTGTGGTCCCACCGTAGATATATTAGTTAGGCCACAATATCAAAATTTGTTATATGAAAATGTCTCCCCACAAAAATTCGGGGTCAATTCCGCACCATGCAAAGCAGCTATAGCTTTAGTGCCTTGGCCAAAAGTGGGGGGGGGGAGGGGGCGTATATTTAAAAAGGGCAACTCCAGCAATTCAATATATGGGAGCAACTTTTTTTTCCCATCAACTTATAACCAAAGAACAACTCAACATTAAAGACAAATCGCCAAAGATGGGATACCCAACGCCACTCAGAGCCATCCACAGACAGCTCAACGCTACCACACACCTTGCCTCGACACCTTTCACCAGGGGAAGCTCCTTTGAGTTTGGTAATCGTATGGCCATCATTAACGTGCCAAATACCAAGAAGTTGATTGTGTGGAGTGCCATTCCCCTTGGGGAAGAGTTCCAGAAGACTCTGAACGCTGCCACAAACAACGAACCGGGCGAGTACGAGGTAGCAGTGGCCATTGTGCCAGATAAGGAGCACACTTTGGCCGCGTTGGATTTACAAAAGACTTTCCCAGGAGTCTTCCTCGTTGGGCCATCGGGTATCACTGACAAGCCAGAGTTGGAGTTGGACTATGAGTTCACCGATGACGTTGCTAATGCCGTGGTACCGGGCGGGAAGATCAAGTCGGAGCTCAAGGGCTTTGACTTTGTGTTCTTCAACGGACACGTCAATAGAGAAGTGGTGATGGTTGACAAGGCCACCAAGACCTTGTTCGAGGCGGACCTGCTCTTCAACATCCCTTGGAACGGCGACAACCACGACCAGTATCCTCTGTTCAAGCAGACCAGAGGAATCTCTGGCTATCTGACTGGCTGCCTTAACCCTGAGTCTGCTGTTGGAAGACTGATCCACAACAAACTGCTGCTCAAGGACACCGCAGACAACAGAAAGGCAATGCAGGCCCTGTTCACGTTGGACTTTGACACCGTTGTGATGTCGCATGGCAGCCTGATGTCCTGTGGCGGCAAGGCTGCGTTCAAGAAGGCCTTTGGACATCTGTTGCAGGACAGCAACTCCAAGAAGACCACTTAATAATGACTTTTGTATGTATGTATGTATGAATAATGGTGACTATCCAGAAAGGAAAAAAAAATGACTGAATGAATTGATGATTTCGATGTTATATATATATATATAGAAAACAGACTCTAGAAGTTATCCCAGTTCTCCTCTTCCTTGGTCCAGTTCTTGTTAGACAAGCCCTGCAGTTTGGTCTTCTGCTTTGGACGCTCAATGCCAAACGCTGGCTTGATGCTTTCGTCCTCCTCTCCAAGCCCATCAAACAACTGACCAAACTTACCACCTTGCTGGGTGCCCTGTTGTTGCTGAGACAGGTTCTTATTAAGCTTAGAGATGGCATCCAACCCGTATTCAGAGGTCTCCTGGAACTTCTGGCTGAACTGTGCAGCAGCACGCTTCGCTTCAGCGGTCAGATCACCTTGTGCCAACTGTTGGATCCCAGGCTTCACTACACTTTCAGAAACTTCTTCCAATGATTTGGAAACGGTAGAGGAGAACAAAGACCAACCTTTGGTGAAAGTTCCCAGAGGGTCGTTCTGGAAGTTATCAATTGTGAAGCCCGCAAGCGATCCACCAGCTTGTTTCTGAGGTTGTGGAGTGTTACCAAACCCTTGGAACTTACCACCTTGAGATGGTGGTAAGTCCGCAGATCTTGAGTCGTTTTGCGCACCAAGCTGTGCGAAATAAGCCTCATTCTTGACCTTCTGAGCATTCAAAACAGGCTGCGGAGTACTCTTGCGAGATGCCAAAGGTGTGTTGCCATTCGACGCTGGTGTGTTGGATGGAATAGATGACGACAACGACGATGACGACAACGACAACGATGACTCTTTCTTCCAGTCCAACTTCGAATAATCTCTAGGCGTGAAGTCCTTGCCTTGAATTTCTGCCATGAGCTTCTCCTTATAGTCCTCAGCAACAGGGTTGTCGTACTTGATCTTAGGCTCGCTCTTCAAGTCAACGCCGTTGGTCTCCAAGTACTCACCGCACTTGTCGTTACCACCGTGTTCCATGCACTGAACTTCGATCTCCTTGAACTGGTCCATGGTGATGGATCTCACAAAGGAAATGTGCACACCGAGGCCTCTGTGCACACCGGCACACTCCAAACAGATGAAGATACCAAACTTAGGTGAGGCCCATTGGGGGTTTGGAGCATTGCAATCAAAGCATCGCTTGTTCCCACCCGTCTTTTGTAACTTGACGAGCTTTCGTCTGATGTCAGGGTTGACTGTCCACTCCGTGTTGCTCATCTTCTTCTTCCTGTTGTGTTCTAAATATGGGCCAAAATTAAAGTCAACGAGAACGAAAATATGATGAATCTTGGTTGGGGGGCTTGCAAACGTTCCACCACCCATCGCTGAGACCTCACCGTCCGCTAAATGCCACCAACGGCGATACCGAATCTCGAGCGGTGTCCGGGTGTGCCAAATAGTGGTACGCGCAGCATCTGTCATATGCCACCGGCGCGCGGCAAACTACCGAGGTTCTTCTCCGACTATTGGTGATACCCCACAAAGTTGTCACTACAGCATAAAAGGCTTTCAAAGATCCATCAATTTCCCTCTCTCATGCTTATAGCTTACCCAAAAATAAACGAGATAAAAACATACACACACGCACACACAGGATGCCGGTAACGCTCGACCAGTCCTACCTCCAGAGAACCACCTTCAAGCACGACCTCTTCAAGGGTAAAGTGGTTTTCGTCACCGGTGGTGCCGGTTCCATCTGTCGTGTACAGGTCGAGGCCATGGTGTTACTTGGTGCCAATGCAGCCATAGTTGGCAGAAACAAAGAGAAAACAGACCTCTGTGCTAAGGAAATTGAGGCTCTTAGACCCGGTGCCCGTGTCATTCCTCTGCCAAACACAGACGTGCGTGAGATCAAATCCATCAAGGCAGCAGTGGACAAGACAGTGGAAGAATTGGGCAAGATTGACTATGTCGTCGCTGGTGCTGCTGGTAACTTCCTCACAGACTTCAACAACTTGTCTTCTAATGCCTTCAAGTCTGTAGTGTCCATCGACCTCTTGGGTTCTTTCAACACAGTCAAGGCAGCCTACGAACAATTGGTGAAGAACAAGGGTTCCGTCATCTTCATCTCTACAACTCTGCACTACTACGGTGTTCCATTCCAGTCTCACGTTGGTGCTGCGAAAGCAGGTGTAGACGCATTGTCGCAGGCGTTGGCTGTGGAGATGGGTCCATTGGGCGTGAGGCTCAACTGTATTGCCCCTGGTCCAATTGCTAACACTGAGGGTATGGACAGATTGTCCGCCGGTGAGGGCATGGACGCCATTACTAAGATGGTTCCATTGCAGAGACTTGGTACGAAAGAAGACATTGCCAATGCTACGATCTTCCTCTTCAGTGACGCCGCTAGTTATGTCACTGGTGACATTTTGGTGGTGGATGGAGCTGCATGGCATATGGGCCAATCTCCTGCAGCACAGAAGTGGTACCCAACTCAACTCAAGCAGAGAATGCTTGGTCCTTCTAAGTTGTAATTCTATATTGCGCCCTATGGCTACAAAAATCATATCCCCAATGTCAGGTAGAATTCATTTAGTACCATGCAGTTTAGAGACAAACTTTTTACCAACATGCGAAACACGCTCTTTGAAAGTAGTTTTCTTCTTCAGCTGTGCCATATCGCCTCCATCACCATTATCTGTCTCATCTTCACGCAATCGTTTTTCTGGAGTGTTCAATGCCATCTCGTTCTCTTTCAAAATCTCATGCTGGATAATGGAGTCTTCTTCTCGCAATGGCTCTGTCAGAATGTCATCATTGCTAAAGTCATCCTCATCATTATAGTCCTCAGTGTCATTACCTCCATTCGACGTACCTTCAGATTCAATACATTTAATAAGATCCTTACCAGATTGAACATCATCAATGGATTCAAGACTCGCCCGGAAGTTCGTAACGATGTAACCGGCCAAGAGTTTATAGTTCTTTCTGTTGTCACCTTTCTCAATACCCATAAGAATGATCTCCAATAGATCTAGCACAGTAGAGTATGCCAACTCAGGACTGGCATGCAAAGAGTCAAATAATACAAAGGTCTCCTTCAACAAGTCGCCAGAGATGATCGTCCTCGTGTAGTAGTCATCGTTTAATATGACGAGATTCTTGAGAGATCTTATGGCGGCGAGTCTCAATTGAAGCCTGTGGCCTGCTTTGACAAGCAATGAGATACCCTTCAAAATATCATTCTCCATGAAGAAAGACCTTGAAGCACCACGGTCGGAGGTACAGAAATTCACAAGTTCACATAGACAAATAAGCAAGTCATCTTTTTCACGAGTGATTTTAGCGCTCTCATCATGCTTGATCAATGGCTCAAACAACACTGGCGCCACTTCCTTATAGAACGCTGCAAAGTATGCCGTTGTGTTCAACCTCTCAGCGCGAGCCTCTTCACTGAGGAATCTTGGAGCATTGACGTTACTCACAGGCTCCAACAGTGCCTTAATGGCTTCGAACGCTTGGATTCTGATACCAAAGAATTCACTGTCAAGCAAGAACTTTGTAAGGATAGTCAAGAGTGTCATATCATCAGAGAGTGTGACTGGTTTAGTGAGGTCAAGCATGGATGCATCATCGTCCTCTTTCTCGTAGTCATCACCGTTAAAAGGAGCATCGTCATCCTCGCTGTTCTCTCCATTGGACTCTGACTGCACTTTTCCTGTTTCTGAAGCCTTGGACTTTGTTGTAGTACTCATTAACAGCATATCATGTCCGATGATGGCGACTATCAATTCCAATGCTGATACACGGGTATCTAGATCACTATCTGTCAGCACAAATTCAATACAAGTCCAGAGACCCTTACGAATAAGACTCTTGAAGAAGTCCGTTTTGATCTCTTCCAAAGAATGTTTTGCCGTCAGAACAAACTGATGAAGTAACTTGATTCCTTCTCTCTTCCGTACCCGGAGCTCTGCATCTTTCTCATCTGTTTTGTCATACATCTCAAACAAGTCATCGATGAATTCGCCTTCTTCTAAGGCCCAGATAATTTTCTCTTCATTCTTCGAGATGTGTCCACTGAGGACGTTATACGTTGGGTCCTCCAACAATCGTACCAATACCACATCTTTCAAGAGTTGTAACTTGAACGTCTTTTTGATGAGGTCCCCAAGCTCTTGGTCTTTCACAGGTAATAATTCTTTGAATTTAGACTCATCTTGGAGCATCTTTCTGTGATTTGACTTGTAATGTGGAAAATCTGGGTCGTACTCGAGTATACCTGAAATGCCAATCATCAATCTTGGTGTCTCCATAAGGTGTATGATGTATCCCTCATGGTGTGCGATCAATGACTTCATGATGAGACAAAGCATATGCAAGTTCTTAATTTGCTTCTCATCTTCAAATTTCTCAAATAACTTGACTAATTTGGAGATGTAGCCATTAATCTCTATGAAGTTGGAGATGTTGTTTCGGTAGTACAGCGAGTTGGCATGCCCGTTGAAGCACGTCAAGATATGTGAGAGATCGTCACCTGTTGGGTCCACAGGTGGGAAATTGATAGGGCCAACTATTAGCTCTGTAATGTCTCCCTCAGAGTCGTTGGATATCACACTGACAAGCGAGATCTGAGGTGCAAGGTTCTCTTCATGGACATGTACGATGAAATCACACATTGTGGAACATCCTTCTTTCTCCTGGAACGAAAGCGCTATGCTTTGACCTTCTGGATCCGTCCATACAATGAGTGTATCCTGCTGTCTCTGAAATTGCAACGTGCCCTCGACTTTAGCCCGAAGCAATTGGTCTTCGTCATCGAGTTCATTACGTACAACGAGGCAAGGACAACCCTCATCGCAGATCTCACCGAAACAGTAGCCTGTTCCCTTGTCGATCCACACATCTGAGAGGAGATACACTTTGACTCTGTTGAGTCGCTCCTCATTATTCTTCTTCATTTCTCTGTGTGCGCTTGTGTCTTTGTTGTTGTTGTTGTGAACCTGAATTGCGTGGGGCTGAATCAGTGTTTATGAATCTTGGGGTAAGAATGGGTTCTGGAGGGGTGGATAGAAGACCCTCAAAAGCCAACCAGAGTGTGTGAGTGCAACCTGAGGAGCAGATTGGATACGACTAAATTCAGCTCAAGCGCCCGGGGTGCTCCAGCTTTTCGGTGAAGGGGCCGCGTTGACGCGTCTTCTGTATGTGTCGTGTGTATGTGTGAGTGTGTGTGTGTGCGCTGTTTTATGTAACAGAGGCGTCAGCACAGCGTGTGAAATGGCGGTTCACTTCCAATAAGATTGTTGTGGAGGACAGAATCAAAACCCAAAACTTCTGTAAAATTCCTCAAGAGCCGCCCTTTGTCTTTGTTGAATTCGCTGTTCACTTGCAGTGTTCCCTCGGTGAATTGATGAGCTTGCCGCTGTGACTTTCTTCGGCTCAAGATATATCTGGCCCACCCGCGCAAGCGTTAGGGCCACGCTTCTGGGGGCGGTTCTGCAACTTTTCATATATAGATTTTTTGTATCTTTGGGGATTTAATTGAGATCCTGCAATTTAGTTTATACCTGAGTCAGATGACATATCTGGCTTCAAAGATCCCAGTCATCTCATTTTGTTAGTGGAGGGATTCAACTTTCGACGCAAGCTGCCAGCTATTGTTTCCCCTACACCGCAACTACACTTAGAGAGATATGTGTCGTCATAGGAGTCTTGTTTGTAGAATAGATAGCTGAGGCGCTGGCTCCAAAAAAAAAAGCTAGGCTTCAATAATTTCATCCTGAAAATAGCCAGTTTCTTCATTGTACCTCCAAGATCCGAATGTGCTCTCCTTGCCATCCGTCAGTAGTGTCTGATCTGCGTCCTTCATGATGAACTCGGAGAACGGGTATGGCCCCGTCTTTATTCTCACAAGAGAGTCATAAAGCCCACTAAATACAATTCGACTGCCCTTCCAAGTACCTGAAGTGCTAATAGAGTCGTAGTATGGTTTTTCTGAGAGCCATAGACACTCTAGTGTTGGTGCCAAAATTGGTAACTTCCTACTAACCGTATTCTTCGACAACGACTTGTGCGAAGTGTAAAGATCTGACAATAGTTGGATTTCCATGACTTTCAGCATAGAAAACTGCTTATAAGAACGCGCACCAGGTACGCTGATGGGTGATTGACAGCCATAGCAACAGAAGGATTTCAGCGTGGCACCACATGTGTTTGCCACTGCTGAAATGGGTACATCCACAGGTGACCCATAGTCTTGGAAGTGCTCTTTGTTCAGATCCATGTTTATGTAAACGGATTGTAAGCTTTTAAAAGCTGGACTCTTGAGAAATGGCGTTATGAACAGATTTGGGGCCTTGTTAACAACGGAGAGATACTGCATTGTAGTGTAGAATCTACTAGAGACAAATACTGGTAATACCGATTCCGGTACGACATTGTGAATGCTGATTGATACCAGAGACTCTGCTTTTATCTCAGTGACAATATCAAACCGACTAGGAACACAAAATCGTCTCCACTGGAAGTACTCTGCAGATTCGAAATCGACACAATGCAATAGCTTATCAGGGACGCCACTTAGTGTGATCTGCGAACATGACCTAGTGAAGTCCAAATCCACAAACCCACTTGCAATGTTCAAAAGCGATTTGTCGTCTGTAGAGTATGGTGGGTAGAAATGTGTCAGTGATCGCTTATCGTACATCTCAAATGACACCAAATTCTCTGCTTTTATACCTCTGATAATTGGTACGCTTCCTTCATATAGCACTGCTAGTTTGTGAAGCCCTGGAAAGTGACAGTTGCGGATAGCTGGTGATCCCCTGGGTTCCTCCTTGAATGACACCACCAGTGTCTCTAGTGATTCAATAAAGATATCGTGGAACACCCATACTTGCTCTAGCCGTAGTTGCCTCAATTGGCGAGGGGCGAACCACTCAGTAAGATTGCCAAATGGATGAGTCTGTGAAATTGTAGGCAAATGCATCGTATTCTCAGTCGGTGTGTCCCATAGGTTCAGTCCACCATGTGGAGTCTCATCAATGTGATAATTTGCGCATCGTCTGTCCAAGTACATCGATAGCCGCTTTGCCTCCACATTCGCCTTTGCCGTCTTTTTGAGCGAGCTCAGACGGAGGTATACAAACGTATTCCTGTTTAGATGATCCAGTGGCTCTCTCCCCGGTATCGTCTTTGGGTTATGTGTCTCTCTTTGCAAGATACTGAGTACCTGTGGCTGCGTAATTTCAAAGAGCTGAATGTAACCCTGGCAAAGCTTCTGGGACTGCAAGTCGGCAAAGTTGTTTGTACATGTGATCCGTTCCAAGCCCTGGATGTTGAACATGTACGGTGTCGAGTTGTGGTCGGTGATGAGCAGGGCAAACTGGTGCAATTCATCATACGCTTTCAAAAGAGCTGCCACAGAGAAGCAGTCCAGTAACGTAATGACTTGGCTTATTAGTTCGGGTGGCAGCAGTAACATCAGATTTGGGTGCTGTGGAGTCGCAAGAGGCTCTGACAGGCCTCCCATTTGCACATCCACGTCCATACCAACTCCTTCAAGTTTTTCCTTTAAATTTTGAGTGTGGAGGGAAGTGGCGATACGGGGAAATGCGAGTCAACGTTTCTAAAACTGGCACAAAGCACACCTCCGCTGATAAAATGGAATGCGTGTAATTGCTAACATTAGGACAGGCAGCGCGCAAGCGCAAGCGCACACGGAAAAGAGGAAGAGAGGGAGAGAGAGAGAGATGAGCTGCACTATTGCGAAGATAGATAGCAGCTCGGGTAGATCGGAATGGCCCCGGGGCAGGTGATCATCTAATTAGAACTCTCATCAGAGATCAGACACCTTTGATATGTAAGCACCAAATACCGTTCTCGTCCTATTCTTATCACCCCCCC
>JAKUBZ010000050.1:0-57968 GCA_030567055.1 Petasospora taoyuanica
CGATGTGACACACAGATATGTGTATTCTGGCTTGGCCACCCAGGGCTTCCATCTCTCCTTGGTACCATCACATCACTTCACAAGAGCATTCAGCTATTCTCCGCCGCTCTTTGTCTTCATCCATTTGCTGAAGCTTCTGAGGTGATGTCGCACATTGGTGTTCACTGGCCTGAGTCTCACACCACCGAGGCACTAGTGCTCGTCCTCTACTGGCGCTTGCGAAGGGCTGATGACGTTCGTTGACTTTCTCCTGTCTTCGCAACATGTGCCTTCTGAGCAACACGGAAGGTACGAAGCAGCAAGCCATATTTATTTGATATAGAAGGATCTGTGGCTGAGGCCCATGGGTGTGTACAACGTGTTACAGCACCTACCACATCTTCCTTATCAAATATGTCATCTCCAACTCACCATCTCAACATCACAATGTCGCATCACAGTGTCCTCACAATGACCAAGCTTGTGTTCATTTACATCTCCAACAGTGCTACGAATACAAGGAGACAGCGGGACCTCACCTAACCACAGCATCACAGGGGCACCCGTGATATTGACCTTGCCCGTGCCCTTGAGCTTGTCAAGCGTTGACGACGCACATTGGTGTCGTTCTGTCTGTCCATCACACCATGGGTCTTCCTACAAAAACGACAACACAGCAGCTCATCTTTCGCGCCACAGCTCGACGTATCAGAGCCTCGTCCAAGCACGCATCTCAACTGTACATCACCACACAGTCATTCTTGTTCTCGGGGCCTCGTCTTCTGATATTCTCCGGTCTGCGCAGCTCATGGGCTTAGGACTCCTGTTCCACACAGCATGTTCTGTCGGCTTATTGATGCCTACTCTGGCGCTTGTGAAGCGCTCACGTTGGTGTCATTCCTTGGGCCACCACAACATGGGCCTACCCAGCACAAGACTACAGCTCTTGTTTGACACATATTGCCACAGCACAAAACACATCTCAACTTCACAGTCATGCGTCCATCACTACAAGGCACGGAGGCAACCATTGACAGCCAGTATTGATCTCATTGTCCTGGCGCTGTGAGTTTCTTATGCATTGCCGGATGTGGGCTCTTTGGTTTCCTCAGTCAGCATGGGTTCACAGTATAACACAGCAGGAGTTGTTGATACCTATTCATGAAACTTCAGTTACACCACCATCTATCGCAGCTTCGTCCAGGCACGCATCTCAACTATACAGGGCCATTGTTGTTCTCAGTGTCAATGTCATTGCGAAGCGGTACCCTACTCACATCTTCGGTCCGCAACACAGAGACAAGGACACAACTCATGTTTCCTGGGGCAGATCTTATGAGCCTATTGAGGCATAATGACATCGACAGCGTACTACAGCAGCTATCACATCGCATCTTCACAGCATCACATGCCATTCAAGTCATCACTACAACAACACAGATTCACTCTTGTTGTCCCAAGGGACAGGCATCGATCTTCTCTCTTCTCCACTACTCACATCATGGCATGGGTCCGTACACAGGCAGGAAGGCAATTTATGTTTCACGCATCTCAACATCATATCGCTACGCTTATGTCCGTTCACGTCGGCCACGATCTCGTGTATTCTCCGTTCTCTACTAACAGCATGTGATACTCAGCACAACACAGGAAAAGGTAACTCATGCTCCACACAGCAGGTGCTGTGGGTACATTGAGGCCTTACAGTCATCGTATCTCCACGTGACACATTTGCACACATGATCCGAATCCTCTTGGCACAACCACAACCACGACCACTTCACTAACACTATAGCATTGGCAGGTCATCAAGGAGAAGGCTTCCTGGATCTCTCAAGAGGGAGCAACATCAGTAGCCACAAGCCAAGCGTGCTGTCTCATGACGAAGATCCATCGCATTGCCGTTTCACGAGATCGTCACACCTCGCCACCTCGCAACGTTTGTTCGTCCAGCTTGAGCTTCCGAAGGTTGGGACGATCGAGTCGCACCACGATTACCTTGCACAAGGCACAGGGCCAGACGCCAGGGCCTGTTGTTGTGCACTTATTCGACTCTCCGATCGCCAGGGCTGTGGAGCGGTATGGTGTATGCTGCGCTGAGTAGGTGTCCATCGTCTAGCCGGATGCAAGTGCTCGAGTTTGATCGTGAAAGAGTATTTCTGGATGATGCTGTTAAGAGGTATAGCAGTCTCGTTTGCAGTGCTCTCCTCAAATACAAGTACAATTGGAATCACACACTAGACACGCACGATAAGCGCCAAAGTGATGATGCTGTTAAGAGAAAGTATGGGTCTACAGCAGAGGCTGAGATACAAGCTATATACCAAGGTACCAAAGACTCGAAGGATATCTAGCCAATTGTCTTTGTGAAACCTCGAGGCTGCAGTTACCAGTATTGACGCTTCAACTAGTGCTCATGAGAAGTCTGTTAGATCGGAATTTCTGTCACCAAGGAAGACATATAGACATTACGATATTGATATGTTTACTTACTGAAGGCCTAAATATCAGAATTGGCCTTCCATAGTTCGAGATTTTGATGATCGGAAATGCCTGCATAAGAAATTGCGTGTCTCTGGTGATCCTTTAAAGTGTTAATTCATATCTAGTCAGCTCGCCGAGCCAGAGATATATAGATCTATATGCATGTAAATGTAGACGATCTTCACCACTAATAGATAGCTGTGCTGATAGACCAGACATCGGTCAGCAGTGAGCAGCAATCATAGTTTATATGATAGCATCAGAAATGAGCTCAGTGCTTGATAATTAATGCCAATTTAAACCACATAACTGTAGCAACCGGCGAACACAACGCGCATGCAACGAAGAAAAAAAAATGCCGTTCTATTATCTGTCATTGCATACGCCGAAATGTTAAGTACCGCGAGATATCAGCCAATAGGCGCCATCCATTGATGGTAAGCGCAGCATGCTTATGTAACGATATCTGATCGTACGCATATATGGCAGCGGCGGATGGCTTAGGCTAAGGCGATGAGCAGATGGAGAAAATTTCAAAGCTGGGCAAAGGGCCCAGGGGTTAAACGCTAACTTCGAGATCGAAGCATATTGTTTAAGACTTAACTTAGGTGTGAATTGGGGCCAAAGCTCAATTGTGGGATATCGCATACATAGTGGTATACTAATATTGTGATATATCAAAATAACGAAAAACCCATACTCCAATAAATTTAAACCCATCATATTTGTCAGAGCCCTAGTGGTAAGATGCTTACCTTGGCAGACTCGCCAGTCACTCTCAGCTCTGCCCAGAGCGGCAGGGGTCGCACAGCACGCGCTTATCAGCGGTTCGCGCACGCTCTGCGTCAATAGCATCAGCACTGGCAGCAGCCAGCAGTACCAACAGATGCGACCCCCGGCGAATGAAATTGTTCTGTATCTTACAATCTTTCTTTGTTTTGCATCACATTTTTGTATATAAGGGCACTGTTTTCTTTGTGGTTTGAATGCAGTTGATTGTCCCCCAGATCAAACAACCAAAACAAACACAACAATGCTCGACGGCCCACCACTGCCACAGGGCGCCGGGTACGGCATGGTCATCGGTCTTGGAGCAGTCTTCTCTCTGGGTATGATCTCCATTACCACAATGCTCAAAAGATACCAAAAGGAAATCATGACTGCAGAGGAATTTGCCACTGCGGGTCGTTCTGTCAAGACTTCACTGATTGCTGCTGCTGTTGTTTCGTCTTGGACATGGGCAGCTACCCTGCTCACATCTACGACTCAGGCATACCTTCATGGTGTCTCTGGTGGGTTCTGGTATGGCTCCGGTGCTTGTGTTCAAGTCATTTTGTTTGCCACGCTTGCAATTAAGGCTAAGCAGATTGCTCCAGAAGCTCACACTTTCCTCGAGATCATCAAAGGTCGTTATGGCAAAATCGGTCATGGCGTTTACTTGTACTATGCGTTGGCTACAAACATCCTCGTTACTGCAATGCTTCTTACAGGTGCCTCGGCTACAGTTAACTTTTTAACGGGGATGGATACCATTGCCGCTATTTTCCTTCTCCCACTCGGCATTGTCGCTTACATCTTGTATGGTGGTATCAAGTCTGTCTTTTTAACCGATTACATCCATACCATTGTCATTATTGTCATTTTGCTCATGTTCGCCTTTGAAGTGTACGCTGTCAATCCACTACTCGGATCTCCAGGTGCTGTCTGGGACAAACTCACAGAATTGGCAAAGACCACTCCAGTGGAAGGTAATGCCCAAGGTTCATACCTCACTTTCAAATCCCATAACGGTGGTATCTTCCTCATCATCAACCTCTGTGGTAACTTTGCCGCAGTGTTTATGGATAACGGATACTGGCAAAAGGCTATCTCTGCTTCTCCAGCTGCTGCATTACCAGGGTACGTTCTTGGTGGTCTTGGTTGGATTGCTATCCCAGTGGTTGTATCTACGACAATGGGTCTCGCATGCAGAGCATTGGAATCTTCTCCATCGTTCCCATATTACCCTGGCTTATCCGATGACCAAGTGAGTGCTGGGTTGGTGTTACCAGCCACTGCATACACTCTGATGGGTACTGGTGGTGCTGTGGCTTCTCTACTGTTGGTGTTTATGGCTTTCACATCGGCAATGTCTGCTGAAGTTATCTCTGTTTCTTCGATCTTCACATATGACATTTATAGGTCATACATCAATCCTAATGCATCGGGAAGAAAACTGATGTGGGCCAATTACATCTCCGTGTGTCTATTTACACTTGCAATGATTGGGTTTGGTATTGGTCTTTATGAGTCAGAAGTTTCGCTTGGATTCCTTTACAACTTCATGGGTGTCATCATTGCTTCTGCTGTTATCCCTGCTACCCTAACGCTCTTCTGGTCTCGTCAGACCCTATTGGCTGCCACTGTCTCGCCAATCATTGGCTCCATCGTTGCCATTGTTGGATGGATCGGTGCTGCAAAGGGTCTCTACGGCTCAGTGACATACGATAACTTGTTTATGGATAACGTTATGCTCACTGGTAACTTGTTGGCGCTGATCGTCCCGGGGATCTTTGTTCCGATTCTCTCTTTTGTTTTCCCAGAACCACCATTTGATTTTGACCTGTTGAAGAAAGACATCCATAGAGTCGATGAAACTGAAGAGATCTTGGAGGCAGAAGGCGTTGAATCCACAGACCCGGAAAAGATCATCCCTATCACATCTGCCGCTACTATTGGGAAGAGGCTTGCAGAGTCTAACAAGGCAAAGCTATTAGAAGAAGAAAGCGAACACTTACGTAAAGCTTCGAGATTTGCGGGATGGCTTACCCTTTTCTTATTCCTTGCATTGATTATCGTTTGGCCAATGCCTATGTTCGGTTCAGGATATATTTTTTCCAAGAAATTCTTTACAGGTTGGATCACAGTATGGATAGGTTGGTTGTTCCTGACGGCATTCTTGGTATGCTTGTTCCCACTATGGGAAGGTCGTGTGGGGATTTACACCACTTGCAGGGGTATCTATTGGGATTTGTCCGGACAGACTTATAAGCTCAGACAGTGGCAAGAGGATCACCCAGAGCAATTGCATGTTGTTCAATCACAAATATCTGCTGCTATTCATATGACTGGGGGTGCTGGAGAGGATAAGATTGGGAATATTGATGCGGAGTTAAGTTCTGATGAGAAATGAGCTTTGTTGACCTAATTGTCTTTCTTTTATATATATACATATGGTTTTTAAACATTGATACACTTACAAACATGATTGAAAGATATATTAGTTAGAGAAATCGACACAAATCATTCACTTGGTTTCCAGGTCAACCCAAGATTGAGTATCAGAGCCCTTGGTGTCCTTCAGCTCCCTGATTTCCCTCTCCAATGACTTCAGGGATTCAACCTTGCCCTCCAAGGAGCTGATTGCACTCACCAGTGCCATGTGGTCGCTGTCCTGATCTCCCTTGTGTTCTGCCAATAAACGGCGAATTGTCTCCTCAATGTTGCCTGTTGAGTTGGCCCATGCCTTGAACCGGCTCACGCAGCTCCAGGGATTACCAGGCAGCTCCAGAAGATACGCAGCTGCAACTAAGCACACAGCGTGGAAATACACACCAGACATGACCACTACTAGACTGTCTGGTGCAAATCCCAGAGCAATTGATAGGCACAACCCTTGACGGGATGTTGTTTCCCAAAACTCCTCCTTCTCTGCGTAGCCATCGTTTGGCAGCTGGCGATAGCACGAGACACAAAGGCACAAGACCCATGGCAACAACGTAGTCATAGCTGGCAAAAGGATCAGTGAGTTGAGTGCGCTGGTGCTAACTCTCGGCATTGTGTAACCAGCAGCGTACTCGGTGTATCTATATACGGCGGCATAGACCGAGGCAGTGGCCACCATGGATCCCAGCATAGATGCCACTCCCTGCAGGTACCTGTTGTCCTGGTTCTGTGATTGTTTTTTTTGTGTTTCTGATCTGTGGGACATTTTACTTGTGTATGAGTGGTGATGATATTGTGAAAAAGTTGAGTACTTCTGTGGGAAAACGGCTTGCTTAAAACTGCAAATGAATTTAAAACAGCAACAATGAGAACTTTTCCTTTAAAGTTAAATGCTCAAACGCAGATCGCTTATGTGCATGGCAGCACGCGTAGATTGTGTCTCTGACCGTCGCGTGGCCGGACCAGAGGCCTTAACCTTAGCAATATAGCAGGTACAGAAATGCAGTCAGGCACTGATTATTATTGCAAAAGCATACAAGTATACAAGGGACGTATCAAGTGGCTCCACCTATGACTTGAAACTGATCTGCAGCGTGCCCAAGAACAACGCAAGTAGTACCGCACATCTCAGCAAACTGCAACGCACTGGGTAGGGAGACAACCGAGCTACTTCTCTTCTTCTGGTCACAGACATCAGCTCCTCTCAAAGGACTTCTCAACGAACAGACATCGCCAAGAGTCGAGTTCAAGCACATCAACTCTCACACACACACATGTGATAAACATCATACCGATCAAAAACGTACTTACTACTGTTGTCTACGAGGTCTGAGATTCCTGGTCATCTAGTTCTGCAAAGTACTCTCTTTGGCATCTTCATTAATGGCTGAGTCACTGACGTGGGCCCCTTGCTCACAGTGGCTATCAAAAATTGTTTCCCCAAGCTCTTGGGTCTCCTCGCTGGTGTCTGTGACTGGTACTCTCGCAGAGACCGGATTATGAGGAGGCAGTTCGATATCTTTAGTATCACCCTTAGATACGTAAAAAAGAAAAATGCACTAACTCCCAATATTGGAAGTCACGTATATAAATATATGGACAACGGCATTGTTGATACCACAACCATGACGTAAATGATCGATCCGTCAGCAAACAAATTTCTCCACACCTCCATGCTCGCGTTAAGTAAATCATCCGGTAATCCACATTGTGATGGAACAAAGACAACAGCGGTATCATGTGTTTTATCAAGTAAGTCTGCAACCCCTTGAAATGATAGCGACTCCGGAGTAAGCACATGAGAGGGAGTGATAGTACGTGCAATATGCTAGATGGTGAGTTAAGCTGGAGAACACGCGCTTGGAAGTGGCAAATTACCCGTGTTGTCTAGCGCTTGCTATCCACCACATAGATAATGGGCGTTTCATGCTCAAAGTTGGTCTACTGAAGATGGACCAAGATGACCTGGCTCGTCAATTTGGGCTCTTTTGGCGATGAGCTTGAGTTCTGTTTCGAGGTTATGCTCTTGTCTGTGGGGGTTGACCAGGGCTCGTAACTATACTAAGGAACTGGTAGGAGCACTGGCATCCCTCGCCAAAAAAAATCAAAAAAATTTCCACCATAATGAAGCATACTAAATTCATACAGCAGACTACACATAGACTTTAGTACAATGTCCGACGAGAAGAAGACACTGAGCAGGAACGACATCGAGAAGATGAACTCTGAGGCATACGCCAAGCGCCAGGCGTACCGCCAGCAGCAGGAGACTGTGAGAAAGAACCTCAAGCACGTTCGTATCGATGAGGCCAGTATAAAGCCAGAAACGTCTGTGGAGCTTCCGAGAAAGAGATTTTACAGACAGAGAGCGCATTCGAACCCTTTTTCGGACCACCAGTTAGAGTACCCGGGCTCCCCAGACGAGATGGACTGGTCCAAGATGTATCCTCACTACTTTGACAAGGAGACACAAAAGATGCTCAAGGACGTTAAGATTGCTGATGTTGGGTGTGGATTTGGTGGTTTGCTCGTGGATTTATCGCCACAGTTTCCCGATACACTGATTCTTGGTATGGAGATCCGTGTACAGGTGACGCATTACGTGGAGGATCGTATCATTGCACTGAGGCAACAACACGCTCAGACACACGGGTATCAAAACATCAACGTCCTTAGGGGCAACGCAATGAAATTCCTCCCAAACTTTTTCGAAAAATCCCAGCTCGAGAAGATGTTCTTCTGCTTTCCCGACCCACACTTCAAGCAGAGAAAGCACAAGGCCAGAATCATCACGAATACGTTGCTTTCGGAATATGCCTATGTGTTAAAAGAGGGTGGAATCATCTATACAATCACGGACGTTCTGGACTTGCACAACTGGATGGTGAAGCACCTCGATGAGCACCCGTTGTTCGAGAGATGTGGTAACGAGTGGGAAGACCAGGACGTGTGTGTCAAGATCATGAGAGAGAGCACGGAAGAAGGTAAGAAAGTCGCAAGAAACAACGGAAACAAACACGTAAAGTGCTACAGAAGATTGCCTAACCCGTGAATCTCTAATAAACATGAATATATATAAAACATTCTTCTGTGTAGAAGGAGGTGGCGTCTATAGAAGAAAAAAAAGGGAACAGTAGAATGCCGTATAGAATCAATGAGACGCAGTGCTCTCATGGTCTGAAGTCAACGCCTCTTCATCTTCCAACGTTTGCTTGTTCTTTCTCAAAACCTTACCAACAATGGATCCAACAGTAGCACTTGACCGTCTAATAGATGACGCCAGAGAGTTCTGATCACTATTTTTGAATTTCACAATGTCTTCAAAGGCAGGAGGTTCGGTGTTCATATCGATAGCTCCTTGACCAGCAAGGTTCTTTTGCGTAAAGTTGTTCAAATGACTTTGGAATGAACTCTCGGATTTCTGTCTTGTCAGCGAGGAATTACCAGCAGCAGCAACTGGGGAATTATAACTGGCCACCGGTTGTATCAATGCCTGTTGTCTAGCGATAGCGGCACCGGACATGTGTATGTTTAAATCATCTTCAACACCCATCAACGACTGTGCCTCGGAGTCCAGTCTTCTATAACTAGTGGAGCCATGGAAAGAGGAAGCAGATGAACGGTCATCAAAGATAGAATCCATGTCCTCCAAACTCACACCTGCCGTCTCTGGATAGAACAAATCAACCACAAAAAATGATATAAAGCAAGAAGTAGAATGGATCAAGTACAATCTCCAGGTGATCAACTCCTGCAAAATTGGAGTCATCTCACCAACGAGCCAGTTGAAAGCCCAATTGGAAGCTGTGGATAAAGAGGCAACCTTGGAACGAATACTTAGTGGTGCAATCTCTGGTGGGTACAACCATGGAATAGGACCAAACGAGTAACCGAAAGCGGCATTGAATATCACCACAAGAATAACAACCATATGTCTTGTTGTCTCTGTGTTGACATACATGGCGTATGAGATCGCTGTCAATGCCAATCCCATGATAATGGCACCTGATAGCAAGATAGGCCTGCGCCCCCACTTGTCAACCAAGATCCATGGTGGTAACGTAGAGGCAACATACACAAGGGAGTTGAAGCCGGTCATTAACAAAGCATCCCGGCCTTTCCAGCCTGCTTGTTCAAACACCAATGGTGCATAGTAAGAGATCACGTTGATACCGTTCAACTGGGCAAAGGCTTGAGAAGACATCGCAATGATGACTCGCCTTTTGTAACGCTTCCACATGTAGCTGTATGAACTCTCACCTTCCAGCCTGTGCATCAGTACTGTCTCTTTGATCTCTCTGTACTCGTTTCTGGCTCTCTCATCCTGGACGTTACCACCTGTGGTCAAGTCTGCGATGACCACAATCCCCTCAGCATCGTGATCGTGGTTCAACAACCATCTCGGAGACTCCACAATGACATATGAACCGAAATAGAGTGCAATTGCAATCAAACACTGAATTGACAATGGTAATCTCCAAGCCATGTGGTTGTCAATAAAGGAACAGAAGTAGTCCGCCCATACAGAGGACGCATAGCCGATAATGTTACCTGTGAACTCAACACAAGCCAAACGGCCACGGTGATGGCTTGGACTGATTTCGGATTGGTACACTGGCACTACGGTGGTAAGTAAGCCAACACCGATACCTGAGACAAATCTTGATACCGTTAGCACAGTGAAGCTTGGGCAAAAGGCTTGTCCAGCACCACCAAAGGCAAAGATCAAAGAACCGTAACGAATGGATCTGCGTCTTCCAATCTTTTCACTGATTCTGCCGGCCAAAAGTGACGACACCAACGCACCAATCTCTAGGATGGCTACCATCGTGCCGATGGCAGCACTGGAAGGCTCGTCAAAGTACTCTTTGAAGTTCTCATTGGTCAACAGGCCCGACATCACACCTTGCTCAAAACCGAAAAGCAGCACGCCCATGGACACGAAGACCGTGGTGAAGTACAACAGCGGCTTACCGACGAGGAAGCTCTCCTTCATGGCAAGCTCCTGGTACTCGTTGCTCATCTTTGTAGTGTAGAAAGTGAGTATAAAAACAGCGGCTTAACTTAACGTGGCATCAAAAGTTGAGATAGCTCAAAACCGAATGGGCTGCTCGTTCTCTGAGTAGGGGATGTACAAGGAGGACAGTGCTCGTCAAAAGCAGGTCGAATCACCAAAATAAAACAGTCAAAAAAAGGCACCAAAAGAGCACAAGGAATGTACAGCGTCGCTCTTCTCTCTGAGATAAGTAAAGCAAGAGAGAGCGGCTAACAGGGAAAAATTGAAGAGCCGAGTGGAACGGTGTGTCTGTGCTGTTCAGGTGTTTGAGTTTCAGCTCAACCGTCGTTCTCGTTCGTGTGTTGTTAAGAGATCGAAGACGAAGGCATTAGACAGAAGGGAAAAGGAGGGAAAGAAAAGCAAAACATTCATTCACGGTTTTACAAGAAATTGGCCGCCAGGCACAGGAGAGGGTGTGTGTGAGCAAATGACGTCATGTGGAGGGAGGATGATTCGCGACGTATTTTTTTCTCTAGCACGGCCGCGTTTGGCAGCTGTTCAAACTTCAGAAGCTGTTATCATTTGGGCGGGTTGGGGGCCCAAATTTATTGCGCGATCACATCGCCATCACGTCCTGTCACATTAATAAGGAGGATACTTTACCACGGCGGCCGGCACTTACAAGTCATTGAGAAGCCGGGCTTTAAAAGTGATTCCTCTCCTCTAGACTATTTGGGATGTCTCAGAACACAAATCAAAGGATGAGCCACTCGTTGGGAGCGTTGCCGCCTAGGGGTTCCCCAGATTCCACCACACAAATTCCACAGCCACCAACCGATACACAGGCATCTTCGTTGCCACAACTAGCGGAGAAGCTCAAATTGCACGAAATCGAGAATAACACACAGAGCAAATCTTCATCGCTGAGTCCGTTGTCCACGGCGTCGTCGTTTGCGTCATCTACCGGTCGCAGAGCATCGAGGACGTTCATGAAGCCGCTTTCACCATTGAGACGCTCCTTGTCTCCCATGGCGGGCTCTGTAGGGACTTTGGGGCGTTCTATGAGTGCATTGGCTGGGTTGAAAGCTCGCAATAAGCAGTTACAACAGCTGACGGACGACACTGAAGGAGATGTGGCAAGACCTGCCCATATGGCAAAGAGCTTTGTATCGTTGCTCACTACAGCAAGCATGTACACCGGAAATTTGACAGAGATCTTGGATCAGGACGGACTCACACATGCTGAAGCAGAAGAGTCAAATGAAGTAGATGACACAAGCAAAAGCGAGGACAAACTCGCAGAGTCCCCTGAGGATTTTAATGAAGTTAAAGACGACGAAGAAGTCTCGAGATCTGACAGCAAGGACGATGGAGAAAGCACACTCGAAGCCAGTGAAGCCACGGTGCAAGATATCTCCGAAGGGGACCTTTCACAGACACACAATACACACAGAGATCTACGGAAGTCTGTGTTGGAACCCTTGGGGAGACAGAAGACGTTGTTTGAGCTATCAGTTGAGAGAAAGCTGGATGCCAATTCAAGTACGTCCGATTTACAAAGCCGATCCGCAACGTTGTATGAGAAGTTGAGAAACACTTTCGATATAAATGAGGATGACACATTCATTGCAGAGTACTCCTGTTGGTTGCTCAAAGATGTGCTATTACAAGGCCATATTTATATCACACAGTCACACCTCCTCTTTCTTGCATTCTTACCCAAGCACGATCAGAACAAAGTCGCATTGTCGGGTCACTTGACTTTGGACATTGTACCTCCAAGGGTCTCAGGAACACGCTACTGGGCAGTTTTGAAAAGTCATACACTCTCGCTATACAACTCGTCAACAGAGCTTTATTTCCCAGTGCTCACCATCGACTTGAGATATGCAATCAGAGCAGAGATCAAGGAAACCCACATTAGAATCCTGACAGAGACAAAGAGTTACAGGCTTACAGCTGACTCGGTACACTCGGCAAGATCATGGGCTGCTCTATTGAAGAAGCACATCTTTGCCAGCAAGAATAAGGGCGATTGCGTCACTTTAAAGATTCCGCTTCAGAACGTGTTGGATGTGGATGAAGCTGCAATATTTGACGGTGCAGAGACAGTCAGGATCAAGGCATTCGAAGGACTAAACTCTTATGTCTACGATGACTACTTCTTTATGTTCTTCAACTCTGGACCAGAAGCATTTAAGTCTTTGTTAGAGGCTGTGAGGTCTTTGGTACCATCGGATTTACCTAATGAGTTGGAAGACAGCACTGCAAAGTTGGGACTTAATGAAGAACGTCACAGATCCAGAAAGGGAACCATATTCTCTAAGATCTTCATGCCCTCAGTAGGCTCAAGTGCCAAATCAAGTGACCATTCCTCAGCTTCAGATAATGAGCCTATCTCAGCTTCGATTGCAAGCCCGCTAGTCCAAGAGCCAATCATTGAGAGATATATCACTCGTGACATTGAAGAGATTCCAGATGTTCTCTTATCCGACGAAGACCAAAGCTGTGGCTCCAGTGAAGAAGAAGACAGAGATGAATCTGCAGTGCTTGGAACGCCTACAGTGAGGTCCGAGGCAAAAGACTTCAGATTCTTACCGATTCCGGAACTTCCTACAAAGATGTTAAAGACTGGACTAAGAAAATTGACTCCAAAGATGTTGAAGTCTGCAACATTGATGTGGAGCTCACAGCCTGTACACTACTCTGAGAAGAACGCACTGGAAAGGGGCATCGAAGATGATGAATTCTTAGCATCACCTGAGGAAACAGTGGCAGCTACGAAGAGATTCCAGGACCATTTTTCGTTATCACAGTCCGACTTGTTAGTCTCATCGTACTACGCTCATCTACACAGAAACATCCCAGTGTATGGTAAGATTTATCTTGGCTCTAGAGAAATGTGCTTCAGATCTTTGGTTCCCGGTATCAAGACCAAGATGATCCTACCATACAGGGACATCGAGAACTGTTATAAAGAGAAAGGGTTCAAGTTTGGATACTATGGTCTCGTTGTTGTGATCCACGGACACGAAGAGTTGTTTTTAGAGTTCAGTTCCGGTACTGCCAGGGATGATTGCGAGTACCTGTTACTGAAGCAATTGGAAGAGCTCAACACCAGTGGTTCGCCACAGGGATCTGAGGATCATTTGAGTAACAGTGGAAAGTTGGAAGCTGCCAAGATCAGACTTTTTGAAGATAAGATCCATTTGGAAGCTGGGTTTGATGTTCCAGTGATTGTCGAGGAGCACCCATTGTTGAAGACCAGCTTGAAACCTAACAAGTCTTATAAATTCACATTGTTGACCATTGGTTCGAGAGGTGATGTCCAACCTTATATTTCCCTTGGCCGTGGATTGGTTGCAGAGGGCCACAAAGTTCGTATATCTACTCATGCGGAGTTCAAAGATTGGATTGAATCACATGGGTTAGAGTTCAAAGAGATTGCTGGTGACCCGACAGAGTTAATGTCACTTATGGTTACACATGGATCGATGAACGTTGGGTTGTTGAGAGAGGCCTCATCTAAGTTCAGAGAGTGGATCACTGAACTTTTACAATCCAGTTGGGAAGCCTGTCAGGGGAGTGATATCTTGATTGAATCTCCATCTGCTATGGCTGGTATTCATATTGCTGAGGCATTGGGCATTCCATATTTTAGAGCATTTACAATGCCATGGACACGCACGAGGGCATATCCACATGCCTTTATTGTTCCTGAGGAGAAAAAGGGTGGTGGCTATAACTACTTAACACATGTACTTTTTGAGAACATCTTTTGGAAGGGCACAAGTGGTCAGATCAACAAATGGAGAAAAGAGACTTTGGGTTTGTCAAAGACGAGCTTGGATATCCTTCAACAGAACAAGGTGCCATTCTTGTACAACATTTCGCCTACTGTGTTCCCACCACCTGTTGATTTCAATGAATGGGTCAAGGTCACAGGGTATTGGTTTTTGGATGAGGCTGCAACTTATACACCATCTGATGAGTTGCTTGAGTTCATTCAAAGGGCCAAGGACGACGGTAAGAAATTGGTATACATTGGCTTTGGTTCCATTGTTGTTTCTAACCCGAAAGAATTAACTCAAGCCGTTGTTGAAGCTGTGGTGGATGCCGATGTACGGTGTATATTAAACAAGGGATGGTCTGAACGACTTGGTGGGTCCAAGCAGGTTGAGATTGAATTACCGGAGGAAGTGTTCAATGCTGGTGCCTTGCCACATGATTGGCTATTCCCACAGATTGACGCTGCGGTACATCATGGAGGCAGTGGTACCACTGGTGCGACGTTAAGATCCGGATTACCTACCATCATCAAGCCATTCTTTGCAGACCAGTTCTTTTATGCCAATAGGGTGGAAGACATTGGAGCTGGTATTGGATTGAAAAAACTGAACGTGAAGTCCTTATCAAAGGCATTAAAAGAGGCGACAACAAACCAAAGAATGATATCCAAAGCTAGGGCTATTGGCGAACGTATTAGGTCAGAACAAGGTGTTACTGAAGCCATCAACATCATCTATAGAGAATTGGAATATTCTCGTGATTTGATGATGAAGAAGAGAAAGATCCAAATTTCTGTTGAGGATGAACAGTTTATGGAGGAGGAGGGTAATGTTGCGTTGGAAGGTGCATTGATGGACATAGCGACGGATGAGAGTGGCACTTCTGATACTGGTGACGAAGGCAAGGATGTCTCTGGGAGCTGGTTGCTGCTATAGCTTAATGTGATGTATTTATGTATATATATGAAGAAACACAACAAAGCATTGCTTCGCAATGTTTTTTTTTTCACCAATTAGTAACATCTTCAGCTTCTCCAAACACTGATTCCTTGATATCCGTCACAGGTTCTTCTTCCCATTCGATTCCTTTTGCATTCATGATATCGCCACACTCCTTTTGCAAGAACTCAATGATCAATTCGTTGATTGCTGCGAATTCCAACAAGAAGGCATCATGGCCTTCTGGAGAGTCAATTTTTTCCAAGTAAGCATTAGGCATGTAAGCTGCTATGGTTTCCTGTTCTGTATATGTGAACAGTCCATCTGAACTGATACCAACAACGAGAGCAGGCTGCTGAAGAGTCGCCAGCAACTCCTCTAACGTACCATCTCTATCCCTTGCAATATCGTGGGTATCCAACTTTCTTGAGATGGCGATGTAACAGTTGGCATCGAATCTGTGAATGAATTTTTCGCCTTGATAGCGGAGATAACTCTGAGCAGAGAAATACGTCTGGTGTCTGTGGATAGTTGAGGACGCAGTCGAGGCGGAAGACGACGAGTCGCGGGAGGCAGATCTCTCTTTCCGTTCGTTGGTGTTTGCAGTGCTGAGCTTGCGTCCTCTTTTGTGTCCTTCGTTGTGAATCGCCCAATGTTCTTCCTTCGGTGTCGATGGTGCACGGCTCAAATGAGGCTGTTGTTGCTGAGAGACACTTTGCTCTACTTTCCCCTTAAGGCTCTTGATGAGGCTGGGGTTTTTGCGACCAAACCTCTGTTCAAATGAGTTTCTCGATCTGTACGTTAACAAAGCGGCCATTCTTGCAGCTCCGAGCCCTGCAGCCGGTGGGTCCTCCAATGAATAGTACCCATCGAGATATTTCGGGTCCGAGTAGATGCTCTGTCTCTGCGCCTCAGACCATGAGATGCACCATGCCGAATGACGAGCACTCGTTGCCAATGGAATGATGGCTCTTATGTAGTCTGTTCCATAAAAGGCCCATTCCATCGTGAGCATCCCACCCATCGAGCCTCCGATACACACAGCCACCTGCTGAACCCCTAAGTCGTCCAGCACCAGCTTGTGTGCCCTAACGTCGTCTCTGACAGTACACAACGGGAATTCGGGTCCATATCTCTTGCCCGTTGTTGGATCCAATGTCACTGGAGAAGCCGAGCCATAAGGTGAACCCAAGGAGTTGAGACACACGATGAAGAACTTTGTAGGGTCAAACGACCGGCCGGGACCGAGTAGAGGGCCCCACCAGTCGGCGACATCTGAAGAACCCGTCAGCGCATGACAAATCAGCATACAATTGGTTCCCTTGTCGTTAAGTTTGCCCCATGTCTTGTATGCGATGGGTACCTCTTTCAAGAGATCCCCGGACTCCAGTTCGAGCTCCGGGAGCACGGCAATCTTCTGCTTGTTCACAATCTGGGAGAAAGGATTCTCTGGTTGAGACTCGAGATGCTTTAGCGTCATTGTTTAGGCTCTAATAAGGGGGCTTCTTATATGGCTGGATGGATTGGGATGGTCATAAACTGGTGACTCAATTTTTCACCAATCTGTGGCTGGGCTAATGCCGTGATCCTATGGGCAAAAGGGCGCGGGTTCGATTCGCGGTGGGGGCGACGTACTTATTAGAAGAATATTATAACTACATAGGGAACAGAGTTTATAGATATGGCTATATCGCTAACGATGTGGCCTTCACCATTACAGGCTCTTGAACTGCGCTCTCGCACTCTTCAAAAACCCAGTCAGATCTCTTGTCTCGTTCAGCTGCTGCACTATCAAATCCAACGATTCTTCGCCCATTGCAGGATTCACGTTTCCCAGTTTATACGAGTGTTCGCTGACATCCAGGTCGATAGAATACTCTCTTTGTGGATCCTCCGATGAGATATTCACAAATACGAAGCGTAGTAAGTCTCTTTGGATCCCGTCAATACGCAGCCCCAGCAATTGTTCATATACCAGAGTTTCAGGTAGATCAATCTCACCTTGTCTTTGTTGATTCTCTTTCAACTTGGACAGCTCTATACGTCTCTCCTGGACTCTTTGCCTTAGCTCTATCACTTGTTTTTCCAGTGTATGTCTCTCTTCGCCTTGTTGTTTCTCTTTGAGTCTTAACTCCTGAATGCGTGTCTCCGAGACATTTGCATCTTGGATTTCCTTGGATATCGACTTCTGCAGCTCTTGTTCCCTCATCTCCAGTTCTTTCAGCTGTTTCCGCAATTTTGTATGCTCCGTGTGGATCTGTTTGATCCTTGTAGTAAACTGTTCCTTGGATTTGATAACTTCTTGCTTCTGCTGTGCAATGAAGTCGTTGAACTTCTCAGTGACGCGTTCGAGCCGCTGCTGGACCTCCAGTTCGAAAGTGTTTGCTTCCATCTCTGCCTATATGTATTTGGAATAGATTCAGAAGATATGAATGTTTGATATATCTTAGTATTGGATTAGTTGTTTATATCTGGCGCGCTTACTGACACATGTTGTTTTGACAGACAAACAGATCTGCCATATTTTTGATGTGCCACGAAGCGAGCCCAATTGTATATAGTGAACATTCCAACTCCGCCCTTAAGTTTTCATACACATCCCACCAACAGAAAAAAAAAAGGAAATATACACACCACCACATCCAAGCATATGCGCCGATGGAAGACACCCAAACTGATATCAGATTCCTCACATTCAACACTTGGGGCTTGAAATACGTGTCGAAAGTACGCCGGCAGCGATTGAAAGCCATTGCTGATCGTATAGCATTGGAACATGAACAGTACGACGTTATAGCACTACAGGAGGTTTGGGTACAAGAGGATTGGGAATACATTGAATCGAAATGTTCCAGGGATTTCCCTCACAGAAGACTGTTCTACTCAGGGATCATTACTGGCCCGGGATTGGCTATTCTTTCAAAGATCCCCATCGAATCGACTTTCCTTTACAGATTCCCTGTGAATGGACGACCTTCAGCCTTTTGGAGAGGTGATTGGTATGTTGGAAAATCCATTGCTATCACTCTTCTTAGGCCAATAAACAACACAGGGATGCCGTTGGCCATCCTTAATTCACACATGCACGCTCCATATTCTCTCACTGGGGATGCCGCTTATGAATGTCATAGAGCATGTCAAGCATGGGATTTTTCAAGGATTGCCAAGATGTTGACTAAAGCAGGGTATGCAGTTGTTGTTGTTGGTGATTTAAACTCTCGTCCGGGGTCTCTTGCACATAGATTCTTAACATTAGAAACAGGGCTCGTTGATAGTTGGGAACAACTTTATGGTGCACAGGACTTGAACCACATTGCTCAGTTATCTCCGAAAGATCAGATTCTTATTGGAGGTACCACATGTGATTCTCTATTGAACACATGGAGACAACAAGTGAGTCCATTGGCTGCATGTCGTTTGGACTACGCATTGATTGATGGATCCAAGTTACAAACTGTCAGTGCACAGGTGAGATTTACAGAGAGCATTGCCACCTTGGGATGTTCCTATTCTGATCATTTTGCCTATTCTTGTGTACTTCGTACGGTTTCTAATCAACCACCACAAGATGATATACATGACCAAAGGATCCAAGCATATGACGATATGTTGGACTGTCTCTCTGAGTATGATTCGACTTGGAAATGGCAAGTTCAGTGGAGATCTTGGCATTTTGTCTTCTCAATGGTTTTGATAGTGGGAATAACCGTTATCACCACTTTTACATCTCTATTGGCTGCATGGTCTTCCGTCTTTTGGGTCCTGCTTGTCGCTTTAATTGCAGTCACCGGCGTTGTGGATGGTCTCATAGCATTGTTGTTTGGGCAGTACGAATGGAGAGCTTTGAAAGAGATTGAACAGGAAGTTCTTGACTCGAAGCGTACACTAATTGCAATGATCTAATAATACTGGCTGTATAGATGACTATGTATGATGCAAAACTTTTTTAACAGAAACCATATGACAATAGTTATACCATTGGACTCACCTAACGCACAGCTTTGCAATGAACATAACCTTTAAAGCATCATATGGTTTACAAAATTTGAAAGTATATCAAATCCAGGACTAGGATCCATGATTTTTTTTGTGGCACCTGAGATTGCATACAAAACCGGAAAAGCGAGGGAATATTATCACCACTTAACCTCTTCTGTATCTCATTGGGAAATGCTGGAAAAAAGATATAAACCACACAGTCCTGTAAAACGTCAGGTTTTGCACCACATATCTTTTTTCCAGGTGCCAGACATTGCAGTATTGATGGACTAATTTGGCAAACAAGTGCTATTCGTTATTTATGAGAGGGCAGAAAAGCGAGAACATTTCATTTCAATGTTGTCGCGGCAGACCCTCTCTCTCTAGTTCTTTGGAACGTTCCAAAAGTTAGCAAATGGCTTTAAAGCTCAAACTATTTGACAATAAATCTACATTGAACACCCGATAATGTCGGCCTTAAGACCTGTTTAGCATCTAGACATTGCTAGCAGATTATCTGAGCCAAAACATGGGAGGAAACATGATTATCATTCACCTCAATGGCTCGTGAGTTGGCACATCGTCTTAGGTAAGATAACGGTAGAAGCACGATGTGTGGTCCGAGTGTAATATATGATCATAGATACAATGTTGATGTATATAAAATTGATTGAACAGTATTGGACAAACAAATTATAGTAATATATTCATGACATTAAAAGCCAAATGCAGATTTAATGATAAGTTATTGTAAAGGGAATGATATAAACCCAAAATAAATCCATTATTAAGCTAGTTCTTTGGAACGTTCCAAAAGTAAGAACTAGGGTCTAGCGCGATTGCTAGGTTTTAGAATAAATGCAGGCCAAACCCCTCTCGCATTCCAAAAGCTATATATAGCAATTTGATCAGGACCTTAGCAACATAAATGATTGGAGTTAGAGAGTCCCTTTAGCAACATTTACTCGAGTCGCGAACTCTCGAAACATAGGTAGCAATGATCATCGCCAGTGAATATAAGTTAAAGTTGCTCCCTACACACATTTATAGAAGCTGAGATCAAATGCCTAAGAGAGCACAAGAATGAGACGCAAGGAGGCCTTGCACCAAGAAGAGTACGAGCTTCGCAATAGACAATACGATGCAGATGCAGATTTCACACAAGAGCCAAAAGTTCGCAAGAAGAGATGGCCAATTGGCCGAGGTGTCTGGGCAGATATAATCGATAGATTGCCATACTACACATCAGATTGGACAGATACATGGAATTATAGAGTGATCCCTTCGACGATTCTCACTTTCTTTACAAATATTTTCCCAGCAATTGCATTTGCACAGGATATGTTTGATAAAACAGGCAACTCATTCGGTGTTAATGAAGTGCTTTTGGCCTCTGCATTGGGTGGGGTTATGTTTGGTATCTTTGGTGGACAACCCTTAACGATTGTTGGTGTCACTGGCCCGATTTCAATCTTCAACTACACGGTGTATGACCTCATCAAGCGCTTGGATATTCCATACTTCCCCTTTATGTTTTGGATCGGCATCTGGGGGATGATATGCCATTTCATCCTCACTTTGGCTAACGCCGTAAGTGCACTCAAATACGCTACACAATTCTCCTGTGACATCTTTGGGCTCTTCATTAACGTTGTTTACATCCAAAAGGGGATCCAAATCCTTACGAGGCAGTTTCACCCTGAAGATAATGGGAGCTCTGGGTTTGCCAGTTGTGTCGTTGCCCTGGTGATGGGGATCACTGGTGTTTTGGGGAACAACTTTGGTAAGGCTAAATTGTTTAACCCCACTGTACAACAAGTTGTGGTGGACTACTCGACCCCATTCTGTGTGGTGTTCTTCTCTGGGATGGTCCATTTCGGCGGGTATTTCGATGCAGTTAAGTTTGAACTGTTACCAATCACCAGAGCGTTCCATCCGACTTCAAGAAGTTCATGGATCGACGTGTCAGGGTTATCTGCTGGACAAGTCTTTCTAGCACTTCCATTTGGTATTATCCTTACGATCCTCTTCTACTTTGACCATTCAATCTCGGCGCTCATGGCACAGGACTCCAAATTTAAACTGAAGAAACCCGGTGCATTCCACTATGATATGTTACTATTGGGTGTTGTCACAGGCATAGCTGGCACTCTTGGAGTTCCATTCCCTAATGGATTAATTCCACAGTCACCCATGCACACCGAATCGTTGGTTATCAAAGATCATAGTGGTAACATCAAGGGAACAGTCGAGCAGAGAGTCACCAATACATTACAAGGACTAATG
The DNA here is from genome assembly GCA_030567055.1 of Petasospora taoyuanica. Taxonomy (NCBI): domain Eukaryota; kingdom Fungi; phylum Ascomycota; class Saccharomycetes; order Phaffomycetales; family Wickerhamomycetaceae; genus Petasospora; species Petasospora taoyuanica. The sequence continues at coordinate 21,655 of JAKUBZ010000050.1, forward strand.
ATGTTGGTGATGATGACAGGTCCATTGCTTAAATGCCTTGGAGTTATTCCGCAGTGCGTATTAGCTGGGTTGTTTTTCATTATGGGGGTTTGTGGGATCTCTGAAAATGTTATTGCAAGAAGATTAGTATTTGTGTGTATGCAAGAAAGTGATCACGATGATGAATTGAAGACGGTGCCTCGAAAGAAGCTTTATTTATTCCTCCTGTTCTCATTGTTAGGGTTTGCTGCGGAGTTTGGGATTGTTCAGACCAAAGGTGCCATTGGGTTCCCCGTTGTGTTGCTGATTACTGTTATAGTGGCAATGGGATTTCCCAAGATATTTGGGGAAGAGCTGGAAGTGTTGGATGGGTCTGTTACTAATAAAGAGACTGTTAAAAATTTATGAGGCCCTTAGGCCCTCTTTGCATCAGGGCTCTATTTCCTAGGTCTCACTACACGATGTATATATACATGTCGATACAACAAACATGTAATGTATGATGTAGAGATATCACAACGCATTATCTGAATATACATAGATGTATATATTGTGGATGTATTGAAAAAATTATTATCTCGGTGTCATAGCTCTATGGCCTCATAGCCTTTTGTGTATGCAACGACTCCACATCTTCAAACAAAAACTCATACAACCACCATCCAGGTATCACCGTTGTTGCATGCCACACTGCATGTGCATCCAATTGCCACTTCAAACTAATAAAATCAAATACTTCAAAACTCATACCAAATACGACACTTCCTATAAGCATCAACGGTTTCATCCATAAAGATCTATGCGATTGATCTCTTTTGTAATGTTTCCAACTGAGCACCAAGAGCAAACAATACTGTGCCAACGCAACTGTAATATTGGCTTGCATGTTATAAGTATAAGACCAATCAACATTGAGTCTTATAAAATGATAGAGATATAACAAGATACACGCATATGTCACGTATCGTCTTTTTATCGGATCCAAATCATACCTCATCACTCTAATGAGTAGTCCATAGAATCCCGAAAGAACAGTGGCACCGGCAAAGAAGTAATCCAGTCTTTCTGTTATCAACAAATCTCTAACATGGAACACAGTGCTGCATATCCATGCACACATTGTCACCATGGATATGAGTAAGATGTTTTGATATAAAACTTTTGTTGATCCATTGGCATTGTCATACAAAGCCTTGGATTTAAAAAAATTCTGATAATGAGGTATAAAATTTAATATTGAAAACATTGCAGATGCCAATTCTTGTGTACCCAATAGTCTCTTGAATGGCCATTTCCCATGGAATTGATAAATCTCATCTCCTTGTGATTCTCTTATTGTGGTGATGATTTGCTGGCACTGGTAGTCGCAATTTGAAGGACAATCCCATAGTAACAGGTATTGTAATACCACAGAGCAACTTTGGAATGGAACTGATAAGAATTCATTACCTTTAAAAGTAGACTTTGTATGGCATTTGGTGTATTCACACGCTTCGACGCAGCGTTCGAATTCGGGCAAAGTATCGCCTGGCGAAGCTATGCATATGGTGGATACCAAAAGAAGCGATAATGACAGCTGCCTAAGTCTCATTTGTGTGGGTGATGAAGAAGTGTTTACTTCGATACTTCTATATATTTATATATATATATCGTTGGCAGTAATGAACCTTTCTAACATAGCGCGGATGCTTCAATTAGTACTGTGATATACCCTTTTTGGCATGCTTCGAAGCGTACATCTGAGAACAGCGGAAGTCATTATCCAAGTTCTAATAGGAGTGCATTATTAGAAAGGATTTTTTATTGTACAGATCTACAGAATATCATGGATAAGTGAATTTAGTTGTCGATTAGAAGATTAGTTAATGCGTGGAATATATATATATGTGGTTCCATTGTCAAGGGATGTGCAGCAAGTGATGGGATATGTCTGTCTGTGATACATCTGTGATATATCTGTGATATATCTGTGATATGTGTGGTATATGTGATGCATCGAATGAATGTGATATATCGTGTTTATGCATGTATCACTGCCAAATGATGATGGCGTAATGAATGAAATGCACCTTTACAATAGGGAGTTAGGACTAAAACCCACCAAGCTTACCATCTCCAACAGCATAAAGTGTCTCACCCATATATCTGTCCAGTTTTGGTGACGCAGACGGCGTTGATCCCACTGAATAACTCAACTCTGGCACCTGTGCCTCCAAATCAACACGGTGCTCTTTCACATATTCAAACCCGGGCATCAGCTTATGGCTTCTCCGTGTCAATTTGTAAATGATATACGACGTTACTGCCAGCAGACTCAGCACCACCCATAGCAAACCATTCCCTGATTGTGTTAACTTAACCGTCCTATCACTCGCCATATGATAGTCGAAATCATACACTTCCATATTGGACGAATAACCAAATTCCTGCATCGCGTGTTCTGTCAAAAGGGCAATACTTGTGGCAGTGGGGACAACCATATTTCTTTGTGTTGTGTTGTGTTGTGTTGTGTTGTGTTGTGTTGTGTTGTGTTGTGGTGTGTGAGAGTGTGTGTGAAATATGGGAGTCTTTATACAGCGGGTAGGATATCTTGATTAAGTGTGAAAGATAAAAAAAAATTATATATATTACGTCCAAGAGTTCAAAAATTGCAGCATCATCGTGCTGGTGCGTGCGGCGTGCACCGTACGGTACCGTACCTAGAATAAAGTAAACAGCACGAAATTATATTACCGGATTGGGAAACACAATTTAAGGTGGCACCAGGCAAAAAGTTTGTATGTAAACTTTGAAGTTAAACCAGATGATCAGAATCCTGAAGATTTCCATCGAATGAGTTACCCAACTTGTTGTATAAATCAAATGGCCACATAGAACTAATAGAGTCGTATAAATATAGCACACAGTCTCTCCAAAAGAAAAAAAAAAAAAGTGAACCCCTCTTCGTTGCCGGGGCTTCAATGCATAAATTCATCTTGATCTCGTATTCTTGTCTTAATGTCTTCTTTATGTCTTTCATATATATACGTATCTATCTATATATAATATGTATTGTTATTATACATATTTATGGTACTATATTCCAACCACATCCGTAGCTTCACAATAACACAACTTGAAAAGATTCAACGGCCGCTCAAAGGGTCGATTTACAATGATGTCATCGGGCTTCCCCCCTCCCCCCTCTTCCCCCGGGCGGACTTACAAAAATTTGCATGTTCATTGTTTACTATTTACATATGCATCGGTATATATAGGTGTATATATATATATATATATAGCGACCGTGTTCTATTGTTAGTCTTGTCACGATCATTTATCCATCGACAAATCCCGGTTCTCCATCTCCTCCGCTTCCCTCTGTACTTCCTCTTCCTCCTCAATAAACCCTTGTGGCTTGTCAACTTCTTCCCCAGACTCCTCGCTCCTTGCCAGCAGTTTGTTCAGAGCGCTGTTTCGTTGTGCTCTAAGTGTATCGAACGCCCCAGTTTCCACCACAGTTCCTTCAGTTCCCAAGACAACCACTCGAGTACTATGCTTGATAGTGCTGACTCTATGTGCAATGGAAATCGTAGTCTTCCCCAAGGAACAACGTTCATCCAAAGTTTCGGCAATGGTATTTTCAGATTTAGAATCTAATGCACTGGTACTTTCATCCAATATCAACACTTGTGGATCCAACAATAGGGATCTCGCTAGTGCGATTCTTTGTCTTTGCCCTCCAGAGAGCTGTGTACCACGAGGACCAACAATGGTATTGAGACCTTCCGGAAATTCACTTATGAAGTTCTTCACATTAGCCTTTGCCAATGCAGAGTCCAATGACTCCTTGCTATAAGAAGTAAGGCCATATGTGATGTTCTCCAATATACTCCCACTGAATAATGCAGGCTCTTGTTGTACAACGCCAATTTGTCTTCTTAACTGTCTCAGATTATAGTCTTTGATATCCCTGTTGTTAATCAAGATCTGGCCATCGCAGACGTCGTAGAATCTTAACAGTAAAGAAGTGATAGTGGATTTGCCAGCACCAGATGGACCGACAATACAGACGTGTTCACCTGGGGTTATATCAAACGATAGTTGGTTGAAAATATGAATGTTAGGTCTTGTGGGGTATTCAAACTCGACATTTCGGAATGATATAATTCCTTGGAAATCCTTGATAGTAGGTATAACACCAATTGTTGATGGAATTTGTGGTTTCCTATCATTAAGTTCAAATATTCTTGCAGCGGCACCTGCACCTTTCATAATCTCTGAGTAAAAATTCGATAAGCCGAACATGGAACTTCCTGTGTATACGGCATACATCATAAAAGAACTGAGTTCCCCCACTGTGAGCTGTCCACTATGAATCATTGAAGACCCGATGCCCAATAGGGCAATGAGTCCCATATTAGCAATAAACCCAGTAGTACCAAAGAAAATGCCAGAAGTGGTTGCCTCCTTGAACCCGATTTGAAACACATTACGTACATTTTGCGCATATTTGGTCACTTCAAGTCTTTCACCGCCATACGCTTGGATCGTCTTTGTAGCATTGAGTTGTTCCTCTGCAACTTTCGTAAGATCGCCAATAGATTTTTGCAAGTCCCTGGATAGATTGCGAATACGTTTACCGTAGACAAACGCCATTGCACCCAAGGGAGGCGCCAGCAGCAGCATTATGGACGTAAGCTTCCATGATACAAGCATCATCATCGTGATGCCGACACCACCACTAAGCACTGCTCGGATTCCATCACTGATGTTCTGTGTCACCGAGCGGCTCACGATAGAAGCATCCGAGGATAGGCGGGATATCAGATCGCCGACCCTATTGTTATCCAAGAAGGCAGCGTCCTGTTCCAAACTTGCCTTGAGCGTGCGAGTTCTTAGACGTGCCACTAGTTTCTCACCCACTGCTCTTAGTATGATGACTCTTCCAGTGTTGGCCAATGCGCCGACGATAAATACAACACACGTCGCACCCAAGAACTGATTCATAGTCATCTCCACACCTGCAATAGTGATATAATTCAGCTGTTCGTTGCCCGAATCCAAAAACTTTCCAATGATCAGCGGGATAGTCATGGAGATGGCAGACGATATCGCCAGCAGACCCACAGCGGCACCCATCGGTCTGGTTTCTGGTTTTGCTAGCAGAAAAAGACGCCTGATGTCACCAAACCCGGAGGCCTTGGAGTCGTGCGGTGACAGCTTAGCGGATTGTTGTTGTTGTTGTACTTGTACTTGTACTTGTTGTTGTTGTTGTTGTTGGTATACCGATTTGCAGTGATGGATCAACCTTGTGAGACTTGTACTGTGCGATGTCATGGGCGGCATGCACTGAAATTTGGGCACAAGCACGGGCCTCACTGGTAGCAGCAGCCGCCCTGGAAGCCGTGACGCAAAACACCGCTGCATTCTTCTGTTATGTTGCGCTTCTATTGCTCTGATCCCATGTGCTTTTGATCTGTTTGTATGAGTACTAGATTTCAGCAGATTTGGGTTTGCCGCAGGTGGATATTCCGGGGGTTCGGAAGTGGGGCGTGGGGAGCCTTATCTAAAAGATCAGTGCATCCACTCAGATACCAAGAACCTGCACTGGCACAGACTTCTAAGAGAGACAGAGAAAGACGAGACAGAGATCAACAATGCTGCATTGGAGACGGTGAGAATTGCCTCTTTAATATTCCCAGGGGAAAAGGCTTCCCCCGCTATCCTGTGACTCTCTGGATGAGCTAAAACTAGTAAGATTACGGGCTCATGATCCCGGGGTACTGTCGTATTAAAGAAAGAGATGAATATGATACAATTGGGCTCGGTTATGAAACAGCCGTTGCCTAATTATAGTATGCAAAAGTGGACGCTCATTGGATACTCTATACCACAGGAGATGTTCCCATATCTCCAATATCTTCACATCGGTATAGCAAAAGTGCATTGTGGTCTGAATGGAGAGATGTATGCGGGATTGAATTTATCACAAAGAGGCAGTTCCCTGTTTTGTGACATTTACAATGTTGATTCGTCCATTGGATGTGAGCTTGCACTCTTATTGAGGTGTTATTGTTTCACAGTGAACATCAGTGGCGATATCACAAAGGTGAAGATCAATGGGAGGATTTTGAGAAATGCCCTCTTATACAGAGGATTGGTACCATAGGTATATCCTAATGGATGCACGTTTTGGAATGTAAGGAAGTCAAAAGGGATGCTGTGCATTGGAAAGCATTTGCTATGTGTTATTTATAGTGGGCCTATTGTGTATTGTAAAAAAAAGATGAACAGACTGCCAAAGGCAGTCTATGGAATAGCAGAACTTACAGACAGCCTACGTTGATAGGGATGTTCAAACGTCTGTGCCTTCACCATCGCATCGCTCAGATCTCCATATCCACCAAAACCAGGCTCTGTATCATATAGCGTCTTTAGTTGAGTATCCATCAGCACATAAAAGTCAGCAGCGTCTTTCAGTGTCACCCAGTTATCACGCACTAGTGTTGTGCAAAGACCAAAAGAGAGTAGTTTAACGCGTGGTAAAGAAGGTAGTCCAAATAGCAAAGACCGAGTGTCCCTCTTGTCTGGCACGAGTCTCTGAGGTCTTCCATACAACTTGAAGCAATCAAACAGTGGGATTAGCACACGAATCATTGTCTCATACGGCTTAACACCCGGATGTTGCTGTGGGAGGATATACAGCGACGTGTTGTCCATCTGTGTACCCTTGATAGAAGTGCTGGATATAATGGACGAAATGGAGGAGTGTCGCTTATGTGTGCGTGGTGTGCTCGGGGTGGAGTTTGATGGAGTCATTGACTCGCCCATGCGGTACAGCGTGACGTTACCACGCACTCTGAGCAGCGCAGAGGAATCTATCAGCTCCACAACTGAGGGGTAGACAGCATGGCAAATATCTGCACCTTCTAAAGTAAACAGCAGGTTCCTCTTCATGGTCTTCTCGCTCGAGTAGAAGCTCACCGCCTTGTCACAGCTTATTGTCATAAAGCACTTGATCCACTGGGCGTTTTTGTTGAACTTGACATTGACCCACTCTTCCCGGGTGTATTTCAGCGGACTCATGACGACATGGAGGTCACTGAGTTGTGTGGCTTTGAACGAGAGGAGAGATGCTGTATAACAGAGACTCAGCCTTGTGTGCTCATAGATGGCGAGGTAAATGGCAGATATCCACTGCTGAAGCTGCTGGAGTGACTCGAATTTGAGGTGATGGGCAGTCTTTTGTGTTGTAGAGATGACAAGCGATAGGAAGTGCTGTTGGATGCTTACTGTGGCCTCCAATAGGTCCAACGTCGATGGCTTCAACGCAGTAGAGGAGATGAACAAAGAGGTGCCTCTCAAAGTACAACTTGCGCCTTGGAAGAACAAGTCATCATCGAATTCATCCTCTCCAGTGTTTAACTCCACGTTCACGAGCAGTTCACCTTCGATGTAAACCCTTTGGGCCTGGCAGTTCAACAGTGTAACGTTAGGAGTCAGCTCGTTAAAGGACTCATACGATGACGTGGAGCTCTGCTCCGACATATAAGTTGGGGAGTGTAAGCGTGAGCCACTGGCTGACTCTGTGAGGACAGAAGCATCCGAATCGTTTGCCCTAAGCTTGAAAATGTTCTTCATATTTTTGGTTCTCTTTAGTTCAGCCACAACTTCTTTTGTCTTATCAGAATGTACTCCGGCTCTCGGTATTATAGAAATTGGCAGATCTCGATTGTCGATAGAGATCGGAATCAACTATAGTCTTATGAATAAAGAGATCAACAATCAACAATTTATTCAAAATCTTCCAGATTGCTGTCCAAGCCTTGCTCAATTTTGAATTCACAATTTGATAAAACTTTCCTAGTTGAAACCAAAAAACCCCCCAAAAAAACTGCGGCTGCGAGCTGCTGCTTCATCGGCTAATCGTAATCGTAATTCCTAAAGTATGATGTCATGTTGTGCTATTGTCATTACGTAATCACTCGTATACAGCATGGAGGTTATCAAGGGGTTGGTTGATCTAAATGCAATGGCTAATTATAGCCCTCGACCACATATGTAGCATACATACAGCCAATATATATAAATATAAGATCATACCAGGGAGTCATCTCCGAGTCTCTTGCCACTAACTCTAAACGATTTTTTAATCCCTTCGCCAATCTCCTCGCTCTTTAACAGCTGATCGACGTTGGCCAAATCAAATTTGGTCAATCCATGGATCTGAAATTTATACAATGAAGTGAAGATGTCATTCCCATAGTTATCCTCGGTCTTTATAACGAGGCTCTTTATCAAGCAGGTCTTTAGCTCTAGGGGGATACCACACTGTTGCTTCGCATCACCGTTGATGTCATACACGCAGTCCATCACCTTATGGTATTTCCCCATGGTCTCTTTGAATGCATCCATCCCATCTCCTAGGGCAAAGACAGAATATTTCTTAGGACATGAAGTGTACATGGCGATGTTCTCTACTCTTGGATGTTCATACCAGAACTCGTTGATATACAATGGTTCCAAGAATTTGATCCCTAATTGTGCGTCAACATCAGTTCGCCAAAATCCTTCATGTTGTGTAAGAACCAAAAATGGAGAACTTGACGATACTTCTTCATCTAATTGTTCTTCCCTTTTTAACCATTGGCCCAACCAATTGCTCTTGGTCCTTGGAGTAAACGTTGGAGTACTCAAATAGTTGATGATACGTGCACCGTTCGCGGCTTGTGCATAGTTGATCTTCACCTTGTCTTGTCCTCTTGGTACCAATCTCTCACCAAGAGTCTCTACAGGGTGCATTTGCATAGTCATTAATGACTTGATCTCTTGAATCAGCTTCTTCTTGTTCTCCTGGAACTGCGAGGAGATCAAATGCAGGATCTCATCCCTCGTCATGAACCCGATCTGATCGTTTATAAGCTCATGGGTATACTGCTTAATGAACTGTTCATAGTCCAACTGGAACTCCTTGCGTAGTGAGTCCTTGTCCACTGCAGATTGCACATACTGTCTCAAGAAGTCTCTGAATTCTGGCAAGAGCTGAACGTTTCTCTGTGCGTCCAACAACACCGGGATTCTCTCCATCGGTATTGTCATACCGTCTAGCTTAATATTCTCCAATCTCTGCAAGATCTCTCGCTGTTCTTTCTCCAATAGTGTCAGTCGGGAGTCCACGCCTTGGAACTTTTCGGTAACCTCTTCCATCTTCAGATCCAAATAGTTCCGTAGATCCTGAAATCGACTCTTTTGCTTGTTGTTTATGTCATTGATCTGATACTGCAGATGCTGGACAGACCGGGAGATATCGCCGACAGATTTGATGTTCGTGATGGGGTCTTCTGTGGAGGTCCATGGAAATGTTGTGATGGACACCATGATCACCATACAAGCCATCAAACAATGCCATAGTTTAACTCTGTGATACCATCGAAACATAACCCTTAGAAAATTTTCCCATTTAGTGTGCCTTATCTCCTCCACCTCAATATCTGTATAGTCCAAGTCCATATCGCTCTGCTCCAGGTCGATGTCGAACAACGTCTCTTTCATATCTCCTTCTGTCACTTCACTCTCTTCCTCCTCATCTTCATATCCAAGCACATCTTCAATCTCTTGGTCCAAGGTGGAATTTATAGCGGCCTTCTTGTACTGCGCATAGCGCTCGTTGAGCAATGAGACGTCGATCTGCGGCACTTCCATTCTTTATCTTTTCTCAATCTTTGTAATAGTAAGAAATGGAAGAAGGTACGCGTTAGTTTGTTTTTGTTTCCATAGTGATTGATTCCCGATTCCCGTTTTTGGGTATCGTGGTAGGGCCACTATGTGCGCGGGTATGGGGATCATTTGATAGACATATGGCGGTGTATTAAGCTATTGTTTTATTGCCACATATCGTGGATATATATTGTAAATGCATATATGCATACAACATATATATAAACATGTATGGCATCTAAATACTCAATATACCAATATGTATGCAGAGGTCCCCTAAGGTGGCTTACTCACAAGCACAGTCAACAGACACCTTGCTGTCATTCCTTACTTCTCTCCAGACTCCAGTTTCCTTATCTGCTCTCTCACCACCCCCAGAGCCTCCAGCCGATTGCCGAAAGTCCTCGTCTTACCATCAATCTCTATCTCAATGGCAGTTTCAGGGTCTGCAACGGCATGGACCCAAAACTCTCTCCCATCGCCGTCAATTGGTGCTAACACCTGTGTAGCTTCTTTGGACGAAAGGAACTGTTCGAGTTGTTTGTATTCAGAGAGGTCGTCTGACATGTTGTTATTCTTTTCTTCTCTTCTTGTTTTCCCTTTTCTGCAGACTATGTATTGTTTGTTCTAGTTTAGGTCTAGTCTCCAAAGTCCAGGCTAGTGGACTTCGCGCTTTTCATCAACACAAGCATAAACAGACTCGGCTAAAGTACCAAGAGGCAGGACTTTATCACTCAATCTATACTTCCAGGCCCTACAATGATCAGATCCGCGGTCCGCCATGCCCAAGTAGCGTCCAAGTCCGTCGCCCACTCCAAGCCCTTGGAGAGCATACACAATTTGCCCAAATCCACAGGCCAGGGACTGTTTATCGAACACCCACAGTTCGAGCCATTGGGGACACCTCCTTCTCTTCTACAGATCTCATTGCCTGCGTCCAGTGTTTTGAAGGCACGCACGAGATCGCTGGTGGCTGCTAATGGCGATATTAACGGCCTCAAGCAGGACCTGAAGCTGGTTAATCTCTGGACGGGAAAGCCACTGGTTTACCAGGAGATCTCATCCACTAGTCCAATGTCTCTGTTATTCTCGAATGCTCAGGGCTTTATTAATCTAGAGCTGGGCGAGAACGAGCAATGGACGGTGATGCGTTCAGACGATATCGTTGGGTGGTATGGAGAGTTGTCGTTCCACAGAGGATTGCACGGCCTTGATATCACAAGTGACTGTGCACAAACAAACCTCATTCTCAGTGGGGAATCTCAAGTGTACACGATTCAACTGGAGGCTGGCGAGAGCATAAGTGTGAATCCAAGGGCGTTGATTGCCTTTAGCGGTGCCACTACTGGCTTCCACAAGCTGAGTTCCCTTGAAATTCCGGACTTTGGGGTCTGGAATACCATCAAGTTGTACTATAATACTGCTAGGGACAAATTGGTGTCGGAGACTAACAAGAACGCACCAGTCTCTTCGGAAACACATGAGCCTAAAGATCCCACCACCTGGGACAAACTACTCCAATGGGGCTCCGCCAGGCTAAGTGCGATGTGGTATAAGAACAAGCTGTTTTATGAGGTGGTCGGGCCAGCAACGGTTGTAGTACAAAGCAAGTGACCGATATATATATATATATATACATTCTATTCACACTGTGTATTGACATACATACGCTGCCTTCGGTAGCTCATAGCAAAGCTCCAATGGAATACCCAACCGCTGCCCCGAGATACGCACCACCGGCAATCGGCAGCGGCCAGTTCTGCCACGGTCTGTCCCAGTCCAACGGTATAGCAATGGCACCAAGCCATGCACCAATGGCAATGGAAATGGCACACTTGGATAGTACTGGAGATGCGTGTCCGAGCTTAAGACCCGTGATTACCAATGGTAGTGATAGTGCAGCGATGTGGGCAGACAACAACAAAGTTTCATACCGAAGAGTGGTAAAAGGTGAGCCCATCACCACCAATAGCACAAACAACGGGATAACCGATAGCACGGAGACAATTACCCCAATAAACAATAGGCTATAGTCTTTTGCCATGTCAAATTTCAAAACACGCTCTTTACCTTTGCGATGCTCGACTAATTGCGAATTGAACACCACAGAGTAGAGCAATTGCGACGGGATGAGCAAATAAAGGTTATCCACAAGCACATGCGGTACGTTCTCGGGTGTTAACTCTTGTTGTGTAAAGATCAAATAGAGGATAACCAACAGGTGCAATGGTATCAACTTCACAGAAAACCTCAACGAATAGACGCCATCCTCTACGCCCTGAGGGCTCTGCGAGTCTGAGAAGGACACAGACTTCTTGTGTGCGGGTCTCTTGGGCATTGCGTCTGAGCTCTCTGTCTTGAGTCTCTACGTATTCCACTAGAGTTAGAAAGCCTTTGTTTATAATTTCGTCGCGCCTCGTGTGTTGATCTCACTTCCCACAAGTCTCGCAGGTCCGAGTTCCGAGTCTCCAACTCTGGCTCTGGTTAGCCATAACCAGCTCCTCCCTCGGACACAGGCGCCGACAAGTCCCGCCATACTGTGCGCGGCTAAGGGCTTGTTTTATTCTCTTATATATGAAGCTTATGTGCCAACCACGCTGCCCAGATACACAGTGCATAAATGATATCATTTCCTATAGCACATAGAGCTTATCTATGCTTATCAGTCATCACTTGTCAAGTTGCATCTGTACAGATCTCTGATATCATATGCAAAAACGTATACGGGCCTGCTTATCACCTGTCAAATGCAACCTTGGACCTATGTTCTATTGGCCCGTACACAGTACACACATGGCCATATGTGTTCACACGTTTAATCAATTTCGATTGCAGAGCATGTAACACCATGATCTAAAGTATCTGTGATTTCTAGATCACAATTATGGGTTTTATCCCCCATGCTGCCGAGCAGACAAACGGCGCCGTTCTCTCTTAGAACTCCCCAACATCGGTCACACAAGTCTATAATTTCCGTACTACCCGGTGGATCTTTAACTTCTATTTCTAATAATAAGGTAGAATATACATGTGGGACCGCTTGCCTTGGAAGTTGCTAATTTGTGTATGTGTATATATGTGGGGTGCAGTGGAGCTTATTAAAGTCTTGGTATAAGGTACGAGCCTCTCTAATGCACCACAGCTTAAAGAAGTCGAGTGCTGGCAAGTGATTTGCCAACCGATGTTCCGATCTCTTCCACTTAGATCATTGGTGCATCCACTGGCAGTACGTATCTCGGTTGATCGGTGCTGTGTATATAACCTGTGGCAAATCTTACTTGGAGTGGGTAGATACATGCAAATAGATCGATATTTGAAACTCATAAGACTAAAAGACCAGAATGAGGCACTGCTACAACTGCCAGGCCCAGAAGACGCCTCTGTGGAGACGTTGTTTGGACACCAAGCAGGGATCATTCGTCACTCTGTGTAACGCATGTGGATTGTATTACAAGGCAAAGGGCGATCACAGACCGAGACAGCTTATCTCAAGAAAGTCCCAGATAACCAAATATGAATTGTTCATGAGCTGTCTGGCAAATAAAGCTAATAAGGAAGTAGTTAATGGCAATTCACAGTGCGGGCACAAAGTCGTCCATTTGAATGACGATGAGTTATTGAACAACGTCCGTATTATCAGCTGTGTCAATTGCAAATGCATCAACACATCACTATGGAGAAAGGACAAGCATGGGAACTCGATGTGTAATGCATGTGGATTGTACTATACGAGAAACGGTGCTCACAAAGCCATAAAGCACAACGATTCGCACGATTTGTTCTTTGAAATCGACAGCAGTGTGATTCGTTTCAATGCTGTAAAGAGACGCAAGAGGAGAGCATCTATGCCCGAGTCTCCAAGGCACCACAGCTCCAAGATCTCTGAGCCACGCGAGTCGAACTACACATTCATGCCACCGGAGAGTAATATTAGGATGTCGATGGTGGATCAACGCCAGGAGATGCCTCGCTTGCCTTCGATCTCGTCGTTGTTGGGTGCGATTGATGGGGAGAGGATGTGTGCTAACAGAATCGGAGTCTCTGATATTGTGGAACCCTTGAAGCCTGGTGGTTCCCTATAATCTATTAATATATAAATCTCTACTAGTCCCTCTGCCTGATATGTTGCTTTATAAATAATGATACGTTTATATGTTCCAACAGTAGCCGACGCAAGTCCCTGAGTTTTTCAGTCTCCGCGATATCAAGTCCCGAATCTATACAGAAAAAAGTCAACAAACCAATCTCCAAAATGCTAAGCTCCAATCCACACTTCTTATCCAAATATAAAGATTAAATCGTCATGGAGGTGTACGACCAGCTAGTGGATCCCACGGCGGTTACGCATTCTGTTTCGCTTAACTTTTCCTCAAGCTCGTACGAGGACTTGTTGGTCGTCAAGAACACTTTGTTACAGGTCTTCGGCGTGCTCAATGACAAGTTGGTGCTGAAGCACGAGTTCAAATTGCAAGGACAGGTGTTGGAAGTGCAGCGGCTGAAGCTCAAGGGGCACGATCTGGACTGCTGTGTTGTGCTAACAAAGTTTGCTAAAGTCAGCATCATCAGGTTTGATCTGCAAAAGAACTCCATAGTGACAGAATCCCTCCACTACTACGAACACGAGTTCAACAAGAAACACATCAATGCCATCACAGACTCGCAATTGAGACTCGATCCGAACTACAGGGTCTCGCTGTGCTTTCACAGGGATATGCTGGCCTTCTTGCCCTTTGTATGGGAAGAAGATCTGGAGATGGATGGCACGTTGGTGGCTCAGGAAACTTTGTTCCAACCCTCGATCATCATCCCATCGACGCAATTGGACCCGGAGATCCGCCAGGTTGTTGACTGCTGCTTCATGCACAACTACAGAGAGCCGACGCTGGCTGTTCTCTACAGCAAGGAGCTCACTTGGGCTGCTGATCTTTCAAAGACCAAGGACACCGTGAGCTTGGTGGTGCTTAACTTAGACTTGAGTACTGGCTCCTCTACAGCCATCATCACTCTGGAAAACTTGCCATACGACACTTGGAAGATCGTTTCTTTGCCAATGGGTGGTGGGTTGTTGTTACTAGGGAGCAATCAGCTCATCCATGTAGATAACTCGGGTAATGCCAGAGGGCTCGGCTTGAACAGTTTCTATAAGCATTGCACGGAATACAAATTGGATGACTACTCGCATCTCGATTTGTTCTTGGAAGACGCTTGTGTGGAAGTTCTTGGGTCTCAGATGTTGATCAGTGATAAACACAACAGGTTGTATTCTCTGGAGTTCCAAAGAGATGGTAAGATCGTCAGAGGACTGAGTGTTAAGCCATTGTCATTGACGCTTCCATATGGCTCTCCATCGTCCATCACTCTCATCAATAATTCACATGTGTTTGTTGGTGCGTTGACTTGTGACTCTGTGTTGTTGAAAACAGAGTCCAAGAAGGAGTCCAATGGTGCCTTGGTTGAAGAGAAGTCCAAAAGGCAGGCGAATGACTATGATGATGATGATGATGATCTGTATGGCGATGACGAGCAAAAAATGAAGATAGAAGATGTTCGGATGGAGTTCCAACTGGTGGATACTCTCTTGAATAACGGTTCCATTAGTTCATTCACACTGGCACGTCTTTCTCCAGAGTCAATTGTGAAGGGTGCTACAAATCCGAATATCAATGACGTATCCATTGTCGCTACCTCCGGCGAAGGACTCAATGGCAAAATGACGTGCTTCCATCCAACAATCCAACCAGAAATTCATTGGACACTGAAGTTCCAGAACATCAACAAGTCATGGAACCTACTAAACAAGTACCTTGTCACCACAGACTCGAACAACTTTAAGAGTGAGATCTTCCTGATCAATGATAGCTTCAAGACGTTTCAATCGCTGGACTTCCGCAATAACAACGTCACGGTGAATATCGCATCGTTTGAGTCAACAAAGAGAATCGTACAGGTGACTTCGACAAACGTGTATCTTTTTGACTACAACTTTAGAAAAATCCTGCAGATGAACGCCGATTTTGAGATCTTGAACGCTAAACTATACGATCCTTACATCGTGTTGACATCGGATAAAGGTGAGATTAGAATTTTTGAAGTGGAGTCCAATAGTCGTAAGTTGTCCAAGGTGAAATTACCACAGGCATTGAACGATTTCATCTTAACTTTCGGTACGATTTGTCATACGCAATTGATGTCATCATCTGGTGAAACTGAACCGTTGTTTTTGGTCACCACCATTAATAACCAAGTGTTGGCATTCACTAAGGAACACAACGATACAGTATCACAGTTTACTGATATGCACAAACTACCTGAGATGAGCGAACTTAAGCCGTTCCAACAGACTCAAGGACTCGTTCCAGACCCATTCATCAAGGACATTGACGTTATGCCCATGGGAGATGCACATTACAAAGAAGAAGTGCTCACTGTGCTAACCGTTGGTGGTGAAGTGTTACTCTACAGAGTGGTTAACTCCATCAAGATTCAAAAACTGGAGACAAATGTGTTCACTGGTGCCCCAGAGAACATCTACCCACAGGCCACAGTCATTGAACGTAAATTGATCCCATTTGCCATCGATGGCATCTCATACCTTTTCATTACCGGTAAGCAACCATATGTCATTATGAAAACACGTCATTCTCATCCAAAGGTGTTCAAATTTACACATACAAGTCTCATCTCTATCTGTTCATACGAAGGACAGTTGATGTCCATCGATGATAACAAGGTTGCCCGTATCTGTTCTATCCCACAAGGACCGTCCTACCATTACTCGTGTAACTTGCCAGTGCAGACCTTCACCGTGGGGAAGACGATTAATAATGTGGCGTTCCATGAAACTTCGAACTTGCTTGTTGTGTCTACACTAGAGGAGGTCGCTTATGATGCTAAGGATGAAGAAGGTGTTCCTATTGTTGGTACTGAGGAAGACCTAAGAAAGGCCAATTCTTACCAATCCTCTATCCAGTTGATCAAACGTGATACCAAGTGGAATGTTATTGATGAAGTGAAGTTTGAACCGAACGTGGTAATCAACACTTTGAAATCCTTACAATTGACAGTGTCGTCCAGATCCAAGAAGAAGAAGGAATTTATTGTCCTGGGTATTGGACACTACAGACTAGAGGACTTGTCAGTACTGGGAGAGTTCCAATTGTATGACCTGATTTCTATTGTGCCAGATCCAGAACACCCAGAGGTTGATCATAAGTTGAAGGAGATTGTTAAAGAAACTGTCAAGGGTGCCGTTACCACTGCCACAGAGATCAGTGGCCGTTTCTTGGTCTCCCAGGGCCAGAAGATCATCATCAGGGATTTGCAGCAGGACAACTCCACGGTGCCAGTGGCGTTTTTGGATACCGCAACGTATCTCTCAGACTCCAAGTCATTTGGTAACTTGGTCCTGGTAGGTGACACTTTGAAAAACGTGTGGTTCCTCGGATTCGATGCGGAGCCTTACAGACTACTCGTGTTGGGAAAGAGTCTGAACGGATTGGATGTCTCCGCATGTGACTTCCTGGTGTCTAATGGAGAGGTAAACTTCTTGGTTGGTGACTCTGAAGGTACTCTCCATATCGTGTCGTATGACCCTGACGATGTAAAGTCTCTCGGTGGGCAAAGACTACTGAACAAGACGACCTTCCATATCAATACTCTGACTACTACACTAAAAATGATCCAGAAGCATGAAGAGTTGAAAGATACCAAAGTGCCAAGTTTCCAGTGTGTTGGTGCTAATTCTGATGGCTCTCTATTCAAAGTGACGCCGATCGACGAGTTTGCTTACAGAAGGCTTTACATTCTTCAGCAACAACTCAGCGAGAAGCTAGGCCATTACTGTGGTCTCAATCCTAAGGCCAACAAATACCAATTCTCAGACCCGGGGGTTAAACCGGTGATTGACTACGAGCTGATCAGACGCTTCGTCTACCTGAATGTGGAGAGGAGACTGCAGTTCAGTGGGAAAGTTGGTAAAAACGCATACGCAGAGATTTGGAGAGACATTGTGGACATTGAGAACTCTTTGAATCAGCTACATATGGGGTAAATCGAAGAGCTGGTTGCGGTACATAAAAGATCAATAGATAGTTGCCTATTTGGGACGTTTTTGTAGCTTTTTCTTTTTTTGAAGTCTAGACCAGGGACGGGCGGGGGACTAGAAAGATCCATCAACCTACTTACTAAGTTGGACTCAAATTAACTCAACAAAGCAAAGCCCAGAAATGGCAATTCAGAGCTCTACGGTAGTGCTAAATCGCCTGCTATCACTGAAAGAACAGTCTCCCCTGGTCTTAGTGCTCGACACGGTGGCGCAGTCATCGCACTACCTCATCGGAGAGTTCATCCATCAAAAGCCGGAGAGCACAAACGTGATATTCGTGTCATTCGAGACGGTGGAGAAGCCCAGTTTTGCACAGCACTTTGTTGAGGCACAGTGTATGCCACTGGGCAAGCTGACAGAGCTGGTCAGTGCATTTTATGACGAGAATGTGAAGAATCTGGTGGTGGTTGATGCCATCAACTACATCGCCACGGACCAACTTTCCACAATGATGACGCAGCTTATCAGACCATCAGTGACTGTTTTAGCCACTTTGCACACCTCGTTCCCCGAAGTGGACCGCTATGACATCCCCAACTACCCTTCAGCGCTCACAATCCTCACATACATCGCCTTCTCCATCTTTGAGATTGTGCCCAAGACCGCAGACAACGACGAGCTTGCGGAACAAGTCCAGGGGCTGAAGATCCCTCAGGGACTCAACACGGGGACTTTTAAGCTGAGGCTCACAAACAGGAGAAAGTCTGGACGGTCGCTAGTCTATGAGTTTGAGATGAACACCCGGACACACGAGTACTCACCTATCGTAGGGAAGAAGCAGACGCCAATGGACTCACAACAACTGCTCAAGGGCATTACGACATTCAACCTGACAACATCATCCAGACAGCAGAGAGCTAAGGAGTCCGTGGAATTGCCCTATTTGGAAGCTCAAAATTTTGACAATGGCGGTGCCATCGTCTATGAATTCGAGAAGGACGATGACTACGACGAAGAGGATCCCTATGAAGACCCGTTCTGATATACACTGTATTGTATTGTAATGTAATAAGTCACCACAATGCCTCCATGCCGGACCAGTCGCCACGTTTGCGCTTCTCCCAGTAGTTGTTCTCTCCTCTCACAATTTCATACGACATGTCATCCTCACCACGCTTCTTGAAAAATGATGGCATGTGAGCTTCATTCGCATCAGCCAATAATTTACGTCTATCTCTCTGCTTCTGTTCAACTTCAAGCTTTAACAGCTCAGCCTGTTTAACGTCGCCGTCTTCATATGCTCGAACGTCAGGTCTAAGTCTGGAATCTGTGATAGGGATTTGGCCCTTCTCCACACTTGTGATATCGTTCAGGTTAGAGGCGAATACCGTAAATCCCCATTTATGTGCTTCATCCCTGAGCAATTCAGAAGCAGTATAAAGCTTCTCCCTATGAGATGCATCCTTCAAACTCCTTAGATGAACCTCAGAGGTCCATGATCCCTCGGCAAACACAGGTGATCTCTTGCCGGTCTTGTCCAACACGTCAATCTGCACGTCTTCGGAACGAGAAGAGGAGAACAACCCTCCTTGAGGTTTCTTGAATTCCACTTGGGATTTGGTACCATTGGATCCGGTGATTGTAACGGTGTTCGTAGGCTCGGTGTAACGTTCGCCTGCAATGATGTTCTTCAAGATGGTGGAAGGTTGTTGCCATTTATACACCTGGCCAGATGACTTGACAGTAAAAGTTACAACTCCATTGTTAATCAATTCAACAGACTTACCCCAGAATTTCTGTTCTGGGTTCAGTGTAAAGGACAATTCCCAATCTTGAGATTCACAATGGAAGGCAAATATTTGTGGCTTATGTACAACTTTCTCACCAATCATTCTTAGCCCGAGCTTCTCATCAACCAATTCAAACGTCTCTCCCAAGATTGGGTTGAATGGCTTACGCAGATTTCTCTCTTTGGCTCTGAACGATCCCAAATTGGCAATGGCAAATGTGGCAACCTTCAGCATTGCAATATCAGGGTTGGACTCCAAAGCTGCAGAGTTCAACAAATAGGAGTGTTCAAACATTTCAGCCATCTTCTGCAAGATAGTCAATGGCTCATTTGATGTCACTGGCATGGTTATGGTAGAAAGATCCTTACCAACGTTCTTTCTCAAGAATGAAAACAAACTTGGTGGTGTCGTTGTTGAGTTCCTTACCGTGTTTCTTCTGATGACAGCATTGTCCAATGGCAATGGATATAGATCTGAAGAGCCCAACATGGCAACAGGGGACGGAGTGGTGATGGAGATATCATCCTGATCCGACAAGTCATCCACGAAGTAGTTATCACCAGCTATGGATTTACGTCCTGGTAACAACAAAACACGGTTGCCATACGCGTCGTCGTCCAATGTCAAATCCAAAACCTCCTGGGCATCATAGTAGTCATCACTGAATACCGAAGTCTGCGGAGATAGCTGTAAGTCTTTTGGAACAGATTCCGTTGTGAATCTTTTGACATATAGAGACAAGTCCTTCAGTTCTGCTTTGATTTGGTCCGTTACTTGAGAACTGTTCACCAGTGACGTTAAGGAATCCAGCTTCCCGTCAATGATATCCAATGCCTGTTTCAAGTCTAACTGATCCGGTGTTTCTATAATGGAAACTTTACCCATAGACTTTTTGTTTGAAAGCCCGGATAGAGGGTGTTGAGCAGGACTAGAGATGGCACTATCTATGACGGGACTTGTGATACCACTTTGATTTCTGCTTGTGTCGTTTGAAGTACTGTGTGCATGGTTGTTCTTCTGTGACGAGAGCTTGATGAAATTCAGGGCATTTGTCCAGTTGTCCCAATCCTCCTTACTTGGTGTTTTCAAGATCCACACCTCCATCCCAGAATCGATGACAATAGTGTTTTCATTCTTTAATGCAGTCACTGTGGCCAAGTTGATCTGCATCTCACCTCTGAACTGCTGGGATTTCTCGCTCATGTAGTATGACAACGTGTTGTACTTGAAATTGAGAACAAAGTATCTCTTTGTGAAACCTTGAAGTTTTTTTCTCTTCTTTTTCAGTAAGTATCCTTGGAGATACTGGCCGTTATTTGGGTGCAATTCATTCGTCACATTGAGCGAAGACGCCGAAACTGAGAGCTTTCTCGTCATCATTGGGGGTTTGGAAGATGACGAGGACCCCATAGTCAAATGAAGTCCTTCTGATGAAGTTGTAATCTCTTCGACAAAGAACTTGTTGAAAAGCACTTTCTTGGAATAGCTCTTGGAGAATGTGTTGTCAAAAACAAAGGCAAAGATGCCACCCTTTTCCACTTTCAACTCTGACTGGAACATCTCATTACCATTGAGCATGCCATACGACTGTACTTTGATGAGCGAAGAGTTGCGTAGTCTTTCATCCATTGACAACGCCGTATTGGACCGCTTGCGGTGGAGTGAAGTAGACGAAGAGTTGTTACTTTCGCCGTTGCCGTTGCCACCCCCAGAGCCAGAGCCATGTCCATCAAGCACTGTCAAGTACGGAGACTTCTCAATCTCCTGTTGGCCTGATCTGTAAACACCAAATGTGATTGATCTCTTAATCGGCTTCAATTGGAACATCACGGTGACGCCATCGGGGATCTGAATCCACTTCACTGCGAACGAACGGGAATGCACGTCAATCGTCTCCATCTTTATTCAATAATGGGGTCTTGAATCAAAATGGAATGGATTTATGTCACCGGCCTTTGTTGCTGATTCTGTATATGAAATGAAAATGTGAAATGCAAAGTATAGGGAGTATAAGCGGGCGGTAAGGCACTTTTCCGAGAGACAATTGGGAAAATTTGAACACTAATCGATTATCTCACAGGACAACACAACACAATGATACCAAAATAACACAAAATTTCCCAAAGGCAGGGGAGCGATGAAATTAGACGCCAACTTACGGGTGACTCTGTTCACAGGCGCCAACGTGGTAATTGTGTTGGTTATACGGGTGCGCGCGCGCGCGCAGCGCAGTTCTGAGTGCTAATCGCGAAACTACATGACAGGAACAGAGCTCGAGAGCCGAGCCAACTGTCACTGTTTTGGCCGGAACTGCGACGCTGTGCCAAGTTTCGAGGGCGTGTTTACATTTCACTAACACACGGATCATAAATAGAGTATATACAACAAAAGAATCAATCAGCACTTAAAGCTTCTGAGCCTCCTTGTAACGCATTCTAAGCGCCAGGCCCCGCAATAAACGCTTGGGCGGCGCCTCTTCCAGCGCCTCTTCCAGCGCCACTCTGTGCGACAGAATCTTTGTGGCTGGTGTGTTGAAATTCTTACTGTTGTTAACATCAGCGCCCGAGGTCATCATGACCAAGTCGTCATCCCAGCCGAACTCGCCAATGTTATCCATGCCCTTATATTCACCATGGTCTCCGTAGTCTTCCTCAAGTTCTTTCTCGTCCAACAAGATCTTCTTCGTCTTCTTCTTCTTTGCCCCATAGTCAAAGCCCTCTTTGCCAGTCTCCACAGCGGAGTTCCAGATGGTCTTCTTGTGGTGTATGTTGTGAGATTGTTGTTGGTACTGGTGCTGGAGATTGTGACAGCTCCCACAGCCTAATCCCAAATCCCGTTGCAGCTTGTGTGCTCTGAGGGCCTCCATCACATGTTCCTGGTCTCGGAATCCTAATGAGTTTAGATATGGGTCTTCTTCATCTTCAACTTCTCGAGAGTCTCCGCTGTAGGGCATGGACTGCAGACGCTCTTCCAAGTACAATTTGCGGATGTACTTTGTAATCTTATGCGTCTGATACTCCATGATGTCCTCCTTGTCCACAAAGAGTTTCAGGGCGAAGCCCCTGTTCGTGTTCAAGGTTTCGTGATTGGCAAGGGAGATACGTTCTTCCCAGTTCATCATCCTGTGCAGTTGCCTCTGCCCAAGGCTCTCAAACAGCGAAACGCTGCTCGCAGTGGAAATGACTCCCGGATAGCAACCATTTTGCCACGCAGTCCCATAAGCACCTATTCCATGCCCCTGACTCAAAGGGTAAACGGGCAAATCCGATATCCAACTGGTTACCTTCTCCCTATGCGACATATTCGGAGCTGTGCGTGGGTGAAAGCTCAGTGGGAAAACTTGATCATTCAGCGTCATCGTCATTGTCATCGGAGAGGGCACCATCTGGGAGATATGAAAGTGTGGCACGAAGCCCTGCTCTGCCTTGTACATTTTGATCCCTTTGGGTTCTATTATTTCAAAGTGCATACGAAATGTACATTGGGTGCTACATGGATTTGTGTCACCACATTAGAGATACGATTTAAAAAAAAAAACGGTCACAGGATTCTGAACACAAATGTCACCAACACAGAGAGCGCCAAAGCACCACAAATAGCAGTTGGCCCGTATCTATCATCGTAGTTGGCCACCTCTTTCTTTCTGATTGCGAGCACTCTCCACATGTACATGCAAGTAGCATAGACCACAGTCCCCACAGTGGTCAAGAAGAACCCAACAGAGGCAGCCAAAGACACGCGGTCACCGAATGTCAACAGCGCAGTCGTGGTGGCAGACAAGATCAGCGCAATGGAGATCCAACTGAGGAAGGTTCTTTCAGTGGCAAAGTACACCTTCGGCTCAACCCTCACAGGCACACAGATTCTCTTTCCCGGTGGTGCTGCGAAGTTAGCCTCAAACACAGTGTCCCTGGAGACCTTGTACTGGTTCTCGTCTGTAAACCAATCGTCAAACTTGGACGCGACTTTGTAGTACAAGTCTATAACCGCATTGCCTGTGCCCGTCGCAGAGTATTTCTTTACGTTAGAAGTACCCGTAAGCAATGGTGCAGTCTCGGAGTTCCCGTATGGGTTTGGCGAAGGCATAACGGCAGATGTAGAAGAACCTTGTTGAATCCTCGAAACGGAACCAAATTGAGTACCAGCAAGTTCCTCCTCATCCATGTACTCCCCACTCGACGTATTCTGGTTGGAATTCTGCGCTCTGTGAATACCAAACTCGGCATCGAGAACGGGCTTTCTAATATCGGTAGCCATTTGCGGTTGCCAGAACGGAATGAGATCCACACGCTCAGGCAGCAGCGTCGCAACACCATGGATGAACTTGGAGAACTTTGGCACAGCCTCGACCAAGTGGGAGCTAATCAAGTCTCTGACCCATTGAGGAGGCTCTTGGCCGAGCTGCGTCTGTAGCTTCACCTCCAACACGGCATATGGGAATCTTTCCACATCCTTGGGAGGCAGCTGGTTGAACGGCCAGTCCACACCAATGTCCATTCGTCTCCAGTTGCCCCTGGTTCTGTCAACGCCGTCAAAATTGTCCTCTCTGACCATCGTTAGCTCGGTATCCAGGGAGATACGTACACGAGCATCGCCGGGCAGCTGGAACGCAGTTCTGTTGTAGAACGATCTCACCACTGGCCTCAATCTCTTCTTGAGCACCGTGTACTGCGTCTCCGTGGCGAGCGCCTCGAGCCCTTCGATCTCCTTGAAAGACTTCTTGCCATCCTTGCGCATCTTCTCAAACGCCTGTGGCACGGTGAACTCACCTTTCATAAAGGCATTCACATGCTTCTCCTTCAACGGGAAGCGGGCCTTCACAGAGTTCTCGCCTGTCCAGTCCTCTCTGTGTGTCTTTCTCTCGACAAAGATTGTATCGGCACTCATCCCACCGTACCATCTCAGTCTGTGTGCCTCAGCACCTTCGTCCTTTCTCAGCCTGCCGTAGTACAGATCCAAGTTCTCGTTGTCGTAGTAGATCGAGGTGATAGCAGAATCCTCGCGCTCAAACTCCTTGTTCGAGTTGAACACGAGCACAGGCAGATGCTTCAAGATGATCAGCTTCAACTCGGTGATGTTGTCTGGGTGCACCCAGTACTTTGTGGTCTGGCGCACAAAGTTCTGCTGGGACCCGCCGGCAGCCGAGTCTCCCTTCACCGGGTTTCCTCTGGTTCTCACGAGGTCGTACAGCCCAGAAAGCTTTACAATCATAGGGTCGTAGTTATCCTTGAAGAACGGCTTGGCGTCGAGCCTCACCTGGAAGATCGGTTTCAGGTGCCACGTCGTCTGCTTGTCGTGCTTCTTGATAATCTTCTGGAACCCGGTGTAGTTTAAGCGCGTGAACTTGGCCAGATCGTGTACATCGGCAATGATGTCGGATAGCTCCTCTTCCAAATCTTCGAAATCTTGCTCCAACGGTGGGAATTCGGTGTCAATGGCACCAATAACGTCCCTCACAGAGGATTCGGCCTCCTGGATACGTCTGACAATCTCCTGCGACTTGACCTTCTGGAAAGTGTACACCTTGTCCAGTTCGGCCTCCAAAGAGATCAAGAATGATTCCTCCAGCTCATTGGACCACTTGGACCCATTGGACTTGAGACCCTCCTTGAGTTCCTTCTTGAGCTCGTCATAGGCAATGTAGTAAAAGTTGTAGTCGCGGATAAGCGAGCTCTTGAGGTGCTCTCCGAACTTCATCCTTGGTCCTTGGTGCCTTGAGAAGTACTTGTGGATGAGTAAAGACACGAATCAATTGGTAAATTTAAGAAGCAGCACTTCACAATAAATTATGAAATGCACGTGCGGTCAGTCTCAGCTAGTCTCTTGCATAAAAAGTCTCGCAATTCTACCATACAAATTTTTTTACGTGCCAGTCCCCCGGGACTCACCCAAAACTCAGCGCCTAGCGCCCGCAGCCCAACGCATTTCGCGAGAGACTAAGGACTATTTGTAGATGGAAATTTTACCTTATACAAGACAAGTTAACTCAGTAAGCACAAGGAAAAGAAAACCACAAGAAGGGAAGATACAAGATGAAGGTATGGCCCCATAGCAGGACATCCACACATATAGGCATAAGACTAACAAGCTAAAAGGTCCTCAGTGAAAGAGAAAAACTCCTATCAAACTACGAGGTCTACGAACACCTCAAGTCGATCCAGGAACAGAACCACTGGAAACCAGCAGACCAGAAGAAGCACAAGAGAAGTTTCAACGTTGATTTGGAGACTGTCACCGGTGAGGTCACGTCGTACCTGACAAAGATCAAGACATCCAGCCATACCGTCGAGCAGATAACACATTGCATGCAGGACCTTTCACAGTTCCAATTGGAAAAGATCGAGAGACTGCAGATTATCAACTCCACACCACACTCGTTAGTTAATCTGTACGCGATTGTGGAGGAGTGTGACCAGAGATTCTCAGAGGAGCAGATCCAGCAGATCCTAGAGATTGTCCAGCAGTATTTCCCTGAGGCTGATGACCAAGAAGAGGAAAAAGAAGAGGAGGAGCAGGAGGAGCAGGAGGAGCAGGCACCCGAGGACCCTGACGTGGATATGGGTACTTAATTGTCTATATAGCGACTACTGTAATGACGATAACGACCTTTTTGAGTAATAATCTATTCGAGCCTATTCACTCGCCCTGCTTGCGCACACCACTGACGATGTCATCGACTCTAAGCAACAGGCAGGCACTCTCAATAGCCGTCTTGATGCTCTGCTGCTTGATAACCTCTGGTTCCCAGATGCCGTACTGGTTCATATCCACAATCTTACCCTGGTCTCCATCGATACCCCAGGTGAGCTCGCCCTTGGCGTGCTTGGCTCTAAGCTGCGACAGGATTCTGATGGGGTTACCGCCGGCATTCTGGATCAACGTTCTTGGAATCACCTCGAAAGCATCAGCAACAGCTTGGTACGGCCATTGCTGGACACCTTCGATAGTCTTTGCCTTCTCACTGAGTCTCACCGACACAGCCATCTCAGTAGCACCACCACCTGGGGCCAGACTTGGCTCAAACATAACGTTACGCGTCACGGCCATGGCGTCCTGCAAATTTCTCTCAATCTCGTTGAGGATGTCCTTCGAAGGGCCTCTGAGCAGCACAGTGCATGCCTGTGGGTTGGCGCATTGCGTCAAGAAGGAGAAGTACTCATCACCAATGAGCTCCACCTTGAACAGGCCACACTGCGTGCCGACATCGGACTCGCGCAGGTCCTCGATTCTGTTCACAATAGTGGCGCCGGTGGCTCTGGCAATTCTGTTGTTGTCGGACTTCTTGGTTCTTCTGAGGGCAGTCACGCCACCCTTGAGCAAGTAGTGCTGCGCCAGGTCAGAAACACCCTTCTCCGTAATCACCAAGTCCGGCTTGAAGCTAAGCAGGGTCTCGCACATCTGCTTGACCTGCTCCTCCTCGATCTGCAGGATTCTGTTCCAGTCCTCCTCCTTGGTAATCTCAATGTTTGTCTGGGACTCACCCTTTTTGTACTCCAGTGGACAGTCCAACAGGATGATTCTCGGGTTCGCAATATGTCTTCTCATCTTTGGGTGTGTGACATCCTTGTTAAGAAGCACACCATCCAACACCTCGGAGTCCTCGATCTCACCGCCAGGGATCTTCTCCACCCTAACGTATCTCTTCACGTCGATCTCCTTGTGGCCAGCGCCGTCATCGACCAGGACAGTCTTCACAGCCCGCAGCGACAGCTTACACATCAGATCAGACCACCTGTTTACGTACTTGGTGCCGATGGATGCGCCAATAAGCTTGATCATAGCCTCCTCGTTGTCCAGGTCAATCGGTCTCGAAACGTCGTGAATGATCTCGAGGGCATCGCTCAGAGCCTGCTTCAACGCCTGGATGATGATAACGGGGTGGATGTTCTTCTCAATGTACGGGAATGTCTGAGCCAGGATCTCGCCAGCAAGGATAATCACCGTCGTCGTACCGTCACCGACTTCTTCGTCTTGTGTTCTACTGAGCTCAATCATTGACTTTGCTGCCGGGTGTGCAACGTCAATCTCCCTCAGGATAGCGTGGCCATCGTTTGTCAGCACTATGCCACCCATGGGATCAAGCAGCATCTTAAGCATCGCCTTGGGACCCAAGCACGTTCTGATGATGTCCGCCACTGCCTTGGCTGCGGTGATGTTAGCCACCTGCGCCTGGCGCCCGGTCTCTCTCGTCTGGGAGGTGTCTACGGTGTGTGTCAGTACTTTGCCTGGAAATCTGGAGATGCATAAAACTCACCCATAAACACCACTGGAGCCTGCATTGCGTCGTTTGCTCGTGATAAAGTGACCAATGAATAACGCTAAAGTGGCGATGGACTCTTTTTGGACGCGTCGATGCTCCAACATTTCGCGATGAAAAAAAACCAGTTCCACAACAGGTTCGCGGATTCGCGAATCCGTTCAACTACTGCTAACTGCTGCTACTAGTACTTAATTATTATCCACTATGTAAAGCTCTGTTGCCCAAACAGCTGGCGATATATGGTCTCGCTTGACACCTGGTTCATCAGCTCGAAGATCCGCTGCTGCTCAAAGTCCTGGCTGGAGATGTACTGGTCTGCCAGTGCAGCGTTGATCGTCGGCGGAGTGGACAGTGATGGGTAGTTCTCCTCGTAGCCCGTGGTGTTATTCGGCTTGATTGTTCTCCGTGCGCTGTTCATCGGCAGTGAGTGCTGTGCACTGTTGTTCCCATTCGTAGGCATCATTCTAGTGATACTTCCCTGTGGTTCCATCGGTACTGGCGTCTTCAAGTCATGGAACATATCAACTCCGAGGTCCTTTGGCGATTTGTCATTCAGCTGTTCAAAGAAGCGTTCAATGTCGTTGATATCAGTGGCACCGACAACAGTGGCGGAAGAAGACATGTCCTCACTCTCGTACTTCAACCTTACAATGGCCAAGCTGAGAATCTCAAAGATCTCCACTGTTGAACTAGCAGCCTCGCACGATTTCACCAATGAATTCAACACATCCATCACGCTCCTCGTCAGCGTATCAAACTCATCAAGTGTCATCAATGGTTCGGAGCTGTTATAAATAGCGTAGAAGAACGATGTACCAGCCATGAACAAATTGTGTACTGCGGACCACGTGTAATTGACAGCCTCGGCTTTATAAAGCTCAATGTAACAGTTCATGATACCACGAGAGGACTCGTAGATGATTCTTAGAGTGTTGTTATTAGGCTTGGTGTTTTTGGGCGTAACTCCAAAAAGCAACAGTTTTGTATGGTAGTAGTTCAACTTGAAGAACTCGAAGTTGAAGTCACAATTACACTTCCGGGAACTCTTCAATGGGATCGTCTTGAACCAGTGTTCGAGCTGATTGTCGATCTTCAGCTTCCAATCGTTCAAAGAGTTGTAGAATCTCGGAAGTGTTGACGAGGTGAAGTACAAGACTTGTAAGATCTCTGCCTGGATACGTCTTATCTTGAAGAAATTCAAAGAGATGGTCTTATATGTGGGCAATGAGTTTGATGGCTTGGAGAAATCTTCGTCTTCATCCACAGTGATCAAACAATCATCCAATTCCACTGGAAATTTAGTTGATATTGATTCCTCAGGGATACCAAATGGACGTCCAAGATAGACACATACCTGGCGATCTAAAGAATAAGCACACCAAAAGAGCCTTCTCCTCAAATCTTTAACAAAGGGAGAAAACTGATTGTTCAGCTTCTCAGTATGCAGTCCCAGGTCAACACAAAGCCTTAAAGAGGTTCCCAGCATGTACCATACGCCTGGCGTAGAAGGTCTCATCACCGAGTACAAAGTCAATAAAAGTAATCCTTGTAGGCACTCCAATCTGTCATCCGATTGGTAAATGGTCTCTGCAAACACCATCGCCTGCTGTTTATGGGCATGTGACGTCTCCGGCGTATAGTGCAACAGGTTGATCGACGAGGCAATGGCAAACACCATGTTCAAGAAGAACAACGGTCTGTGGAATCTCTCGGGTGTATCGGACAAAGTACACTCCGTCATATTGGCCCTGGAGTACTGGTAATACCACGTGTCTTCGTCGTTAATGGGTGAGAAGTCCAGATTCATCGACGTGTAATTAGCAGCAAGCTTGACGTTTGGCGAGAGATTGCCATAGATTGGTTTAAAGTATGTGTCAATGAAGTACTCCCTGTGGATTAGGGGGAGCTGAGTGTTTGACTGCTCGAAGTAGCTCTTGACAAAGTACTCCGCTGCCGACTTGGATGGCAGCACAGCAACACTGCCGTCACCCTCGTCACTCAGCGGCACCCTCGTCGTTATGGAGTTGTTCTCGTTGATGGCACCAGGGTGGAAGTTCACTGCTGTAAAAAGCAGCTTGGCGAAGGAGATACCCGAAGAATCTCCAATATAGAAGGACAATGCGCTCGAATCTCTGTTGTTAGGAAGCGCCATCCTGAGACTCGTGCCGATGGAGTCCGAATGAGCCGTATTGGTGGAGACATTCGACCGTGGCGAAGCCTTAATATGAGCCAAGCTGTCACTCGGGCTCGACGTCTTGAGCTCCGTCGTCGTCAGTGTCACACTCGCGGAATTCAACGGAAAAGGCTGTCCATTTGTGTCCATCCCGCTCTGCTGCAACAGCTGCTCCAGGTGCGAGATCCTATTCTCCAACGAAAGAACATACGAGCGTGGAATCTCTCTACCGGTTGCCGGGTCCAACCCAACGCAGTCGACATCCGCTTTCAAGCACCGCGAGCACTTTGGGAACAGCTGGTCGCATTTGGTCTTCTTCTGTCGGCACCTTTGGCACGCTGCAATGGTACGCGAGATCCCGATGATTGACGACGACTGTCTAGACTGGCTTTGCTGTGTACTTTGTCCCTGCTGGTGCTGTTGTTGTTGAATGCTCTGGTGCTGCATCCCGCCCTGCTGCATCGTCGAGAGCGACCCGACAAACTCTGTCTCCGACCCACCGGTCGCGAGCTCCAATGACTCCGTCGCTCTTCTCTTCGGCATTCTCTGTTTGCCCTTTATGTTTGTTTTCTTTGTTTGTAAGAGATTCGCTTATCTTTGGTTCCCCTTCTGACATCGCGATCCCATCGCATTTGAACTTTCGTAACCAGTAGAGAATTGCGAAAATGGCCGGGTAGTTCGCTTTTTGCGGATACATACTGTTACGAGCCCTGGCGCGTTATGTAATCAATCTATTCCATTATACCTTCTAACTAACAACCTAGATGAGACTTGGGCCATCGTATGACTGGTATACTGGCTGTTGAATCTGCTGCTGCATGTGGTACTGCTGCTGCTGCTGCTGCTGCTGCTGCTGCTGCTGTTGCAACCCATACTGAGCCTGCTGTTGAAACTGACCAGTACGCTGTGCTTCAATAGTCTGTGGGAAAACAGGATTGGTAGGCAAATGTTCATACCCACCGAGAGTGGCACCAGCAGTGCCATTGGTAGAGATCCTGTTCGAAGTATAAGTCTGCTTCAAGAATGGGTTGGTGCCTGTCTGCTGTGCCGTAATAGGACCAGTGAAAGTAGTAGACTTCAACGCATTGTTCGACGAAGTAGATGCAAATGGATTGTTCGTTGGCTGCGATTGCAGACTCTCAGGAACAGTAGATAGCGTCGTACTCTTGAAATTCAAAGAGAATGGATTGTTCCCAGTCTTCGAAGCCACAAGTCTTGGTGGCTGTTGAGATGAAGTCTGTTGTGGTTGCAACTGTTGTTGCATTGTCTGTAGGGCCTGTTGTTGCAAAAACGGATTACCCGTGACCTGCTGCTGGAGATTCTGTGGAGTGTATCCACCAATCCCGGCCCCGGCGAATGCTGGAGAAGCACCAGCGTAACCTGTCCCGAGGCTCTGGAGCTGTGCTTGTTGTTGTGGTGGTGGTGGTGGCATTGGTTGAGCTGCTTGTTGCATGTTTAAGAATGGATTGTTGGTAGGCTGTGGCTGCAATGCAGCCACTGGCGCAGGGCCTTGAGTGAACTGCACTTGGAGTGGTTGGAGTGACATTTGGTTGAACTGTTGGACCCATGGGTTGGCAGCAGGCGGCATAGCAACAGCAGCCTGTGAAGGCTGCGAATGTTGAGCCTGCTGAGTAGGCTGTGTCTGCTTGACCAACGACCCACCGCTCTTGTACTCCCTCTCCGCCAAATACTGCGATCTGTTCACCTCAAAGTTCTCATCGTGCAAGTAATCCTCAAGGCTCTTGGCCAATGCCGTCGGCGCATGTCTTATAGTAGGGACGTGCAGCTTTGTAGCATACTCCAGGTGCTTGGCAATTCTCAAGTAGTTCACCACATCGGTCGTTAGGTCCACAAACACCTTGTAGATCTCCAATGCTCTCTGTGCATCGTACTTGGACATCTCAAAGTAGTGCTCCAGTATGTTGATAACTCCTTCGTTGAGAGCCTGGTAAAGACACAACAGGTCGTTCACAAGCATGCGGAAGCACGTGAGCACAATGTCGTTGTTGATATCGGACTCACTGAACTTGCAGTTGAGTAGCCCACGGATCTGCTTCTCGACACTCTCCACTTGGCGCAACAGGCCCTTGTCGACGCTGAGCTGTCTCAGGGCACCACCATCCTTCTTATTAGACTTCTGCTCGTCACGCACATAATCGATGTTCGTGGAGCCAAACTCACGGGCTCTAATGGCCAGGTACTTTGCGTAGCGAAGTAAACTACGGGCATCTGATGAGCCCAGAGACTTGATATGGTGCAGGTTGAAGTACTCCAGACGTGAGGCCAAGAACTTGAGGGTGGTGTCGGACTCGCCCTCTCTAATCATGATGTGGATCACCAGCAGAGACTTGTACACAATCGACCATGCGGTGTCGTCCATTCGCATTTGCAGTGCCCCCATCACCGAGCGGAAGTCCGACTTGGACGCCGTCGCCAGCAGAATTGGCTCGATGTACTTCGGCTTCGGCGCTGCCACCTTGATCTTCGTTGCTCCCTAGTGGTGCTGTTAGTCTTTGTTCCCTGTTTATGGTTCTTTTCTTGAGATTGTCATCACCCCCTTTTCCGCACAGCCTCAGGGCATACATAGAAGCAGAGATCTAGAGACAACAAACAGAACTGCAAACCAGCCAACTACCCACCTTGACGATTTTCTCGTACGTAGTCATCGTTGGGTGCTTTATGGATCAGCCCTTTTTGCACGTAAATTGCGCCTATTCGATATACTGCTGATTTCTTTAGCTACGATCGACCACTGCCGATTGTCCAGGAGTTGCAATTTTTGATTTTCCCCCAATTCTCGAAATGGCCTCGAGCATCTCCGAGCTCGCCGTAGTAATTAATATTATGGGTGTCGAATCGTCTACTGCAAAGGCAAAACAAAACGATATATATATTATATATATAGATAGATATTCATAGATCTAACCCCACAATCAGTACTCCCTGAGGATCTGGTTGAGCTCCTCTCTCTTCTTGACGTTCTGGATCTTGAAGCACCCGGCTAGCTCGTCCAACTCCTCCAAGCTCAGACTGGCCAGCAGATCAGCGTAGACGTGTTGGAAATACTGCGAGAGCAGCATGTCTCTAGACACACGACTGATGTAGTCCTTGAAAGTCCAGAGGTGTGGATACAGCGCCTTGTGATGCTCGGCTGGCACAACTTGCTCAAAGTGGGCGACAAGGTCGTCGTAGAGCTTGGCAAACTCGGGAGCAATGTCATTACCCCATCTGTCAAGGCCCAATCTCTTCTTCTCAAGCAAGTACTTGCCCAAGACCTGGTAGAACTTGGACTCCGGGTCGACGTAGCACAGACCCTGGTAGCCGATGTCCTTGTACACCCAGATGGACCACGAGATTGGATAACCATCACCGGATGGATCACCGGTCTTATACACTTCCAGCTGGTCCTTCAACACCTGATAACGCGTTCTGTTGATGGCGTCTGGGTCCTCATCGCCCCTCTCTTTCGAGGCATAGACTGGGCCAAACTCACCGTTCCACACTGGTACGCCGTGCTTGGTCATGTACTCGAGCTTTCTCTCGAACTGCTGTTTGATCTTGGATCTCTCAGCGTCAGTGGAAGAATACAAATTCCCTTCTGGAGTAGGGAACCCGTAGATCGTGTAGTCATGGATGGCATAGACGGAGTTTGGCAATGGCTCCCCAAACTGTCTGAAGTCCATAGCATAGGTGTTACCGTCTAAGAACAAGATGTGATGTGGGTCGATGGATCTAATCTCTTTCTCCACTCTCTCGTAGAAAGACGTTAGCTTGGAGTGGTCAGAGACAGCTGGCTCGTTCAATGGGTTGTAACCGGCAACCCATGTGTTGTCCTTGTAGTACTTGGCAATCTCCTTCCACAAGAACACCATCGAGTCCTGGAACACCTTGAAGTCCCAGAAGAGGGACTTGTGCACACCAGAGTCAGAGTGCCAGTCCTGGTTCTGACCACCTGGCACAGCGTGTAAATCCAAGATGGTGTAGATGCCGTGCTTGGCACAAGTGTCGACCAAGGCGTCCAGTCTCTGGAAACCGACTGGGTTGATCTTGAACATGTCCTCATCATCGTCAATGAAGTGTCTGTAGTTGAATGGGATTCTCAAACAGTTCAGCTTCAGCTCGTTCTTGAAGAAGATGGCGTCGTCTTCAGTCCAGAAGTACTCATAGAACTTGTCGAAGAAGAAGTTGAACTTCTCCTCGCCCATCTTGGACTTGAGCACCTTCTTGTGCTCAGTCTCATGGCCTGGGTAACCAGTGATGAAGTTCTCCATGTTTAGATGGCCACCGGTGGCCGTACCCTTCAGAACCACTGGGGTGCCCGTCTGGTCGACGATCTTTGTTCCCTGAACCTTGAGGAATCCTGACATTTTCGATAGTATAGTTTGTATGATTGTAATACCCAAAGTTGTACTTCCACAAGAGATGAGGTGAAGATTCAATCTTTTATATGGGGTAGCTCTGCATCGGCAAACGGAATTTCCCTCCCGAGTCCCCCCATGCCGCAGAGCGAGAAAGACAACGAAGGATCAGCAGACCATCGGGAGGACTTTCGGCGATAGCCTACTATAGCCTGCCAGACACGTAGCACAAAATCCACATATATGTTATGTCACTAGTTGGACTTAAGCGGATTTTGGGGGACGTCACGGATCTCGTGCTATTCCAGCGAGAATTGTGATGTTGCGTATTTCCCCGGATTTTTTTTCGGGGTTTACATGATATGTACATTACGCGGGTACGCGGGTCAGACCCCACGGGTCAGTAGCTTATATACGTATAGTGTATAGTAGAATAACACCCCGGATTTTATTATTTTGAGGGGTCCTCCTTTGACTCCCAATCAATGGTCAAATGACTCCCCGGAGAGGAAAAGTGACGGAATCGATCATCATAAATGTTGGGGTGGGGAATGAGGTGCTTTTTAGGCATATGATTCTGAGCTCAATCGTCATCATCATTCCGTATAATTATCGCATTTGTTTAGACCTCAAATCCCCGTATGGCCCACAACGGGTGATAGTCGGCATAGCTCTCTAAATCCCACGACGGGGGCCCAAACAATACAAAATAGCCTACATGGAGATTTTCCTTCGGAGGGCCAAGAAACTGTTGGAAATTCTGGAGTCAGGCTGATGTCAGACGTAAACAACGAACTGAACAGAGCAACAATGAACAGCTCACACCCAAATTCCAAGGCACGATGATAGAGTGGAACCCGGAGAAACTTAGGGTTAATTCCCCAGAAACCACAAACGTACGTTTACTGTACTTCGTTGGCTGATTCTCATAAACTGCAGGACGGCCATGGCCTAATAGACTATAGTATGGTAAGGTTCGACTAATAGCTTTCCCGTTTGGCATCTGTCTTATACACTTCACAAGGTCACTGTAGTTTACTATGACGTTGAGTATTGGATTGGAATTTGGTATAGGCGTTCCCTCTCCCCTGGGGTCACAGGGGCCCGCATTCCCGCTGGTCTCTAATGACTACTAGCCCACATTGGTGGGCGTACGCGATGGCCCCATAGTTCCGTGTATAGGCTCGATTCTCACCAATGCAGTAGGTGGCAGGTGCCCAGACAGCTACGAAAATCACCAGCACCACGCGTATCGGGCCATCGCCCATATCGTGCAGATTTTCGGGAATCTATCTAGTGTGGGGAACTTTAACCGGCGGCCCCAATAGAAATCTGAACCTTAAGGCTGAAGGCCCTAAGACAGTGGAGAGCAGACGCCAGACGCTTTGATAGCATCGTAGAATCTTACAAGGTACGCGCTCGATCCTCCAACCTCATCTTAGGATTAGAATATTTGTGTGTGGCGTGGTAAGAGGTAGGTACTTTGCGTATAACAGGGTCTTTTAACTCCGGGGTACCGCACGCATACTGCCGAGGAGTCCCGCTGTATCAGGATGACTCCATCCTTTCCTGTACCCCCAGCCTCTCATTTTCCCCAGGTCATTTCCGCAAAGTTTCCCCGGACTTCTGCAGAAGTAGACGCTCCCACCGAGAATAAGCACTTGCCCCCCAAGGCCCAAGGCCCAAACCCCAGACTCTTGCAGCAGCAGCCTCGCTCCGCGTGGGGCCGGCGGGCCCTTGGCAGGTGTATAAAAGGGACCTCAGATCTCACACTTTCTGGGGTATTCTATTGCTTTGTCTATCATCCATCAATCAACAAACACATAACCAAACAGAATGTCTGATAAAGACTCCATCTCCAAGGAGATCCCGTCCAACGGGTCTCTTACCCCAGAGAAGAACGTTCTCGCCGAGGACGCACTAGACAACTACATCTATGAGACCAGGCCATGGTACAAGGTCTCCCACTTGCTCTCCTTGTCCTTCCACATCTTTACCATCACCTTGGTGT